>JAYESA010000004.1:225118076-225718076 GCA_036927795.1 Iris macrosiphon | reverse complement strand
TATTTCAACTATCCTTTTACGTTATCTTCCTCATTTCCAAATCGTAGTTTCGATGTTTTTATATCATTTAACTTCTTTATATTTTTCAACTATCCTTTTATATTTTGTTCCAAAACTCCACAATTTGAAGTATAATTTCAAAATTATGCCCCGATTTGACTTCTATATATTTTTAACTATCCTTTTACATTATAATCCAAAATATTATTTTCAAATTATAGTTTTGATATTTTTCTACCATTTGACTTCTATATGTTTTTAACTACTGTTTTACATTATTTCCAAAACTTTATTTCCAAATCATAGTTATGATATCTTTCTAACATTTGACTTCTATATGTTTTTTCAAATATCTTTTTACGTTATAATCCAAAAATTTATTTTCAAATCGTCGTTTTGATATATTTCTTCCATTTGACTTTTATTAGTATTTCAAGTATCCTATTACGTTATGTTCCTCATTTCGAAATCCTAGTTTCGATTTATTTCTTTCATTTGACTTTTATAATTATTTTATTTATTTTTTTATATTATGTTCCACATTTCCAAATCGTAGTTTCGATGACTTTCTTCATTAGACTTCTATATATTTTTTTAACTATCCTTTTATATTGTGTTAAAAAACTCCACTTAATTTTCAAATTATAGTTTCGATATCTTTCTACCATTTGACTTCTATATGTATTTCAATTATCTTTTTATATTATGTTCCAAAACTTTATTTTCAAAGTATATATTTTTCAACTATCCTTTTACATTATAATCCAAAACTTCATTTTCAAATTGCGGTTTCGATATCTTTCTATCATTTGACTTTTATATATTTTTCAACTATCATTTTACATTATGTTCCAAAACTTTATTTGCAAAGCATCGTTACGATATCTTCCTATCATTTGACTTGTATATGTTCTTCAACTATTTTTTTTACATAATCTTCAAAAACTTCTTTTCCTATCATAGTGACGATATCTTTCTATCATTTGACTTCTATATATTTTTTCAACTATCTTTTTACATTATAATCCAAAATTTTATTTTCAAATCGTAGTTTCGATATCTTTTTTCCATTTGACTTTTATAAGTATTTCAACTATCCTTTTACGTTATGTTTCAACTATCTTAAATTTGACCTAAATTTGATTTTTAAGCAGTCCGTCTACATTATCTTCAAAACTTTACTTCTTAAGTATAATTTCAATATCTTTCTTTCATTGCCTTCTATATGTTTTTAACTATTATTTACATTATCTTCCAAAACTTCATTTTCAAAACGTAGTTTCAATTTCTTTCTATCATTATTTGGCTTCTATATATATTTGAACTATCACTTTACGTTATATTTCAAAATTTTATTTCTAAAGCATAATTAAATATCTTTCTATCATTTGACTTATATATGTTTTTCAACTATCCTTTTACATTATAATCTAAAACTTATTTTTTCTATTGTAGTTGAGATATCTTTCTACCATTTGACTCCGATATGTATTTCAACTATCTTTTTATTATGTTCCAAAAATTTATTTCCAAAGTATATGTTTTTCAACTATCCTTTCTATTATAATATAAAACGTCATTTTCAAATTGTAGTCTCGATATGTTCCAAAACTTTATTTTTAAAGCATATTATTTTTAACTTTATATATTTTTCATCTTTCTATCATTTGACTTTATATGTTATTCATCTTTCCACTATCCTTTATATTATTATAATTTTATATTATTTTTCTACAATTTGGCTTCTATATGTTATTTATCTTTCTATCATTTGACTTTATATGTTTTAAAACCCTTTTTTTTACATTATATTCGAAAACTTCTTTTCCAAACTTTATTTTCAAAGCGTAGTTTCAACATCTTTCTATCATTTGACTTTTATATATTTTTAACTATCCTTTTACATTATAATCCAAAATATTATTTCCAAATTGTAGTGTTGATATTTTTCTACCATTTAACTTCTATATGTTTTTCAACTACCGTTTTACATTATTTCCAAAACTTTATTTCCAAATCATAGTTATGATATCTTTCTAACATTTGACTTCTATATGTTTTTTCAAATATCTTTTTACATTATAATCCAAAAATTCATTTTCAAATCGTCGTTTTGATATATTTCTTCCATTTGACTTTTATAAGTATTTCAAGTATCCTATTACGTTATGTTCCTCATTTCGAAATCGTAGTTTCGATTTATTTCTTTCGTTTGACTTTTATCAGTATTTCATATTTTTTTTTAAGTTATGTTCCACATTTCCAAATCGTAGTTTCGATGTCTTTCTTCATTAGACTTCTATATATTTTTTTTAACTATCCTTTTATATTGTGTTAAAAAACTCTACTTAATTTTCAAATTATAGTTTCAATATCTTTCTACCATTTGACTTCTATATGTATTTCAATTATCCTTTTATATTATGTTCCAAAACTTTATTTTCAAAATATATTTTCAACTATCCTTTTACATTATAATCCAAAACTTTATTTTCAAATTGCGGTTTCAATATCTTTCTATCATTTGACTTTTATATATTTTTCAACTATCATTTTACATTATGTTCCAAAACTTTATTTTTAAAGCATCGTTACAATATCTTCCTATCATTTGACTTGTATATGTTTTTCAACTATTTTTCTTACATTATCTTCAAAATTTTCTTTTCGAAAATCTTCCAAACCTCATTTCCAAATCATAGTTTCGATATATTCCAAAATTTATATCCAAATTGTAATTTCGATATATTTCAACAATTTGACTTCTATATGTTTTTACATTGTCTTCCAAACTTTATTTCCAAATCTAAGTTTCAATATATTTCTACCATTTGACTTCTTTATGATCATATTCAAAGCATACTTTCGATATATTTCTATCATTTGACTTCTATATATATTTTTTACTATCCTTTTACATTATAATCCAAAATATTATTTCCAAATTGTAGTTTCGATATATATTTCTTCCTTTTGGTTTCTATATATTTTTGAACTACCGTTTTAGTTCCAAAACTTTATTTCCAAAGCTTATTTCTAATATCTTTCTATTATTTGACATCTATATATTTTTTTAACTATCTTTTTACATTATATTTCAAAATTTTATTTTCAAATCGTAGTTTTAATATCTTTTTTCCATTTAACTTTTATAAGTATTTCAACTATCCTTTTTTACGTTATGTTTTAATAATCTTTTTACATTATAAACCAAAAATTTATTTCCAAATCGTAGTTTCGATATCTTTTTTCCATTTGACTTTTATAAGTATTTCAACTATCCTTTTACGTTATCTTCCTCATTTCCAAATCGTAGTTTCGATGTCTTTATATCATTTGACTATTTTATATTTTTCAACTATCCTTTTATATTTTGTTCCAAAACTCCACATTTTGAAGTATAATTTCAAAATTATGCCCCGATTTGACTTATATATGTTTTCAACCATCATTTCTACGATTTGACTTCTATATGTTCATATTCAAAGCATAGTTTCGATATCTTTCTATCATTTGACTTATATATATATATTTTACTATCCTTTTACATTATAATCCAAAATATCATTTTCATATTGTAGTTTTGATATCTTTATACCCTTTGCTTCTATTTGTTTTTGAACTACCATTTTACATTATGTTCCAAAACTTTATTTTCAAAGCATAGTTACGATATCTCTCTATCATTTGACTTCTATTTGTTTTTCAACTATCATTTTACATTATGTTCCAAATCGTTATTTTTAAAGCATCGTTACGATATATTTCTATCATTTGACTTGGATATGTTTTTCAACTTTTTTTTACATTATCTTCGAAAACTTCTTTTCCGAAATCTTCCAAACTTCATTTCCAAATCGTAGTTTCGATATATTTCTACAATTTTACTTCTATATATTTTTACATTATCTTCTAAAATTTATTTCGAAATCGTAATTTCGATATATTTCAACAATTTGACTTCTATATGTTTTTATATTGTCTTCCAAACTTTATTTTCAAATCGTAGTTTCAATATATTTCTACCATTTGACTTATATATGATCATATTCAAAGCATAGTTTCAATATATTTCTATCATTTGACTTCTATATATATTTTTTACTATCCTTTTACATTATAATCCAAAATATCATTTTCAAATTGTAGTTTCGATATATTTCTACCTTTTGGCTTCTATATATTTTTAAAATACCGTTTTAGTTTCAAAACTTTATTTTCAAGCATATTTTCAATATCTTTCTATCATTTGACTTCTATATATTTTTTCAACTATCTTTTTACATTATAATCCAGAAATTTATTTTCAAATCGTAGTTTCGTTATCTTTTTTCCATTCGAATTTTATAAGTATTTCTACTATCCTTTTATGGTATGTTTCAACTATCTTAAATTTGACCTCAATTTGATTTTTAAGCAGTCCGTCTTCATTATCTTCAAAACTTTACTTCTAATGTATAGTTTCAATATCTTTCTTTAATTGGCTTCTATATGTTTTTTTTAACTATTATTTACATTATCTTCCGAAACTACATTTCCAAAACGTAGTTTCAATTCTTTCTATCATTATTTGACTTCTATATATTTTTGAACTATCACTTTACATTATATTTCAAAATTTTATTTCTAAAACATAATTAAATATCTTTCTATCATTTGACTTCTATATGTTTTTCAACTATCCTTTTACATTATAATCTAAAACTTATTTTTTCAATTGTAGTTGAGATATATCTCTACCATTTGACTCCGATATGTATTTCAACTATCTTTTTATTATGTTCCAAAAATTTATTTTCAAAGTATATATTTTTCAACTATCCTTTATATTATAATATAAAACATAATTTTCAAATTGTAGTCTCGATATATTTCTACCATTTGGCTTCTATATGTTATTCATCTATAATTTTATATTATGTTCCAAAACTTTATTTTCAAAGCATAGTATTTTTAACTTTATATATTTTTCATCTTTCTATCATTTGACTTTATATGTAATTCATCTTTCAACTATCCTTTATATTATTATAATTTTACATTATTTTTCTACAATTTGGCTTCTATATGTTATTTATCTTTCTATCATTTGACTTTATATGTTTTAAAACCCTTTTTTTACATTATACTCGAAAACTTCTTTTCCAAACTTTATTTTCAAAGCGTAGTTTCAACATCTTTCTATCATTTGATTTTTATATATTTTTAACTATCCTTTTACATTATAATCCAAAATATTATTTCCAAATTGTAGTGTTGATATTTTTCTACCATTTAACTTCTATATGTTTTTCAACTACCGTTTTACATTATTTCCAAAACTTTATTTCCAAATCATAGTTATGATATCTTTCTAACATTTGACTTCTATATATTTTTTCAAATATCTTTTTACATTATAATCCAAAATTTTATTTTCAAATCGTCGTTTTGATATATTCCTTCCATTTGACTTTTATAAGTATTTCAAGTATCCTATTACGTTATGTTTCTCATATCAAAATCGTAGTTTCGATTTATTTCTTTCATTTGACTTTTATAAGTATTTCATATTTTTTTTAAGTTATGTTCCACATTTCCAAATCGTAGTTTCGTTTTCTATTTCAATTATCTTTTTATATTTTGTTCCAAAACTTTATTTTCAAAGAATATATTTTTCAACTATCCTTTTACATTATAATCCAAAACTTCATTTTCAAATTGCGGTTTCGATATCTTTCTATCATTTGACTTTTATATATTTTTCAACTATCATTTTACATTATTTTCCAAAACTTTATTTGCAAAGCATCGTTACGATATCTTCCTATCATTTGACTTGTATATGTTTTTCAACTATTTTTTTTACATTATCTTTAAAACATCTTTTCCGAAATCTTCCAAACTTCATTTCCAAATCATAATTTTGATATATTCCAAAATTTATATCCAAATTGTAATTTCGATATATTTCAACAATTTGACTTCTATATGATCATATTCAAAGTATAGTTTCGATATATTTCTATCATTTGACTTATATATATATATATTTTACTATCCTTTTACATTATAATCCAAAATATCATTTCCATATTGTAGTTTCGATATCTTTATACCCTTTGCTTCTATATGTTTTTGAACTAGCGTTTTACATTATTTTCCAAAACTTTATTTTCAAAGCATAGTTACGATATCTCTCTATCATTTGACTTTTATTTGTTTTTCAACTATCATTTTACATTACGTTCCAAATCTTTATTTTCAAAGCATCGTTACGATATATTTCTATCATTTTACTTGTATATGTTTTTCAACTATTTTTTTACATTATTTTCGAAAACTTCTTTTCCGAAATCTTCCAAACTTTATTTCCAAATCGTAGTTTCGATATATTTCTACAATTTTACTTCTATATATTTTTACATTATCTTCCAAAATTTATTTCGAAATCGTAATTTCGATATATATCAACAATTTGACTTCTATATGTTTTTACATTGACTTCCAAACTTTATTTTCAAATCGTAGTTTCAATATATTTCTACCATTTGACTTCTATATGATCATATTCAAAGCATAGTTTCAATATATTTCTATCATTTGACTTCTATATTTTTTTTTACTATCCTTTTACATTATAATCCAAAATATCATTTCCAAATTGTAGTTTCGATATATTTCTACCATTTGGCTTCTATATATTTTTGAACTACCGTTTTATATTATGTTCCAAAACTTTATTTCCAAAGCATAGTGACGATATCTTTCTATTATTTGACTTCTATATATTTTTTCAACTATCTTTTTACATTATAAACCAAATTTATTTTTTCAAATCGTAGTTTCGATATATTTCTTCCATTTGACTTTTATAAGTATTTCAACTATCCTTTTACGTTATCTTCCTCATTTCCAAATAGTAGTTTCGATGTTTTTATATCATTTGACTTCTTTATATTTTTCAACTATCCTTTTATATTTTGTTCCAAAACTCCACATTTTGAAGTATAATTTTTAAATTATGCCCCGATTTGACTTTTATATATTTTTAACTATCCTTTTACATTATAATCCAAAATATTATTTTCAAATTGTAGTTTTGATATTTTCTACCATTTGACTTCTATATGTTTTTCAACTACCGTTTTACATTATTTCCAAAACTTTATTTCCAAATCATAGTTATGATATCTTTCTAACATTTGACTTCTATATGTTTTTTCGAATATCTTTTTACATTACAATCCAAAAATTTATTTTCAAATCGTCGTTTTGATATATTTCTTCCATTTGACTTTTATTAGTATTTCAAGTATCCTATTACGTTATGTTCCTCATTTCGAAATCCTAGTTTCGATTTATTTCTTTCATTTGACTTTTATAAGTATTTCATTTTTTTTATATATTATGTTCCACATTTCCAAATCGTAGTTTCGATGTCTTTCTTCATTAGACTTCTATATATTTTTTAACTATCCTTTTATATTGTGTTAAAAAACTCCACTTAATTTTCAAATTATTGTTTCGATATCTTTCTACCATTTGACTTCTATATGTATTTCAATTATCCTTTTATATTATTTTCCAAAACTTTATTTTCAAAGTATATATTGTTCAACTATCCTTTTACATTATGTTCCAAAACTTCATTTTCAAAGCATCGTTACGATATCTTCTTATCATTTGACTTGTATATGTTTTTCAACTATTTTTTTTACATTATCTTCGAAAACTTCTTTTCCGAAATCTTCCAAACTTCATTTCCAAATTATTTTTTCGATATCTTCCAAAATTTATATCCAAATTGTAATTTCGATATATTTCAACAATTTGACTTCTATATGTTTTTACATTGTCTTCCAAACTTTATTTTCAAATCGTAGTTTCAATATATTTCTACCATTTGACTTCTTTATGATCATATTCAAAGCATTGTTTCAATATATTTCTATCATTTAACTTCTATATATATTTTTTACTATCATTTTACATTATAATCCAAAATATCATTTCCAAATTGTAGTTTCGATATATTTCTACCTTTTGGCTTCTATATATTTTTGAACTACCGTTTTAGTTTCAAAACTTAATTTCCAAGCATATTTCCAATATCTTTCTATCATTTGACTTCTATATATTTTTTCTACTATCTTTTTACATTATATTCCGAAATTTTATTTTCAAATCGTAGTTTTGATATATTTTTTCCATTTAACTTTTATAAGTATTTCAACTATCCTTTTTTGATTTATGTTTTAACTATCTTTTTACATTATAAACCAAAAATTTATTTCCAAATCGTAGTTTTGATATCTTTTTTCCATTTGACTTTTATAAGTATTTCAACTATCCTTTTACGTTATCTTCCTCATTTCCAAATCGTAGTTTCGATGTCTTTATATCATTTGACTTCTTTATATTTTTCAACTATCCTTTTATATTTTGTTCCAAAACTCCACATTCTGAAGTATAATTTCAAAATTATGCCCCGATTTGACTTATATATGTTTTCAACCATCCTTTCTACGATTTGACTTCTATATGTTCATATTCAAAGCGTAGTTTCGATATCTTTCTATCATTTGACTTATGTATATATTTTACTATCCTTTTACATTATAATCCAAAATATCATTTCCATATTGTAGTTTTGATATCTTTATACCCTTTGCTTCTATTTGATTTTGAACTACCATTTTACATTATGTTCCAAAATTTTATTTTCAAAGCATAGTTACGATATCTCTCTATCATTTGACTTCTATATGTTTTTCAACTATCATTTTACATTATGTTACAAATCTTTATTTTCAAAGCATTGTTACGATATCTTTCTATCATTTGACTTGTATATGTTTTTCAACTTTTTTTTACATTATCTTCGAAAACTTCTTTTCCGAAATCTTCCAAACTTTATTTCCAAATCGTAGCTTCGATATATTTCTACAATTTTACTTCTATATGTTTTTACATTATCTTCCAAAATTTATTTCGAAATCGTAATTTTGATATATTTCAACAATTTGACTTCTATATGTTTCTATATTGTCTTCCAAACTTTATTTTCAAATCGTAGTTTCAATATATTTCTACCATTTGACTTCTATATGATATTCAAAGCATAGTTTCAATATATTTCTATCATTTGACTTCTATATATTTTTTTAACTATCCTTTTACATTATAATCCAAAATATTATTTCCAAATTGTGGTTTTGATATATTTCTACCTTTTGGCTTCTATATATTTTTGAACGACTGTTTTAGTTTCAAAACTTTATTTTCAAGCATATTTCCAATATATTTCTATCATTTAACTTCTATATATTTTTTCAACTATCTTTTTACATTATAATCCAGAAATTTATTTTCAAATCGTAGTTTCGTTATCTTTTTTCCATTTGACTTTTATAAGTATTTCAACTATCCTTTTATGGTGTGTTTCAACTATCTTAAATTTGACCTCAATTTGATTTTTAGGCGGTCCGTCTACATTATCTTCAAAACTTTACTTCTTAAGTATAGTTTCAATATCTTTCTTTCATTGGCTTCTATATGTTTTTTAACTATTATTTACATTATCTTCCGAAACTTCATTTCCAAAACGTAGTTTCAATTTCTTTCTATCGTTATTTGACTTCTATATGTTTTTGAACCATCACTTTACATTATATTTCAAAATTTTATTTCTAAAGCATAATTAAATATTTTTCTATCATTTGACTTCTATATGTTTTTCAACTATCCTTTTACATTATAATCTAAAACTTATTTTTTCAATTGTAGTTGAGATATCTTTCTACCATTTGACTCCGATATGTATTTCAACTATCTTTTTATTATGTTCCAAAAAATTATTTCCAAAGTATATATTTTTCAACTATCATTTATATTATAATATAAAACGTCATTTTCAAATTGTAGTCTCGATATATTTCTACCATTTGGCTTCTATATGTTATTCATCTATAATTTTACATTATGTTCCAAAACTTTATTTTCAAAGCATAGTATTTTTAACTTTATATATTTTTAATCTTTCTATCATTTGACTTTATATGTTATTCATCTTTCAACTATCCTTTATATTATTATAATTTTACATTATTTTTCTACAATTTGGCTTCTATATGCTATTTATCTTTCTATCATTTGACTTTATATGTTTTAAAACCCTTTTTTTTTACATTATATTCGAAAACTACTTTTCCAAACTTTATTTTCAAAGCGTAGTTTCAACATCTTTCTATCATTTGACTTTTATATATTTTTAACTATCCTTTTACATTATAATCCAAAATATTATTTTCATATTGTAGTGTTGATATTTTTCTACCATTTAACTTCTATATGTTTTTCAACTACCGTTTTACATTATTTCCAAATCATAGTTATGATATCTTTCTAACATTTGACTTCTATATGTTTTTTCAAATATCTTTTTAAATTATAATCCAAAAATTTATTTTCAAATCGTCGTTCTGATATATTTCTTCCATTTGACTTTTATAAGTATTTCAAGTATCCTATTACGTTATGTTCCTCATTTCGAAATCGTAGTTTCGATTTATTTCTTTCATTTGACTTTTATAAGTATTTCATATTTTTTTAAGTTATGTACCACATTTCCAAATCGTAGTTTCGATGTCTTTCTTCATTAGACTTCTATATTTTTTTTTAACTATCCTTTTATATTGTGTTAAAAAACTCCACTTAATTTTCAAATTATATTTTCAATCTTTCTACCATTTGACTTCTATATGTATTTCAATTATCCTTTTATATTATGTTCAAAAACTTTATTTTCAAAGTATATATTTTTCAACTATCCTTTTACATTATAATCCAAAACTTCATTTTCAAATTGCGGTTTCGATATCTTTCTATCATTTGACTTTTTTATATTTTTCAACTATCATTTTACATTATGTTCCAAAACTTTATTTGCAAAGTATCGTTACGATATCTTCCTATCATTTGACTTGTATATGTTTTTCAACTATTTTTTTTACATTATCTTCAAAAATACCTTTTCCGAAATCTTCCAAACTTCATTTCCAAATCATAGTTTTGATATCTTCCAAAATTTATATCCAAATTGTAATCCAAAATATCATTTCCAAATTGTAGTTTCGATATATTTCTTCCTTTTGGTTTCTATATATTTTTGAACTACCGTTTTAGTTCCAAAACTTTATTTCCAAAGCTTATTTCTAATATCTTTCTATCGTTTGACTTCTATATATATTTTTCAACTATCTTTTTTACATTATATTCCAAAATTTTATTTTCAAATCGTAGTTTTGATATCTTTTTTCCATTTAACTTTTATAAGTATTTCAACTATCCTTTTTTACGTTATGTTTTAACTATCTTTTTACATTATAAACCAAAAATTTATTTCCAAATCGTAGTTTCGATATCTTTTTTTCATTTGACTTTTATAAGTATTTCAACTATCCTTTTACGTTATCTTCCTCATTTCCAAATCGTAGTTTCGATATCTTTATATCATTTGACTTCTTTATATTTTTCAACTATCCTTTTATATTTTGTTCCAAAACTCCACATTTTGAAGTATAATTCCAAAATTATGCCCCGATTTGACTTATATATGTTTTCAACCATCCTTTATACGATTTGACTTCTATATGTTCATATTCAAAGCGTAATTTCGATATCTTTTTATCATTTGACTTATATATATATATATATATATATATATATATATATATATATATATATATATATATATATATATATATATATATATATTTTACTATTCTTTTACATTGTAATCCAAAATATCATTTCCATATTGTAGTTTCGATATCTTTATACCCTTTGCTTCTATATGTTTTTGAACTACCGTTTTATATTATGTTCCAAAACTTTATTTCCAAAGCATAGTTACGATATCGCTCTACCATTTGACTTCTATTTGTTTTTCAACTATAATTTTATATTATGTTCCAAAACTTTATTTTCAAAGCATCGTTACGATATCTTTCTATCATTTGACTTGTATATGTTTTTCAACTATTTTTTTACATTATCTTCGAAAACTTCTTTTCCGAAATGTTCCAAACTTTATTTCCAAATCGTAGTTTCGATATATTTCTACAATTTTACTTCTATATGTTTTTACATTATCTTCCAAACTTTATTTTCAAATCGTAGTTTCAATATATTTCTACCATTTGACTTCTATATGATCATATTCAAAGCATAGTTTCAATATATTTCTATCATTTGACTTCTATATGTTTATTTTACTATCCTTTTAAATTATAATCCAAAATATTATTTCCAAATTGTAGTTACGATATATTTCTACCCTTTGGCTTCTATATATTTTTGAACTACCGTTTTATATTATGTTCCAAAACTTTATTTCCAAAGAATAGTGACGATATCTTTCTATCATTTGGCTTCCATATATTTTTTCAACTATCTTTTTACATTATAATCCAAAAATTTATTTTCAAATCGTAGTTTCGATATCTTTTTTCCATTTGACTTTTATAAGTATTTCAACTATCCTTTTACGTTATGTTTCAACTATCTTAAATTTAACCTCAATTTGATTTTTAAGCGTTCCGTCTACATTATCTTCAAAACTTTACTTCTTAAGTATAGTTTCAATATCTTTCTTTCATTGCCTTCTATATGTTTTTTAACTATTATTTACATTATCTTCCAAAACTTCATTTTCAAAACGTAGTTTCAATTTCTTTCTATCATTATTTGACTTCTATATATTTTTGAACTATCACTTTACGTTATATTTCAAAATTTTATTTCTAAAGCATAATTAAATATTTTTCTATCATTTGACTTCTATATGTTTTCAACTATCCTTTTACATTATAATCTAAAACTTATTTTTTCTATTGTAGTTGAGATATCTTTCTACCATTTGACTCCGATATGTATTTCAACTATCTTTTTATTATGTTCCAAAAATTTATTTCCAAAGTATATGTTTTTCAACTATCCTTTCTATTATAATATAAAACGTCATTTTCAAATTGTAGTCTCGATATATTTCTACCATTTGGCTTCTATATGTTATTCATCTATAATTTTACATTATGTTCCAAAACTTTATTTTTAAAGCATATTATTTTTAACTTTATATATTTTTCATCTTTCTATCATTTGACTTTATATGTTATTCATCTTTCAACTTTATATATTATTATAAGTTTACATTATTTTTCTACAATTTGGCTTCTATATGTTATTTATCTTTCTATCATTTGACTTTATATGTTTTTAAACCCTTTTTTTACATTATATTCGAAAACTTCTTTTCCAAACTTTATTTTCAAAGCGTAGTTTCAACATCTTTCTATCATTTGACTTTTATATATTTTTAACTATCCTTTTACATTATAATCCAAAATATTATTTCCAAATTGTAGTGTTGATATTTTTCTACCATTTAACTTCTATATATTTTTCAACTACCATTTTACATTATTTCCAAAACTTTATTTCCAAATCATAGTTATGATATCTTTCTAACATTTGACTTCTATATGTTTTTTCAAATATCTTTTTACATTATAATCCAAAAATTCATTTTCAAATCGTCGTTTTGATATATTTCTTCCATTTGACTTTTATAAGTATTTCAAGTATCCTATTACGTTATGTTCCTCATTTCGAAATCGTAGTTTCGATTTATTTCTTTCGTTTGACTTTTATAAGTATTTCATATTTTTTTTAAGTTATGTTCCACAATTCCAAATCGTAGTTTCGATGTCTTTCTTCACTTCTATATATTTTTTAACTATCCTTTTATATTGTGTTAAAAAACTCCACTTAATTTTCAAATTATAGTTTCAATATCTTTCTACCATTTGACTTCTATATGTATTTCTATTATCCTTTTATATTATGTTCCAAAACTTTATTTTCAAAATATATTTTCAACTATCCTTTTGCATTATAATCCAAAACTTTATTTTCAAATTGCGGTTTCGATATCTTTCTATCATTTGACTTTTATATATTTTTCAACTATCATTTTATATAATGTTCCAAAATTTTATTTTTAAAGCATCGTTACGATATCTTCCTATCATTTGACTTGTATATGTTTTTCAACTATTTTTTTTACATTTTTTTGAAAATTTCTTTTCGGAAATCTTCCAAACCTCATTTCCAAATCATAGTTTCGATATATTCCAAAATTTATATCTAAATTGTAATTTCGATATATTTCAACAATTTGACTTCTATATGTTTTTACATTGTCTTCCAAACTTTATTTTCAAATCGTAGTTTCAATATATTTCTACCATTTGACTTCTTTATGATCATATTCAAAGCATAGTTTTGATATATTTCTATCATTTGACTTATATATATATTTTTTACTATCCTTTTACATTATAATCCAAAACATCATTTCCAAATTGTAGTTTCGATATATTTCTTCCTTTTGGTTTCTATATATTTTTGAACTACCGTTTTAGTTCCAAAACTTTATTTCCAAAGCTTATTTCTAATATCTTTCTATCGTTTGACTTCTATATATATTTTTCAACTATCTTTTTTACATTATATTCCAAAATTTTATTTTCAAATCGTAGTTTTGATATCTTTTTTCCATTTAACTTTTATAAGTATTTCAACTATCCTTTTTTACATTATGTTTTAACTATCTTTTTACATTATAAACCAAAAATTTATTTTCAAATCGTACTTTCGATATCTTTCTTCCATTTGACTTTTATAAGTATTTCAACTATCCTTTTACGTTATCTTCTTCATTTCCAAATCGTAGTTTCGATGTCTTTATATCATTTGACTTCTTTATATTTTTCAACTATCCTTTTATATTTTGTTCCAAAACTCCACATTTTGAAGTATAATTTCAAAATTATGCCCATATTTGACTTATATATGTTTTCAACCATATTTTCTACGATTTGACTTCTATATGTTCATATTCAAAGCGTAGTTTCGATATCTTTCTTTCATTTGACTTATATATATATATATATATATATATATATATATATATATATATATATATATTTTACTATTCTTTTACATTATAATCCAAAATATTATTTCCATATTGTAGTTTCGATATCTTTATACCCTGTGCTTCTATATGTTTTTGAACTACCGTTTTACATTATGTTCCAAAACTTTATTTCCAAAGCATAGTTACGATATCTCTCTATCATTTGACTTCTATTTGTTTTTCAACTATCATTTTACATTATCTTCCAAATCTTTATTTTCAAAGTATCGTTACGATATCTTTCTATCATTTGACTTGTATATGTTTTTCACCTATTTTTTTACATTATCTACGAAAACTTCTTTTCCGAAATCTTCCAAACTTCATTTCCAAATCGTAGTTTCAATATATTTCTACAATTTTACTTCTATATGTTTTTACATTATCTTCCAAAATTTATTTCGAAATCGTAATTTCGATATATTTCAACAATTTGACTTCTATATGTTTTTACATTGTCTTCCAAACTTTATTTTCAAATCGTAGTTTCAATATATTTCTACCATTTGACTTCTATATGATCATATTCAAAGCATAGTTTCAATATATTTCTATCATTTGACTTCTATATATTTTTTTTACCATCCTTTTAAATTATAATCCAAAATATTATTTCCAAATTGTAGTTACGATATATTTATACCCTTTGGCTTCTATATATTTTTGAACTACCGTTTTATATTATGTTCCAAAACTTTATTTCCAAAGAATAGTGACGATATCTTTCTATCATTTGACTTCTATATATTTTTTCAACTATCTTTTTACATTATAATCCAAAAATTTATTTTCAAATCGTAGTTTCGATATCTTTTTTCCATTTGACTTTTATAAGTATTTCAACTATCCTTTTACGTTATGTTTCAACTATCTTAAATTTGACCTCAATTTGATTTTTAAGCGGTCCGTCCACATTATCTTCAAAACTTTACTTCTTAACTATAGTTTCAATATCTTTCTTTCATTGCCTTCTATATGTTTTTTAACTATTATTTACATTATCTTCCAAAACTTCATTTTCAAAACGTAGTTTCAATTTCTTTCTATCATTATTTGACTTCTATATATTTTTGAACTATCACTTTACGTTATATTTCAAAATTTTATTTCTAAAGCATAATTAAATAGCTTTCTATCATTTGACTTCTATATATTTGTCAACTATCATTTTACATTATAATCTAAAACTTATTTTTTCTATTGTAGTTGAGATATCTTTCTACTATTTGACTCCGATATGTATTTCAACTATCTTTTTATTATGTTCCAAAAATTTATTTCCAAAGTATATGTTTTTCAACTATCCTTTATATTATAATATAAAACGTCATTTTCAGATTGTAGTCTCGATATATTTCTACCATTTGGCTTCTAGATGTTATTCATCTATAATTTTACATTATGTTCCAAAACTTTATTTTTATAGCATAGTATTTTTAACTTTATATATTTTTCATCTTTCTATCATTTGACTTCATATGTTATTCATCTTTCAACTATCCTTTATATTATTATAATTTTACATTATTTTTCTACAATTTGGCTTCTATATGTTATTTATCTTTCTATCATTTGACTTTATATGTTTTTAAACTCTTTTTTTTTTACATTATATTCGAAAATTCTTTTCCAAACTTTATTTTCAAAGCGTATTTTCGACATCTTTCTATCATTTGACTTTTATATATTTTTAACTATCCTTTTACATTATAATCCAAAATATTATTTTCAAATTGTAATGTTTATATTTTTCTACCATTTGACTTCTATATGTTTTTCAACTACCGTTTTACATTATTTCCAAAACTTTATTTCCAAATCATAGTTATGATATCTTTCTAATATTTGACTTCTATATGTTTTTTCAAATATCTTTTTACATTATAATCCAAAAATTCATTTTCAAATCGTCGTTTTGATATATTTCTTCCATTTGACTTTTATAAATATTTCAAGTATCCTATTACGTTATGTTCCTCATTTCGAAATCGTGGTTTCGATTTATTTCTTTCCTTTGACTTTTATAAGTATTTCATTTTTTTAATTATAATATGTTTAAATTATTATAGTATAATTTAAAATTTAATTTAATTTTTTAATACTATTTATTTATTTATTTATTTTGTTGCGTACGAGCACGTGAACATAAATTGGTCCATTGGTTGGAACATGGATAAAATTGTTAGTGGGCCAAAAAAGGACAAGGAAGTAAGCCTTTTTTCTTGTTGGGCCAGTTACCACCACAAGAGAGGAGAGTGGTGGTGTGAGCATTTCTATTTCTAGTATCCACTTCCGATTTTATCCAGTTCATTCTCTCCACCTACTTCTGCTGCATCTTGAGCTTGGTATTATTAAAATCAATGGAGTGTTGTGCTCGATTGAATATGAAGGCCACCCCACTCTTCGGAAGGCCAACTCTTCCTCTTCTTCGTCCGGCGAAGTTCGGATCTCTAAACACAGCTCGTCCTTCCCTCGAATTTCAGGTAAATTCCTGATCTTTCAAGGAAATTAAATGCGATCATGGAATTAGTAGATAATATTTGTGACTCTTTGTTTTGGAGTTGGACAAAATTTTCATCTTTGAATGAAGATTGAATATGCCCATGAAGTTTCTTAGTTGTTAGTTTCTCAAGTTGAATTAACTATGCCCATGAAGTTTCTTTCAATGGAACCTATATAATCCAGCAGAAAAATCATGATTCCTTTGAAGGAATTGGACTATTCCTGCGAAATTTCATTGATGTAGGGAAGTTATGATTTCTTAGTGCTCAAGTGGGAAAGTTTTAATCTTTGAAAGAATTGGATTATGGCCATGATCCAATATAGACCAATTTGTGATCCTTTAGCTCTTCAATTTGAAGATTTTGCTACTTTTGAATCTTTGAAGGTATTAGACTATGCCCATCAAATTTTGTAGTGAGAGACTATAATTTAGTAGAAAAATAGAGTTTCCAGTTAAGGAGTTGGAACCTTTGTTGCTGCGGAGACTATGCCCATCATTTGGGCGTATCGTACCCTAATTGTGTATATTGTTTCTATAGTGAATATGACAAGGGATTTTGGTAGTTAGACCATAGTTTCGAGTCCCTAAATCATAGGAATTACTTGTTTAAAAATGGTGGTCTGGTGTGTAATTTGCATTTTCATATAGAAAATGTTGTGCCTAGTCTCATAAAAAAAATGGTGTGCCTGAATCACGTTGGCATATCATACTGCAAATGTTTTTCCTTCTAATTAATGGCAGCCATAGGTCATCAAATTCTTTGAGACGTATATGCTTTATCCTACTCTTGTTCTCGAGAACTAGTCTCATCAAATTAAGGACTTATGTTGAGCACTCGTCTCAGATCATTTGCAAGGAGCAAATACTACAGAATATGATGCTATTATTAGTGAAATTATTATGGAGAAATCATTTAATCGAGGAAAATACATGGGAGCATGAGATGAAAATTGATGCCCCCAATTACTCGAAGCTTGCCAAGTTACAAACTTCTTTTAAGGGGATATAATGTAATACCCATAATTTATTTTCTGCAGTTAGTTTTAATAGCATTTTAATAGTCTTGAATGTTAGAAGGGTTACTCTAATTAGCATTGAATGATGAATTCATAGTTTATTTTCTTACCTGACATACAAAGTTTAAAACGTTAGAATAGATGTTACATGTATTTATTTAGGCATTTAGCTATAGCATCTGTCTTTAATATCGAAGTGACAGATTGGAATATGAGGTGTCTGGTTTCTAAATAAAAAGAAGGGTTAGAGGAAATGATTAAACTGCCTCAATTAACCATAACTTCTTGTTTGTTTGTTTGTTTGTGTGAGTTTTGTGTGTGTGTGTGTGTGTGGAGAGAGAGAGAGAGAGAGAGAGAGAGTTTAGAAGTACCATGTAGGTTTTTTCAGCAATAACATGGTATTGATTACGACGAAACCTTTACCTCTGTTGCCAAGATGACCACCGTACATGTCACGCCCCGATCCCGAAAGGGTCGGTCGTCCTCGCTTGATCCTTTACGGAACCAATTCGTCCTCGCTTGGGGCGTGATGCCGTACGAGCCTGGAGTTGCGCTCGTACAAGGCAAGAACTTGCAGTTATAGGAACCCATTTTGAAACACAATTTATAAAACACATTCACAGAGATTTGAACACAGTGCAGGAAGAAACATGCTTTTTCATTGATAATTCAGAGTAATTTACATAGAGTTTACATTGATGCGCCTCTCGGCTACTTGATTTGCATTACAAAAGATAAACTCAAAAGGCAGGGCGCGCTCCATCAGATAGTCCACGTCGTTCATACATTACGCCCTTGTATAGGTTGAAAGTCCAAGCCTCCAAAATGATCTGACTCCAACTATACTTCAAAATAGAGGTGCTCCTAACGCCTCCTCGTCTATCCACTAGCGTTGCACCGTCTGAGTGCCTGAAATAGTTGCCCACAACGTGGGTCAGTACTCAACTTGTACTGGTGAGCGGGATGAACCCACTCGACTAAATCGACACTAGCTTATTAGGGGCGAGCATGCATTAAGATGACTTCTATAAAGAGGCAAGTGAATTCAATTCATATCAGTTGCATGTTTTGATAGAAATGAAAATAATATCGAATCCAACCAGTGCATCGATTGCTTACTCAACCGATGCACGCCTTCCCTGCAACGAAACACAAGTATACTTACCATCTGCACAAGACAATAAATTAGCATGTGTTCTAGTCTATGCGGTCATTGGTGTGATCGACACCTTAGGGACATATTCAAGCATTAGCGGCGCGCCCTATCAGCCCGGGTAGCAAGCCCTGCTGGAGGTCCCGCAATGCATCGTGACGAGCACGAATCAAATATTTCCCTCCGGATCGATACGGTTCCAGTGCCCCGGAAAGCCGTTTCGAGGAAATGCCAAACCTTGTGCACAAGTTGTCCCAGACCATGCAAATGCATGAACAATTCATATATCATGCAATGCATCAATTGAAACAAAAAGAAGTTAAGCAGCAATATATATCTCATGCAACAGTTCATATTTTCTCAACGCGGTATTCCGATTTTGATATCCCATAGGTCCAAACTCCGTCCGAGGCACTAGGCCGCCACCAACAAACAATTCCCTTTATAAACGAACTCAGTTATAAGGTGTGCAAGCATATAGAAATATTAGTCTACAAAATTCCCTGTTCCTTTCTTAGTGGCTGGCATGCATTGTGGCAAAGGATTTCCTAGGCGTCCAACCGGGCATCATCGAGTGAACGTTTGAAACATTAAAGATGTTGGCGTGAAGAAGTAGGAAAGAATGGTCCAAACCACTCACTGGTTAAGGAAAAGGTAGCTGAAACAAAGATTCCCGCCTAGCGACGATCAAACGTCAGTTACGCGGACCTGCACAGCACGAGCACCAATTAGAATCTTGCCTATCCTTCCTTGCCGAACTCCCCAAGAATCAAAGCTCCAAATGATAAAACCAGCAGCGAAAACCAAGCAAATCGAAAGCAACACCAAATCAAATCCCAAAGCGTCAATCAAGAAAACCAAGCAGCCAAACACGAAAACTATTGGACTCGTTTCAATAGAGGCCTTTCCATGAGTTGGAAAGGATCATCGCATTTTGTCCGTGGCAAGAAGATGCCGAAGTTCTAAGTTATGACTCAAACGGACTAGCCACAAGCCCAATTACGTAGTGCACATCCCGGTCGGATCGGGATTTGAGGCACTACATAATATACCACTAAGAAAAAGTTTTGACCCGAAACTTAAGAACAAGGCCGACCCGAAACGTAAGAACAAGGCCCTACCTCCGACTGAATGAACAATGAAGGGTACTTCTCCTTCATCTCCGATTCCATTTCCCAGGTTGATTCCCCAGCTGAATGGTTCCGCCACAGCACGCGAACCAAGGACATCGTACGGTTGCGAAGTACTTTTTCCTTACGATCCAGGATCTGCACCGGTTCTTCTGAGTATGACAAGTCCGCGCGCAGTTCCAACTGTACAAAACTAACCACATGACTTGGGTCATGCACATACTTCCGTAGTTGGGAAACATGGAATACGTCATGCACTTCTGCCAAGGCGGGAGGTAGTGCTATCCTGTACGCCACAGCTGCAACTCGTTCTAGTATCTCAAAGGGGCCGACAAACCGGGGACTCAATTTGCCCTTCACACCGAAACGCATCACACCCCGCATCGGCGTCACTTTCAAGAAGACATGATCCCCGACCAAGAATTCCAAGGGTCTTCTATGTGCATCAGCATAACTTTTCTGTCGGCTCTGTGCTGTGCGGAGTCTTTCCCGAATCAAGCGAACCTTTTCAACTGCCTGCTCTACCAGTTCTGGCCCGAGTACCTGCCGCTCGCCGACTTCGTCCCAACAGATTGGAGATCGACACTTACGTCCATATAGTGCTTCGTACGGTGCCATCTGGATGCTCGATTGGTAACTGTTGTTGTAAGCAAACTCCGCCAAAGGAAGATGCGTGTCCCAACTAGTCTTTAAATCGATCGCACACAGCCGTAACATATCTTCAAGTATCTGATTTGTCCTCTCTGTCTGTCCATCAGTCTGCGGGTGATATGCGGTACTGAACTGTAGCTTGGTCCCCAAAGCAGCTTGTAGACTAGTCCAGAAATGAGATAAGAAGCGTCCGTCACGGTCAGAGACGATTGAGGCAGGTACTCCGTGTAATCGGACAATCTCATCTATGTAAATTTGTGCTAACCGATCGACGCTCCAAGTAACTTTTATGGGAAGAAAGTGGGCTGATTTGGTCAAACGATCAACTATGACCCAAATCGCATCGTGCCCACGCGGCGTCTTCGGAAATCCCACAATAAAATCCATAGTGATGTTGTCCCATTTCCACTCGGGAATAGCGAGGTTCTGCAGTTCCCCGCCGGGCCTCTGATGCTCAGCTTTCACCTGTTGACAGGCCATGCACTGTGACACAAAGGTCGCCACATCCCGCTTCATACCGTGCCACCAGAAGGTCCCGCGCAAGTCCTTGTACATCTTAGTGCTCCCCGGATGTAAAGAATACTTCGCGTAGTGTGCTTCCGCCATAATTTCCCTTCGGAGTTCTGGGTCGTTAGGAACACATAGCCTTCCTTTCATCTGTAAGGCCCCATCTTCGCCTGCCACAAAGTCAGACGTCTTCCCCGCCGAGATCAATCCGCGCACCTTCGCTAAGAACTGATCGCCCTCCTGAGCTGATTTGATTCTACCACGTAAACCCAGTTCAAGATGGAGTGGTGCCAGCTGCACTCCTGGATGCCGAACTCGAAACTCGATGCCCATCGCCTCTAGATCTCGAAGTAAACGATTGTCTATAGATAACGAGCCCACGTGCTTCCGACTCAGAGCATCAGCAACGACATTTCCCTTGTCCGGAGTATACGCGATCGTTAGGTCGTAGTCCTTAATAAGTTCTAGCCAACGCCGCTGCCGGAGGTTCAATTCCCGCTGGGTGAATAGATACTTGAGGCTCTTGTGATCTGTGAAGATTTTGCAAGCAACACCATAAAGATAATGCCTCCACAACTTCAATGCAAATACAATCGCCGCCAATTCCAAGTCATGCGTCGGGTAGTTCTTCTCGTGCGGCTTCAGTTGCCTGGAGGCGTACGATATTACCTTATCC
The DNA here is from genome assembly GCA_036927795.1 of Iris macrosiphon. Taxonomy (NCBI): domain Eukaryota; kingdom Viridiplantae; phylum Streptophyta; class Magnoliopsida; order Asparagales; family Iridaceae; genus Iris; species Iris macrosiphon. The sequence goes on along the minus strand of JAYESA010000004.1, from coordinate 225,695,415 downwards.
CTCTGCATGAGCACACACCCTAAGCCGAGTCCTGAAGCATCGCTGTATATCTGAAACTCTTCTACCCCATCTGGAAGTGCAAGGATCGGAGCTGAAACAAGACGCCGCTTAAGTTCCCGAAAGCTGGCTTCGCAGTCATCACCCCATTCGTATGCAATCCCTTTCTGAGTAAGGCGAGTCATAGGCGAGGCCAGTTTAGAGAAATCCTTCACGAACCTACGGTAGTATCCCGCAAGGCCTAGAAAGCTTCGAACTTCGCTGGCTGACGTAGGTTGTTTCCAGTCCACCACCGCTTCTATTTTCTTCGGGTCTACGGCGACGCCTTCGGCCGAGATGACATGACCAAGGAACGCCACGCTGTTCAACCAGAACTCACACTTGCTGAGCTTAGCGAACAACAGATGGTCTCGTAATGTCTGCAGCACGATCTTCAGGTGTTCCTTGTGCTCCGCCTCGTTCTTGGAATAGATTAGTATGTCGTCTATGAACACGACTACAAACTTATCCACAAACGGTCGAAATACGCGGTTCATCAGATCCATGAAAGCTGCAGGGGCGTTCGTCAAACCGAACGACATCACGAGGAACTCATAGTGTCCGTAACGGGTTCTGAAGGCAGATTTTTGAATATCCTCTGATTTGATTTTCAACTGGTGATACCCTGACCTGAGATCAACTTTAGAGAAAACTGTGGCACCTTGCAGCTGATCAAACAAGTTATCTATTCTTGGCAAAGGGTACTGATTCCGCACGGTTGCTTTATTCAGTTCTCGGTAGTCAATGCACAGCCGCATGGATCCATCTTTCTTTTTCACGAACAACACCGGAGCGCCCCAAGGAGAAACGCTTGGACGAATGTATCCTCGGTCCAGCAGGTCTTGCAACTGAACTTTAAGTTCCTTAAGCTCTGCTGGGGCCATGCGATAAGGTGCCTTTGATATCGGTCGCGAATCCGAAAAAGTGTCAATGCTGAATTCGATCTCACGAGCTTCCTACAGTCCTAAATCTAGCCTTAATATACATAGGACTGTCGATTTTCCTACAGTCCTAAATCTATATAGGACTGTAGGAAAATCTACAGTCCCGCCCGATACTGTTCGACATTGTCGACGATTCTCGACATTTTATGACCTAAAATCGTGTTCGATTCTCGACATTGTCGACTTTGGGAGCCATCGACAAGGAGGACGAAGTCTCGGAGAGTTGGAGAGTTCCGCCGGCTGGAGGGGGGAGGGCTCCGGTGGGGTGGGGAGGGTTTGGGAGAAGGGTTTGGGAAAGTGGACTAGCCCCAAGTAAAATAATGGGCTAGAGTGAGTAAACTTTGCTCAATCCTGGGCTAGCCCCAAGTAATATGTGCAGTGCCCTTATCAAAAGCCTTATTTAGGCATTTAGCTATAGCATCTGTCTTTATATGAGGTGTCTGGTTTCTAAATACAAAGAAGGGTTAGAGGAAATGATTAAACTGCCTCAATTAACCATAACTTCTTGTTTGTTTGTTTGTGTGTGTTTTGTGTGTGTGTGTGTGTGTGTGGAGAGAGAGAGAGAGAGAGAGAGAGAGAGAGAGAGAGAGAGAGTTTAGAAGTAGCTTTCAGGGCTTTATTGGAGACGTCAATACGACTGTAATTGTGATTTGGGGAACTTAATAAGATGCTTGGCAGGAGTTTGGCCCTGTTAAAAAGTGATTTGAAGTTATATATATATATATATATATATATATAGAGAGAGAGAGAGAGAGGGAGAGAGAGAGAGAGGGAGAGAGAGAGAAGTTACCAACTCATTGGATCAAATTCTCATGACCTGCTCGAGAAAGGATCTTTGCACAATCATTGATAGAAAGGAGAAAAATCAACCTTCCCAATGTTCAATGTCGCTTTCTTTTCCTACTGACTAAGATGGATCAAGTCTTGACTCATGAGTGCAAGAGAGTCAGAAAATAAAATTTTCCGTGACCATATAAGCCAAGGGGCTACTCCACCATTTCAAATACATTGGCCAAATCTGCTTCAGGAAGGCCACCTTCCGGGAATAGTGATGGTTTGCTATAATTTTTTTAGCATCCTACTAGTGATACCTATCGTATGATTCATATCCACAACAGCTTATGCCTATACATTGCTTTTTCTAATCTCATCTTGTCTCAAATTGTTTTGCTTCATTTCAAGGAGTAGGGTACTGTATATTAAATATACTATCTAGCCTTGGTCATTTATCTTATCTTATACTTAGTATCTTGTCTTTACTTGGCCTTAGTATCTTGTTTGTATTTATTATATATATATGGTCATAGATCCTAAATAAAGTAGACTTTTCCAACTCTAAAATGCTATCAAGTTGTCATCATGACTTCTTCCGTAAGTCTCCAACCATCGACCCCGATCGATTCTCGGAATCTTGCGGATTCGTCACAACTCTGTAGCTCCTTTTAGAGAATCTCGAACTCGATCCGATCACACCGACGTACCTCGCTACCTCGTTTCGTCTCTAGATCAGACCTCGACAGCTCTGCGCGCTGTCAGCGACCAACACCTATCCTTCCTTTCTCGTCTTATTCTCTATCTTCGGCAAGGAGCCCTGCCTCGAGCAACAATGGAAGAGAAGTCGAATACCTAGGAGGCATCAGCTAGCCTCCTCGAGCTCCTTGCTAGCTCCATGCGCCAACCATGCACCGTCCATCGTCTCTACTCGATGCTACCTTTAGCAACAACGACTTCGCAGCCTTCTGGTTAGCCTCGCCTCGACATCAATACCTTCTAGAGCTCATCCATATGCCTGAGATATTGTCTCCCCCGTGCTCAATAGTAACGTACGGATCTCCAAGCTGACCACAACTCTCATAACCAAAAATGAGATTTCCTCGCGAGATCTACTCATTATCAGTCATCGTGCTCATCTCCTGCGTGACAATTCCGGTCATCTCCTGTTTGGTTGATTAAGATCCCCTTTGATCGAGTTCCTATGATCATCTGAGTCCCCTGTCTTCGTCGATCAAATCAATGAGATCTAGCCGTCTCTCCCCCGTTTCCTAGCCTAAACCTAATCTCTTTCTCCCTCTCCTTATCATTGGATTTGATATAATGAACTAGAACCCCCGTTCCTCTCAATCGTCCATACACCAATTTCTCCTCCATACACCAATTTCTCATTCAAGCGTGACCATCATTGATCCATATTCCATCCTCTCCTTTTGCTTAAATCTAAACCGTTAACACCACTCTCTATATCCGTCATCCTTATAAAAACTCCCAATACTCTATTATTCTATTGCTTTCTTCCTCCACTTGGCACACTATTTGGATGACTGTGTCCTCTCATCCTTGGCAGGTTGGTTGGCCAGCCGCATTTTCTTTTATAGATCTTTGTGCGACATTTCTCTACATATACTCTCAAATGCCCTCTTGTTCTTTATTGTGCGACGTTCTTTTGGTCTTCGACTACTTCGACCAGTGTTGTAATATCTTGTTCTTCATTCTGTTCTACTTCTACTATGTATTTGCATTGCTTTGTGTTTTATACTTGTTGTTGCTGCTTCGAAGAGGAGAGGAGAGGAGATGAGAGGAGGGAGGGGAGAGGGGAGGAGAGGAGAGGAGAGGATAGGAGAAGAGGGAGAAATTGATTTAGGGTTACGGTTTGGGTTGGTTTGGGAAACCCAAAAACGATACTGATAGCAAAAAAAAGGTGTTTAAGCAACCTATGACTCGAAAAGTGAACCCCCCCCCACCTCCACCCCCGGGTGTAACCATATCACTCCCACTTCTAGCAAAGTTGTCAAAGTTGTTTTTGTGGTTTCATTAACATATACATAATATATATGGAAGTAAAATATACATGAAAAAAAAATCAGTTCGGCGCCTAGGCGCTAGCCGTCCCTTTGCGTACGGAATCCGTCTAGTGAAATTTATAACATTGACCTCTACCCACTCCTCAGGTGACTGTTATGCTCTTGCTCGTCTCAAGGGTTCGGTCTGCTGATACTTCATCCTCTGATCGTCGTGATCTTTATCGATTTATACTTACTACCTTGACTTTGTCATCGGCCACTCCCTGATCCTTGGACGTTGGTTATACAGATCCAACGTCTACTTCTCTCGTGACGGTCTCTTGGTTATGCGACTCCTCTTTCACCTGCCACTTACGTTGTTCATTCTGGTTGATTCACTCAGCAGTGGATACTTGATTCGGGGTCTACTCACCATATGACTTATGATTCTTCTAGTCTTCTATATCTGTTGTTCGATCGATCTCTATACAGATGGTTGATGGTACATCTTGCCTATTGTTTACCGGGGTCACCTATCAGACTAGCCTCAGTTATGTTCCCTATGTTTAATATGTTCTTGAGCTATCGATGAATCTTCTTTCAGTATCTCAGTTAAGTGAAATGCTACTATGTCACATTTACATCGTCCTCATACTCTGTATACGAATCTCATATTGGAGAACAGATTGGTTTCGCATGTAGACGTGGCGATCTCTACTATGATGGACAAACTCGTCCTACTACTGGCTATCCCTGCTTTCTTCGTCTGCTAGTCGCCTCGATACTACTACTTCTTCGTGTGAAATTTGGCATCAATGTCTTGGACATCTGTCTCTAGCTCATCTACAGTTCTTATCTTCCTCTGGAGCTTTGGAGAATTTTTCCACTGCATCCTTAACTCCTTGTATTCTATGTAAGTTGGGCAAGCAATTAGCCACTCCATTCGCTTCCAGCAAGCATATTTCATCTTCTTCTTTCGACTTGATCCACTCCAATGTTTGGGGACCCTCTCTTCATCTCTCAAAAGGTGTGATCCCCTCCAATATTTGGGGACCCTCTCTTCATCTCTCAAAAGGTGTGAATCGCTATGATGCCATCTTCGTCGACGATTGTATTCGTTACACATGGATTTACATGCTCTCTCAAAAGTCTGACACATTCTTCAAATATCTTGAGTTTGCTATGATGGTTGCCACTCAGTTTTCTCCCAAGATCAAGATATTTCCCTCAGATTCAAGGGAGAACATGCATCGCATTAGTTCAATGATTTTCTTTCTTCCTATGGAACATTGTCTCAGTTCTCCTGTCCACATGCACATCAATAAAATGATGATGTTGACAAATTACATCGCCACATATTTGACACTATATGTACCATGCTACTCTCTACGTCAGTTCCCGTTCAATTCTAGGGAGAGGCCGTGTGCACGAGTCTGTTTCTTATCAACCGGACTCCTTCAATTATTGGTGGTGTATCTCCTTATTAGTTCTATAATTGTGCTCAATTATTCTCTCCTTCGAGTATTCGATTGTACGTGTTTTGTTCTCAACCACCATCAGAACACAAGAAGTTATCAGCTTGGTTTAATATATGCATCTTCTAGGGATACAACACCGCACACAAGGGAATACAAATGCTATTATCCAATTACCAAGCGTCTTCGTATCTCATATAATGTATCCTTCTTTGAGCATCTTCCTTACTATGTTGCACCTCATCCACATGCGTCATTACCATCCTCTACACCGACCCTTACTTTTTTTCATATACTACATCTGCTCCAGACACTCCATCTTCACTCCCCGGACCTTTCCCTATTAAGTACGATTAACATTGTGATCGCTCTATGTCATTGTTGATCCTACATCTCTTGTATGCACTGATTCCATTGAGGAGATATCCATTATTCCTACTCTTGCTCCCCCTCGGATTTGCTGCCACTCCTCTTGCTACAGAGGATTCTTTATTTGTACGACGCTCTACTCGTGAGCGGCATCCTCCAGAGCGACATAACTTATTCGCTTCTACAAGTCCTACTCTTCAGAGTTTTCTTGCTGCTACATCAAACCTTCGAGAGCCTCCATCATATCATGAGCCTCTTCTATCATTGAATGGCAGCATGCCATGTCCAATAAGTTCATGGCTCTTCAACAACTCATACTTGGGACCTCACCATTGACTCCAGGAAAATCTTATATCAGTTGTAAGTGGGTATATAAGATTAAAAACCTCTCAAATAGTTTCTATTCATTGGTACAAGCTTCGTCTAGTTGCTTGTAGGTTTTTTCCGCAACAACATGGTATTGATTACGACGAAACCTTTACCTCTGTTGCCAAGATGACCACCGTACATACTCTCTTGGCCCTTGCCGACGTCCATTCGTTAGTGGTCTCTGGCCTCTTTATTAGATGGATGTAAAGAATGTCTTTCTTAATGGAGATCTAACTAAGGATGTTTACATGGATCCTCCCGGCCTTTCTCATTCTCCGAGGCAAAGTTGTCATTTGCGCAAGGCAATCTACGCCCCCAAGCAAGCTCTTTGGTCTTGATTTTTCAGATTCACCTCAGCCATTCATGCTATCAGGTCAACATTAAGTCAGAGTGATTATGCCATGTTCACTCATCCCTTCGGAACTTTGCTTTTACTCAATACTGATGATTTGATTATTACTGGCAGCATCCCGATCACATTATGCAAGTCAAGCACCATTTGCATCAACAGTTTAAGATGTGAAGGATCTTAGTACTTTACACTACTTCCTTGGTCTCGAGATTAACAACTCACTGTGCTGGAATCTTCTCTCTGAATAAAAGTTCATTGTTGATATTCTTGATAGAGTTCTCACGTCTGATACTCGTATTTCCTCAACTTCTCTAGAGTTTAACATCAAGTTGTGTCCTAATGACCAAGAGATACTATATGGACTTTCTCGATATCGTCATCGTCAACTTATTGGCAATTTAGTACATCTCATTATCAATCGGCCTAACATATCTTACGCCGTGCATATCGTCATCCAGTTCATTTCTGTTCCCCGTAGCACTCACTATTCGGCCTTTTTTTGCATTATTTGCTATCTTTGAAGCACCATTATCAAATTGCTCTTCTTTTATGCCTCTTTCATCTGTGTAGATTGCTCTTCTTTTCAGCCTTTTTCATCATTGTGCCTTCGTGCTTATAGTGTTGTTGATTAGGCTAGTGATTCTGATTGGGCTGGTGATGCTTTTGACCGCAAGTCTTCTACTATATTTTGCATATTTCTTGGGCTTTCTCATCTCTTAGAAGTCCAAGAGACATGTCATCTTTCGATCCACTGCTGAGTATCGTGCTATGACGTTTACCACAGCAGATATCACCTGATTAAGTCATCTCTTGCTGATATGGGTATATCTTTCTCTACTACTATTCCTCTTCATTATGACAACACTAATGCTGTTCAGATTATCTGCAATCTGGTGTTCTATAAGTGCGCAAAACATATTGAGCTTGTCTGTCATTTCGTGTGCCATAACTATCCTATGGAGATGATTTCTCTGTCACTTTTCAACTTTAGCTTGCTGACTTTCTAAGGTTTGCACTCTCCGGCGACATGCAATTCTCGTCAACAAACTCTTGTTGGTTGATTCATCATGAGTTTGAGGGGGTGCGGGTTGGGGGTGGAGATGTTAAATATAGTGTTAGTCTTATTCATTAGCATATCATACTGCAAATGTTTTTCCTTCTAATTAATGGCAGCCATAGGTCATCAAATTCTTTGAGACGTATGTGCTTTATCCTACTCTTGTTCTCGTGAACTAGTCTCATCAAATTAAGGACTTATGTTGAGCACTCGTCTCAGATCATTTGCAAGGAGCAAATACTACAGAATATGATGCTATTATTAGTGAAATTATTATGGAGAAATCATTTAATCGAGGAAAATACATGGGAGCATGAGATGAAAATTGATGCCCCCAATTACTCGAAGCTTGCCAAGTTACAAACTTCTTTTAAGGGGATATAATGTAATACCCATAATTTATTTTCTGCAGTTAGTTTTAATAGCATTTTAATAGTCTTGAATGTTAGAAGGGTTACTCTAATTAGCATTGAATGATGAATTCATAGTTTATTTTCTTACCTGACATACAAAGTTTAAAACGTTAGAATAGATGTTACATGTATTTATTTAGGCATTTAGCTATAGCATCTGTCTTTATATGAGGTGTCTGGTTTCTAAATACAAAGAAGGGTTTCTAAACACAATTCCAGTCATCTCCTGTCTGGTCGATTAAGATCCCCTTTGATCGAGTTCCTATGATCATCTGAGTCCCCTGTCTTCGTCGATTAAATCAATGAGATCTAGCCGTCTCTCCCCCGTTTCCTAGCCTAAACCTAATCTCTTTCTCCCTCTCCTTATCATTGGATTTGATATAATGAACTAGAACCCCCGTTCCTCTCAATCGTCCATACACCAATTTCTCCTCCATACACCAATTTCTCATTCAAGCGTGACCATCATTGATCCATATTCCATCCTCTCCTTTTGCTTAAATCTAAACCGTTAACACCACTCTCCATATCCGTCATCCTTATAAAAACTCCCAATACTCTATTATTCTATTGCTTTCTTCCTCCACTTGGTACACTATTTGGATGACTGTGTCCTCTCATCCTTGGCAGGTTGGTTGGCCAGCCGCATTTTCTTTTATAGATCTTTGTGCGACATTTCTCTACATATACTCTCAAATGCCCTCTTGTTCTTTATTGTGCGACGTTCTTTTGGTCTTCGACTACTTCGACCAGGGTTGTAATATCTTGTTCTTCATTCTATTCTACTTCTACTATGTATTTGCATTGCTTTGTGTTTTATACTTGTTGTTGCTGCTTCGAAGAGGAGAGGAGAGGAGGGAGGGGAGAGGAGAGGAGGGAGAAATTGATTTAGGGTTACGGTTTGGGTTGGTTTGGGAAACCCAAAAACGATACTGATAGCAAAAAAAAGGTGTTTAAGCAACCTATGACTCGAAAAGTGAACCCCCCCCTCCACCCCCGGGTGAAACCATATCACTCCCACTTCTAGCAAAGTTGTCAAAGTTGTTTTTGTGGTTTCATTAACATATACATAATATATATGGAAGTAAAATATACATGAAAAAAAAATCAGTTCGGCGCCTAGGCGCTAGCCGTCCCTTTGCGTACGGAATCCGTCTAGTGAAATTTATAACATTGACCTCTACCCACTCCTCTGGTGACTGTTATGCTCTTGCTCGTCTCAAGGGTTCGGTCTGCTGATACTTCATCCTCTGATCGTCGTGATCTTTATCGATTTATACTTACTACCTTGACTTTGTCATCGGCGACTCCCTGATCCTTGGACGTTGGTTATACAGATCCAACGTCTACTTCTCTCGTGACAGTCTCTTGGTTATGCGACTCCTCTTTCACCTGCCACTTACGTTGTTCATTCTGGTTGATTCACTCAGCAGTGGATACTTGATTCGGGGTCTACTCACCATATGACTTATGATTCTTCTAGTCTTCTATATCTGTTGTTCGATCGATCTCTATACAGATGGTTGATGGTACATCTTGCCTATTGTTTACCGGAGTCACCTATCAGACTAGCCTCAGTTATGTTCCCTATGTTTAATATGTTCTTGAGCTATCGATGAATCTTCTTTCAGTATCTCAGTTAAGTGAAATGCTACTATGTCACATTTACATCGTCCTTATACTCTGTATACGAATCTCATATTGGAGAACAGATTGGTTTCGCATGTAGACGTGGCGATCTCTACTATGATGGACAAACTCGTCCTACTACTGGCTATCCCTGCTTTCTTCGTCTGCTAGTCGTCTCGATACTACTACTTCTTCGTGTGAAATTTGGCATCAATGTCTTGGACATCTGTCTCTAGCTCATCTACAGTTCTTATCTTCCTCTGGAGCTTTGGAGAATTTTTCCACTGCATCCTTAACTCCTTGTATTCTATGTAAGTTGGGCAAGCAATTAGCCACTCCATTCGCTTCCAGCAAGCATATTTCATCTTCTTCTTTCGACTTGATCCACTCCAATGTTTGGGGACCCTCTCTTCATCTCTCAAAAGGTGTGATCCACTCCAATGTTTGGGGACCCTCTCTTCATCTCTCAAAAGGTGTGAATCGCTATGATGCCATCTTCGTCGACGATTGTATTCGTTACACATGGATTTACATGCTCTCTCAAAAGTCTGACACATTCTTCAAATATCTTGAGTTTGCTATGATGGTTGCCACTCAGTTTTCTCCCAAGATCAAGATATTTCCCTCAGATTCAAGGGAGAACATGCATCGCATTAGTTCAATGATTTTCTTTCTTCCCATGGAACATTGTCTCAGTTCTCCTGTCCACATGCACATCAATAAAATGATGATGTTGACAAATTACATCGCCACATATTTGACACTATATGTACCATGCTACTCTCTGCGTCAGTTCCCGTTCAATTCTAGGGAGAGGCCGTGTGCACGAGTCTGTTTCTTATCAACCGGATTCCTTCTATTATTGGTGGTGTATCTCCTTATTAGAAGTTCTATAACTGTGCTCAATTATTCTCTCCTTCGAGTATTCTCGACATTGTCGACTTTGGGAGCCATCGACAAGGAGGACGAAGTCTCGGAGAGTTGGAGAGTTCCGCCGGCTGGAGGGGGGAGGGCTCCGGTGGGGTGGGGAGGGTTTGGGAGAAGGGTTTGGGAAAGTGGACTAGCCCCAAGTAAAATAATGGGCTAGTGTGAGTAAACTTTGCTCAATCCTGGGCTAGCCCCAATCCTGGGCTAGCCCCAAGTAATATGTGCAGTGCCCTTATCAAAAGCCTTATTTAGGCATTTAGCTATAGCATCTGTCTTTATATGAGGTGTCTGGTTTCTAAATACAAAGAAGGGTTAGAGGAAATGATTAAACTGCCTCAATTAACCATAACTTCTTGTTTGTTTGTTTGTGTGTGTTTTGTGTGTGTGTGTGTGTGTGGAGAGAGAGAGAGAGAGAGAGAGAGAGAGAGAGAGAGAGAGAGAGTTTAGAAGTAGCTTTCAGGGCTTTATTGGAGACGTCAATACGACTGTAATTGTGATTTGGGGAACTTACTAAGATGCTTGGCAGGAGTTTGGCCCTGTTAAAAAGTGATTTGAAGTTATATATATATATATATATATATATATATATATATATATATATATATATATAGAGGGAGAGAGAGAGAAAGAGAGAGAGAGAGAGAAGTTACCAACTCATTGGATCAAATTCTCATGACCTGCTCGAGAAAGGATCTTTGCACAATCATTGATAGAAAGGAGAAAAATCAACCTTCCCAATGTTCAATGTCGCTTTCTTTTCCTACTGACTAAGATGGATCAAGTCTTGACTCATGAGTGCAAGAGAGTGAGAAAATAAAATTTTCCGTGACCATATAAGCCAAGGGGCTACTCCACCATTTCAAATACATTGGCCAAATCTGCTTCAGGAAGGCCACCTTCCGGGAATAGTGATGGTTTGCTATAATTTTTTTAGCATCCTACTAGTGATACCTATCGTATGATTCATATCCACAACAGCTTATGCCTATACATTGCTTTTTCTAATCTCATCTTGTCTCAAATTGTTTTGCTTCATTTCAAGGAGTAGGGTACTGTATGTTAAATATACTATCTAGTCTTGGTCATTTATCTTATCTTATACTTAGTATCTTGTCTTTACTTGGCCTTAGTATCTTGTTTGTATTTATTATATATATATGGTCATAGATCCTAAATAAAGTAGACTTTTCCAACTCTAAAATGCTATCAAGTTGTCATCATGACTTCTTCCGTAAGTCTCCAACCATCGACCCCGATCGATTCTCGGAATCTTGCGGATTCGTCACAACTCTGTAGCTCCTTTTAGAGAATCTCGAACTCGATCCGATCACACCGACGGACCTCGCTACCTCGTTTCGTCTCTAGATCAGACCTCGACAGCTCTGCGCGCTGTCAGCGACCAACACCTATCCTTCCTTTCTCGTCTTATTCTCTATCTTCGGCAAGGAGCCCTGCCTCGAGCAACAATGGAAGAGAAGTCGAATACCTAGGAGGCATCAGCTAGCCTCCTCGAGCTCCTTGCTAGCTCCATGCGCCAACCATGCACCGTCCATCGTCTCTACTCGATGCTACCTTTAGCAACAACGACTTCGCAGCCTTCTGGTTAGCCTCGCCTCGACATCAATACCTTCTAGAGCTCATCCATATGCCTGAGACATTGTCTCCCCCGTGCTCAATAGTAACGTACGGATCTCCAAGCTGACCACAACTCTCATAACCAAAAATGAGATTTCCTCGCGAGATCTACTCATTATCAGTCATCGTGCTCATCTCCTGTGTGACAATTCCGGTCATCTCCTGTCTGGTTGATTAAGATCCCCTTTGATCGAGTTCCTATGATCATCTGAGTCCCCTGTCTTCGTCGATCAAATCAATGAGATCTAGCCGTCTCTCCCCCGTTTCCTAGCCTAAACCTAATCTCTTTCTCCCTCTCCTTATCATTGGATTTGATATAATGAACTAGAACCCCCGTTCCTCTCAATCGTCCATACACCAATTTCTCCTCCATACACCAATTTCTCATTCAAGCGTGACCATCATTGATCCATATTCCATCCTCTCCTTTTGCTTAAATCTAAACCGTTAACACCACTCTCTATATCCGTCATCCTTATAAAAACTCCCAATACTCTATTATTCTATTGCTTTCTTCCTCCACTTGGCACACTATTTGGATGACTGTGTCCTCTCATCCTTGGCAGAATGGTTGGCCAGCCGCATTTTCTTTTATAGATCTTTGTGCGACATTTCTCTACATATACTCTCAAATGCCCTCTTGTTCTTTATTGTGCGACGTTCTTTTGGTCTTCGACTACTTCGACCAGTGTTGTAATATCTTGTTCTTCATTCTGTTCTACTTCTACTATGTATTTGCATTGCTTTGTGTTTTATACTTGTTGTTGCTGCTTCGAAGAGGAGAGGAGAGGAGAGGAGACGAGAGGAGGGAGGGGAGAGGGGAGGAGAGGAGAGGAGAGGAGAAGAGGGAGAAATTGATTTAGGGTTACGGTTTGGGTTGGTTTGGGAAACCCAAAAACGATACTGATAGCAAAAAAAGGTGTTTAAGCAACCTATGACTCGAAAAGTGAACCCCCCCCACCTCCACCCCCGGGTGTAACCATATCACTCCCACTTCTAGCAAAGTTGTCAAAGTTGTTTTTGTGGTTTCATTAACATATACATAATATATATGGAAGTAAAATATACATGAAAAAAAATCAGTTCGGCGCCTAGGCGCTAGCCGTCCCTTTGAGTACGGAATCCGTCTAGTGAAATTTATAACATTGACCTCTACCCACTCCTCAGGTGACTGTTATGCTCTTGCTCGTCTCAAGGGTTCGGTCTGCTGATACTTCATCCTCTGATCGTCGTGATCTTTATCGATTTATACTTACTACCTTGACTTTGTCATCGGCCACTCCCTGATCCTTGGACGTTGGTTATACAGATCCAACGTCTACTTCTCTCGTGACGGTCTCTTGGTTATGCGACTCCTCTTTCACCTGCCACTTACGTTGTTCATTCTGGTTGATTCACTCAGCAGTGGATACTTGATTCGGGGTCTACTCACCATATGACTTATGATTCTTCTAGTCTTCTATATCTGTTGTTCGATCGATCTCTATACAGATGGTTGATGGTACATCTTGCCTATTGTTTACCGGGGTCACCTATCAGACTAGCCTCAGTTATGTTCCCTATGTTTAATATGTTCTTGAGCTATCGATGAATCTTCTTTCAGTATCTCAGTTAAGTGAAATGCTACTATGTCACATTTACATCGTCCTCATACTCTGTATACGAATCTCATATTGGAGAACAGATTGGTTTCGCATGTAGACGTGGCGATCTCTACTATGATGGACAAACTCGTCCTACTACTGGCTATCCCTGCTTTCTTCGTCTGCTAGTCGTCTCGATACTACTACTTCTTCGTGTGAAATTTGGCATCAATGTCTTGGACATCTGTCTCTAGCTCATCTACAGTTCTTATCTTCCTCTGGAGCTTTGGAGAATTTTTCCACTGCATCCTTAACTCCTTGTATTCTATGTAAGTTGGGCAAGCAATTAGCCACTCCATTCGCTTCCAGCAAGCATATTTCATCTTCTTCTTTCGACTTGATCCACTCCAATGTTTGGGGACCCTCTCTTCATCTCTCAAAAGGTGTGATCCACTCCAATGTTTGGGGACCCTCTCTTCATCTCTCAAAAGGTGTGAATCGCTATGATGCCATCTTCGTCGACGATTGTATTCGTTACACATGGATTTACATGCTCTCTCAAAAGTCTGACACATTCTTCAAATATCTTGAGTTTGCTATGATGGTTGCCACTCAGTTTTCTCCCAAGATCAAGATATTTCCCTCAGATTCAAGGGAGAACATGCATCGCATTAGTTCAATGATTTTCTTTCTTCCCATGGAACATTGTCTCAGTTCTCCTGTCCACATGCACATCAATAAAATGATGATGTTGACAAATTACATCGCCACATATTTGACACTATATGTACCATGCTACTCTCTGCGTCAGTTCCCGTTCAATTCTAGGGAGAGGCCGTGTGCACGAGTCTGTTTCTTATCAACCGGATTCCTTCTATTATTGGTGGTGTATCTCCTTATTAGAAGTTCTATAACTGTGCTCAATTATTCTCTCCTTCGAGTATTCGATTGTACGTGTTTTGTTCTCAACCACCATCAGAACACAAGAAGTTATCAGCTTGGTTTAATATACGCATCTTCTAGGGATACAACACCGCACACAAGGGAATACAAATGCTATTATCCAATTGCCAAGCGTCTTCGTATCTCATATAATGTATCCTTCTTTGAGCATCTTCCTTACTATGTTGCACCTCATCCACATGCGTCATTACCATCCTCTACACCGACCCTTACTTTTTTTCATATACTACATCTGCTCCAGACACTCCATCTTCACTCCCCGGACCTTTCCCTATTAAGTACGATTAACGTTGTGATCGCTCTATGTCATTGTTGATCCTACATCTCTTGTATGCACTGATTCCATTGAGGAGATATCCATTATTCCTACTCTTGCTCCCCCTCGGATTTGCTGCCACTCCTCTTGCTACAGAGGATTCTTTATTTGTACGACGCTTTACTCGTGAGCGGCATCCTCCAGAGCGACATAACTTATTCGCTTCTACAAGTCCTACTCTTCAGAGTTTTCTTGCTGCTACATCAAACTTTCGAGAGCCTCCATCATATCATGAGCCTCTTCTATCATTGAATGGCAACATGCCATGTCCAATAAGTTCATGGCTCTTCAACAACTCATACTTGGGACCTCACCATTGACTCCAAGAAAATCTTATATCAGTTGTAAGTGGGTATATAAGATTAAAAATCTCTCAAATGGTTTCTATTCATTGGTACAAGCTTCGTCTAGTTGCTTTTAGGTTTTTTCAGCAACAACATGGTATTGATTACGACGAAACCTTTACCTCTATTGCCAAGATGACCACCGTACATACTCTCTTGGCCCTTGCCTACGTCCATTCGTTAGTGGTCTCTGGCCTCTTTATTAGATGGATGTAAAGAATGTCTTTCTTAATGGAGATCTAACTAAGGATGTTTACATGGATCCTCCCGGCCTTTCTCATTCTCCGAGGCAAAGTTGTCATTTGCGCAAGGCAATCTACGCCCCCAAGCAAGCTCTTTGGTCTTGATTTTTCAGATTCACCTCAGCCATTCATGCTATCAGGTCAACATTAAGTCAGAGTGATTATGCCATGTTCACTCATCCCTTCGGAACTTTGCTTTTACTCAATACTGATGATTTGATTATTACTGGCAGCATCCCGATCACATTATGCAAGTCAAGCACCATTTGCATCAACAGTTTAAGATGTGAAGGATCTTAGTACTTTACACTACTTCCTTGGTCTCGAGATTAACAACTCACTGTGCTGGAATCTTCTCTCTGAATAAAAGTTAATTGTTGATATTCTTGATAGAGTTCTCACGTCTGATACTCGTATTTCCTCAACTTCTCTAGAGTTTAACATCAAGTTGTGTCCTAATGACCAAGAGATACTATATGGACTTTCTCGATATCGTCATCGTCAACTTATTGGCAATTTAGTACATCTCATTATCAATCGGCCTAACATATCTTACGCCGTGCATATCGTCATCCAGTTCATTTCTGTTCCCCGTAGCACTCACTATTCGGCCTTTTTTTGCATTATTTGCTATCTTTGAAGCACCATTATCAAATTGCTCTTCTTTTATGCCTCTTTCATCTTTGTAGATTGTTCTTCTTTTCAGCCTTTTTCATCATTGTGCCTTCGTGCTTATAGTGTTGTTGATTAGGCTAGTGATTCTGATTGGGCTGGTGATGCTTTTGACCGCAAGTCTTCTACTATATTTTGCATATTTCTTGGGCTTTCTCATCTCTTAGAAGTCCAAGAGACATGTCATCTTTCGATCCACTGCTGAGTATCGTGCTATGACGTTTACCACAGCAGATATCACCTGATTAAGTCATCTCTTGCTGATATGGGTGTATCTTTCTCTACTACTATTCCTCTTCATTATGACAACACTAATGCTGTTCAGATTATCTGCAATCCGCTGTTCTATAAGTGCGCAAAACATATTGAGCTTGTCTGTCATTTCGTGTGCCATAACTATCCTATGGAGATGATTTCTCTGTCACTTTTCAACTTTAGCTTGCTGACTTTCTAAGGTTTGCACTCTCCGGCGACATGCAATTCTCGTCAACAAACTCTTGTTGGTTGATTCATCATGAGTTTGAGGGGGTGCGGGTTGGGGGTGGAGATGTTAAATATAGTGTTAGTCTTATTCATTAGCTTACTTTATAGTTAGTATCTTGTATCTTGTCTTTACTTTATCCTTAGTACCATAGAGCTTAAATGAAGAAGGTTAGTATCATAGAGCCTAAATGAAGAAGGTAGACTTTTCCAACTTAACACTATATGCGTTAGTATATACAACCATGTCTTATCTGTAGTTACTTCACATGTTTGGTTTGGTGGAAGGTGAGGGAAAAGGGAAAGAAAATGGAAATGTTTCTGGTAGAAAGTTGTTCCCATTTGCGTACGCTTAAGTTTCATTTTCCTTTCTTTCACTTTCTTAGTAACCAAATACAACCATAGTGTAGAAGCATTTCCTTTAGAATTATTAATAGCCTCTTATTACATTCAGTAATTCGATAATACTTGCTGAAATAGGAGTTTTATTTGTATTCTTATTCTTCTTTTTCCTTTATAACTTGTCCTAAAATATATAAACCTAACTTTATGGTTCAGGGGATTGCTATATTTAATCGCAGCTGCTATTTTGCTAGTCCAAGAACTTCATCACTGATTGCATTAGCTAGCGCTGAGTCCAATGAATCCAAATCTGGAAGTGTAGGCACACCACTTGAGCCACAGACGCCTCAAGGGAAATTCCTATGTGGTATATTAAAGAATCAGCCTGATATCTTCTCATTTACTGCAAACAAACAATTGGAGGAGTTGGCTTTCTAGCAGGGATTGTTCCTTTGCTCGCTGGGAAAGAAGTTCAGATTCATCCGAATCATACCTTCACAAGTGAGAATCACTGAATAACTTTGTGTTGTAACCCTCTTTTCTATAATATTTCTTTTTTTTTAATCTGTTTTTTTCATCATTAGAAATTTGTTGAAATTCACTTGCCTTTTTGTTTCTTGCCACTTTTTCCCCATCTTTTTGAAGACTAGATTATCTGCACTGCCCTTTGTAGTGTTATATCCTTGTGAGTTTTTTTTTATTTATGATCTCAAAAGAATCATTATAATTTTTGGTTTACTTAAAAGATAAATATACTGAGGTAAGATAAATATACTGAGGTGGGGTGTAGGGAGGGTAACCCCTACACCAAAATTTCGATTACTCGTTGATTACTTGTGATGTAGGGAGGGTAACCCCTACAACAGCAGAAGCTGGAAAAGATGGTAGGTTGAGATTACAACCCCTCTTAGTCGTTGCTAGTCGAGAGGGTTTACTAAGCTTCCGAAACGTTGTCTTGGGCTTTACTCAAGTCCCTCAATGATGTTTCCTCAAATGGGTTGTCCGAATCTCCTCGAATGGGTTGCCCGAATCCATGAACAACTAAGATTTAACAAGAAATAAAAAGAATAATCTCAAAGTTTAATAATAATTTTATTGATAGATAAACCAAGTACGTTAAGGGATTTTATATAGGCTTACAATTAATTACTTAGAAAACAAGAGAAAACTGTAGAAAATCATAATCCTAATTTATAGAAATTAATGATCAAATTTGTACCAGATTGTTAAATATGAATCCTTAGCCCAAAATCATAACTTTCAAAAATTTCCAGATTGCAAAGTCCAACTTCAATTGCATTTTTGAACGCCTAAACTTGAAAATTAAAAGTTGACTTGAACACGAAATTTGAAGCTCTTGAAGGTAGCTTTCTGGATTTGGGGTTGTGAACCTAAATACGGAGTTATAGGCTAGGCTAGGAGATATCATTGTTTTCCTATAGCTGAGCTGTAGTTCGCTTCTGAGTAGTTTTGTGTAAACTCACTTACATCATACTCCCTAAAGTAGGGCAAAACCAATAGGCATACTAACGATTTGGCTCACAAATTAATAAATTATTATTTTGTGGAAGCTAATTGTGAACGATAATTGTCAATAATATTTCACCAATAAACCCTAGTAAATCCCAAAAACAACTTCGAATTCAAGGTACCCTTACAGTTTCCTGCGACCACAATGAGATGTAGTAGTTATGATCGTTGGTAACGATATCGTTGAGGAATTGGGGGTTTGAATGTTGATGAAAAGGGATTTTGAGTAGTGCAACAACTCTAGATTGTAGCAATTCAAATGAGAAGGATTTTAGATTAATGGAAATTTAGGGCATATGAATGGATGGTTAAGAACAACAAATTGGACTTAAATACCAAGTATCACTTATTTGCAAATAAATATACTATCCTATTTTCATTGGACACTTAAATACCTTGAACTTCCATTTTGCACTTATATACCCTGAACTTTGATTTTGCACTTAAATATACTAAGTTATGATAATTTGTTGTCCGATATTAACAGTAAATATAAAATAACATTTTCCCCTTATGATTTCATAATCTACCTCGTTTTGTCCCCTCTGAGCCGCTGCACAATTCTGTTCCTCTCCCACAACACACGACCTAAATGTGAGTTGCATCAATGCTGTCACGCCCCGATCTCCCGCAGGCTAATCGGCCGTCCCCGCTAGGCGGGAATCACCCTCGCAAGCGCTCCCGCTGGACGATCGCTTTGACCCATCTGGGCGTGATGCGCACGAGCGTGATCCACGCCCGTGCAAGGCCGTGGTTCATTGGCTGGCGGTAAGAGTTCTAAGCCACAGAGTCGCACAGATTGTCCGAGTGCAGCGGAGTCATGAACGCATAGGCGATCGGTAACAAGTTCACTGAGTTGACAATATAGCGGAAGCATTGAAACACAAGTTGAAGTAAAGTAAGCTCTTTTATTAATATAAACATGTGTTACAGGCGGCGTATAGCCGAGATTACAAGTCGCTCAAGCCTCTCTCTCTGAAACAGTAAAAGCGTGCCAAGTGGCTACAATTGTGGAATGATTGTACAGGCGATGTTCAGGCAAGTTCCAACATTATGTCTTGTATATGTGCTTCTGTTCCGGACGCACCGTTGCTTCGGAGTGATGTCCACGCATTAGCACGTACGAAGGAGGCATCCGCACCGAACGAGGCTCTCCCGCACTCTGCATACAAACTGGTGGATTATCAATACATTGAATGCACTTGTGGGGAAGCTAATCGCCCGCTCGACAAATCCAAACACGTAACACAGGTTTCGTGCACCAACTATTAAGTTGTCTTTCTAGTTGCCTTAGGATCAGTTTCATGCAAATATTGAATAGCCTAACTCGTGTGGCAGTGCGCCGTGCAACATGGGAGGAAACACGGCGAGTACTTACCATCTTACCATTTCTCCATCCCTGTCTGAGGCAAACAATATTAATTCAAGTACGGGCAAGTATAAGCATTTAGGGGCATTCATATGAAAACCAAGTTATAGCATATGCAACACGAGAGTCATTGAACGGGACAATATTTGGTGTGCTCAGTTCTTTGATGCGATGCAATGATTCGCACGCGGATAGCCGCTAAGCGAGGATGACTTATCTATATGAACATGAGTCGCTGGCATAGCCATAAAGGACTAATCCCAGACGAGAATGGGACGCAGCGAGAACACACGATGCGCTACGAACCATTTCGCCCGAACACGAGGGATTGTACATGAAGTAGTCCAAGGCCAAGATGGATTGCAGCTAAAGTACACGATGTGCTACAAACCATCTCGCCCGCACACGATGGACTAAACATGATGTGGTCCCGGGAAAGTGGAATGCAACGAAAGTACACGAGGCGCTACAAACCACTCGCCCGAACACGAGGGACCACACGTGAAGTTCCATCCGGATCGGATCGGCCCCAGTGCCCCGGTGACCGTCCGTGGAACTATACCTCGTTTCCGAGTTGTCCGCGACATGCACCTTCTTTTGGGTCTTTCAATTATCACGAAATACACGAGAACACGAGAACACGCGTGCACTTGAACACGAGAACACGAGTGCACGGGAACACGAGTACACGAGTACACGGGATACTTGGATCTTGTTTTTGTACAATAACTTGCCTTGATGCATTCCCCTGGCTCGGGGCTGCCTGGTGACCTAACGGTCCCGGATACTTGCAGGTTCAATCATGCACGGAACGACTACTTAGTAGTCTCCCGGGGTTTAGATGAAAACAAGGCAACATTCAAGCAGACAAGCATGCGTTTCTAAGGAACATAAGCAGGCACGTTTGCTCGGGCCCGAAGGTAAACCGAGAATTAGATCGTTAGGGACGTAGCATGTGAGGGTCTGAATACAGGCAGTATTTCTATTTCCATGTTCTAGCATAGCAATACAAGTTGGGATTATTCTCTTAGCTAGGTGCGTTGGATTTATTAGCATGCAGGGGGTGATTCACCTAGCGACTAGCATGAAATATTCCAGATTTTATGTGTGCTGGCTAAGCAAAGACAAGTTCACCGTAGCCACCCACCTTAGCGATGATTCGCCTTGGTAGAGCGATACGTCAAGCGAGCCTCTGAAAGCCTAAGCCGGATTCCTGTAGGGACAAGTCTGGATATCCTTTGCTTCTCGTTGAGGCAAAGCGGGTCGGGACAGTTGCACTTTTGCCGTTTGAGTCGGCAGTCCGCTTGAACGGAACGGGGTGTTACATCCTACCCAACTCAGAAAAAGTCTCGTCCTCGAGACTTACTGAGGACAAGCAGTAATCTAGGGTTGAGGCAATCCTAGACAAGTCGTTGTACTTGTTCATTTGGATATTCACTTGCACAAGCGTCGAAATCAGCATATTGCTTAGTCTGGATCGTGCGCACTTTCGAAGTGCACTTCTAGCGTGAGCACGTCAACCAGCTCAGTGATAGCGAAGTCTTAGCACTCGAGTTTCACCTTTTCTTAAGTCTTGGATGGTGCACTAGTTCAAGGCGTCCCTCGAATAGATGCATTCAACCAAACTTAGAGTTAGTGAAATCGGACAAGCTACTAGCGATACTCTCAAGGGTTCGCACAGGTTGGCACAAAGGCCACTCGCAGCACAACATCATACAAGCAAGCATATCATATCATTCAAATCGCATTTTGAAAGTATTTAAACTTATTGTTGGAACATCCGATCGAGGCATTGAGAGAGAGCGTGCACATAACCCACGAACGAGCTTTCGAAACTGAGATAATCGAAATGAAGTCCAAAGGCGTAGAAGTCAGGCTCTGATACCAACATGTCACGCCTCGATCTCCCGCAGGCTAATCGGCCGTCCCCGCTATGCGGGAATCACCCTCGCCAGCGCTCCCGCGGGACGATCGCTTCGACCCATCCGGGCATGATGCCGCACGAGCGTGATCCACGCCCGTGCAAGGCCGTGGTTCATTGGCTGGCGGTAAGAGTTCTAAGCCACAGAGTCGCACAGATTGTCCGAGTGCAGCGGAGTCATGAACGCATAAGCGATCGATAACAAGTTCACTGAGTTGACAATATAGCGGAAGCATTGAAACACAAGTTGAAGTAAAGCAAGCTCTTTTATTGATATAAACATGTGTTACAGGCGGCGTATAGCCGAGATTACAAGTCGCTCAAGCCTCTCTCTCTGAAACAGTAAAAGCGTGCCAAGTGGCTACAATTGTGGAATGATTGTACAGGCGATGTTCAGGCAAGTTCCAACATTATGTCTTGTATATGTGCTTCTGTTCCGGATGCACCGTTGCTTCAGAGTGATGTCCACGCCTTAGCACGTACGAAGGAGGCATCCGCACCGAGCGAGGTTCTTCCGCACTCTGCATACAAACTGGTGGATTATCAGTACATTGAATGCACTGGTGGGGAAGCTACTCGCCCGCTCGACAAATCCAAACACGTAACACAGGTTTCGTGCACCAACTATTAAGTTGTCTTTCTAGTTGCCTTAGGATCAGTTTCATGCAAATATTGAATAGCCTAACCCGTGTGGCAGTGCGCCGTACGCCGTGCAACATGGGAGGAAACACGGCGAGTATTTACCATCTTACCATTTCTCCATCCCTGTCTGAGGCAAACAATATTAATTCAAGTACGGGCAAGTATAAGCATTTAGGGGCATTCATATGAAAACCAAGTTATAGCATATGCAACACGAGAGTCATTGAATTCATTAGCATATCATACTGCAAATGTTTTTCCTTCTAATTAATGGCAGCCATAGGTCATCAAATTCTTTGAGACGTATGTGCTTTATCCTACTCTTGTTCTCGAGAACTAGTCTCATCAAATTAAGGACTTATGTTGAGCACTCGTCTTAGATCATTTGCAAGGAGCAAATACTACAGAATATGATGCTATTATTAGTGAAATTATTATGGAGAAATCATTTAATTGAGGAAAATACATGGGAGCATGAGATGAAAATTGATGCCCCCAATTACTCGAAGCTTGCCAAGTTACAAACTTCTTTTAAGAGGATATAATGTAATACCCATAATTTATTTTCTACAGTTAGTTTTAATAGCATTTTAATAGTCTTGAATGTTAGAAGGGTTACTCTAATTAGCATGGAATGATGAATTCATAGTTTATTTTCTTACCTGACATACAAAGTTTAAAACGTTAGAATAGATGTTACATGTATTTATTTAGGCATTTAGCTATAGCATCTGTCTTTATATGAGGTGTCTGGTTTCTAAATACAAAGAAGGGTTAGAGGAAATGATTAAACTGCCTCAATTAACCATAACTTCTTGTTTGTTTGTTTGTTTGTTTGTTTGTGTGTGTGTGTTTTGTGTGTGTGTGTGTGTGTGTGTGGAGAGAGAGAGAGAGAGAGAGAGAGAGAGAGAGAGAGAGTTTAGAAGTAGCTTTCAGGGCTTTATTGGAGACGTCAATACGACTGTAATTGTGATTTGGGGAACTTACTAAGATGCTTGGCAGGAGTTTGGCCCTGTTAAAAAGTGATTTGAAGTTATATATATATATATATATATATATATATATATATATATATATATATATATATAGAGGGAGAGAGAGAGAGAGAGAGAGAGAGAGAGAAGTTACCAACTCATTGGATCAAATTCTCATGACCTGCTCGAGAAAGGATCTTTGCACAATCATTGATAGAAAGGAGAAAAGTCAACCTTCCCAATGTTCAATGTCGCTTTCTTTTCCTACTGACTAAGATGGATCAAGTCTTGACTCATGAGTGCAAGTGAGTCAGAAAATAAAATTTTTCGTGACCATATAAGCCAAGGGGCTACTCCACCATTTCAAATACATTGGCCAAATCTGCTTCAGGAAGGCCACCTTCCGGGAATAGTGATGGTTTGCTATAATTTTTTTTAGCATCCTACTAGTGATACCTATCGTATGATTCATATCCACAACAGCTTATGCCTATACATTGCTTTTTCTAATCTCATCTTGTCTCAAATTGTTTTGCTTCATTTCAAGGAGTAGGGTACTGTATGTTAAATATACTATCTAGCCTTGGTCATTTATCTTATCTTATACTTAGTATCTTGTCTTTACTTGGCCTTAGTATCTTGTTTGTATTTATTATATATATATGGTCATAGATCCTAAATAAAGTAGACTTTTCCAACTCTAAAATGCTATCAAGTTGTCATCATGACTTCTTCCGTAAGTCTCCAACCATCGACCCCGATCGATTCTCGGAATCTTGCGGATTCGTCACAACTCTGTAGCTCCTTTTAGAGAATCTCGAACTCGATCCGATCACACCGACGGACCTCGCTACCTCGTTTCGTCTCTAGATCAGACCTCGACAGCTCTGCGCGCTGTCAGCGACCAACACCTATCCTTCCTTTCTCGTCTTATTCTCTATCTTCGGCAAGGAGCCCTGCCTCGAGCAACAATGGAAGAGAAGTCGAATACCTAGGAGGCATCAGCTAGCCTCCTCGAGCTCCTTGCTAGCTCCATGCGCCAACCATGCACCGTCCATCGTCTCTACTCGATGCTACCTTTAGCAACAACGACTTCGCAGCCTTCTGGTTAGCCTCGCCTCGACATCAATACCTTCTAGAGCTCATCCATATGCCTGAGACATTGTCTCCCCCGTGCTCAATAGTAACGTACGGATCTCCAAGCTGACAACAACTCTCATAACCAAAAATGAGATTTCCTCGCGAGATCTACTCATTATCAGTCATCGTGCTCATCTCCTGCGTGACAATTCCGGTCATCTCCTGTCTGGTTGATTAAGATCCCCTTTGATCGAGTTCCTATGATCATCTGAGTCCCTTGTCTTCGTCGATCAAATCAATGAGATCTAGCCGTCTCTCCCCCGTTTCCTAGCCTAAACCTAATCTCTTTCTCCCTCTCCTTATCATTGGATTTGATATAATGAACTAGAACCCCCGTTCCTCTCAATCGTCCATACACCAATTTCTCCTCCATACACCAATTTCTCATTCAAGCGTGACCATCATTGATCCATATTCCATCCTCTCCTTTTGCTTAAATCTAAACCGTTAACACCACTCTCTATATCCGTCATCCTTATAAAAACTCCCAATACTCTATTATTCTATTGCTTTCTTCCTCCACTTGGCACACTATTTGGATGATTGTGTCCTCTCATCCTTGGCAGATTGGTTGGCCAGCCGCATTTTCTTTTATAGATCTTTGTGCGACATTTCTCTACATATACTCTCAAATGCCCTCTTGTTCTTTATTGTGCGACGTTCTTTTGGTCTTCGACTACTTCGACCAGTGTTGTAATATCTTGTTCTTCATTCTGTTCTACTTCTACTATGTATTTGCATTGCTTTGTGTTTTATACTTGTTGTTGCTGCTTCGAAGAGGAGAGGAGAGGAGACGAGAGGAGGGAGGGGAGAGGGGAGGAGAGGAGAGGAGAGGAGAAGAGGGAGAAATTGATTTAGGGTTACGGTTTGGGTTGGTTTGGGAAACCCAAAAACGATACTGATAGCAAAAAAAAGGTGTTTAAGAAACCTATGACTCGAAAAGTGAACCCCCCCCCCACCTCCACCCCCGGGTGTAACCATATCACTCCCACTTCTAGCAAAGTTGTCAAAGTTGTTTTTGTGGTTTCATTAACATATACATAATATATATGGAAGTAAAATATACATGAAAAAAAATCAGTTCGGCGCCTAGGCGCTAGCCGTCCCTTTGAGTACGGAATCCGTCTAGTGAAATTTATAACATTGACCTCTACCCACTCCTCAGGTGACTGTTATGCTCTTGCTCGTCTCAAGGGTTCGGTCTGCTGATACTTCATCCTCTGATCGTCGTGATCTTTATCGATTTATACTTACTACCTTGACTTTGTCATCGGCCACTCCCTGATCCTTGGACGTTGGTTATACAGATCCAACGTCTACTTCTCTCGTGACGGTCTCTTGGTTATGCGACTCCTCTTTCACCTGCCACTTACGTTGTTTATTCTGGTTGATTCACTCAGCAGTGGATACTTGATTCGGGGTCTACTCACCATATGACTTATGATTCTTCTAGTCTTCTATATCTGTTGTTCGATCGATCTCTATACAGATGGTTGATGGTACATCTTGCCTATTGTTTACCGGGGTCACCTATCAGACTAGCCTCAGTTATGTTCCCTATGTTTAATATGTTCTTGAGCTATCGATGAATCTTCTTTCAGTATCTCAGTTAAGTGAAATGCTACTATGTCACATTTACATCGTCCTCATACTCTGTATACGAATCTCATATTGGAGAACAGATTGGTTTCGCATGTAGACGTGGCGATCTCTACTATGATGGACAAACTCGTCCTACTACTGGCTATCCCTGCTTTCTTCGTCTGCTAGTCGTCTCGATACTACTACTTCTTCGTGTGAAATTTGGCATCAATGTCTTGGACATCTGTCTCTAGCTCATCTACAGTTCTTATCTTCCTCTGGAGCTTTGGAGAATTTTTCCACTGCATCCTTAACTCCTTGTATTCTATGTAAGTTGGGCAAGCAATTAGCCACTCCATTCGCTTCCAGCAAGCATATTTCATCTTCTTCTTTCGACTTGATCCACTCCAATGTTTGGGGACCCTCTCTTCATCTCTCAAAAGGTGTGATCCACTCCAATGTTTGGGGACCCTCTCTTCATCTCTCAAAAGGTGTGAATCGCTATGATGCCATCTTCGTCGACGATTGTATTCGTTACACATGGATTTACATGCTCTCTCAAAAGTCTGACACATTCTTCAAATATCTTGAGTTTGCTATGATGGTTGCCACTCAGTTTTCTCCCAAGATCAAGATATTTCCCTCAGATTCAAGGGAGAACATGCATCGCATTAGTTCAATGATTTTCTTTCTTCCCATGGAACATTGTCTCAGTTCTCCTGTCCACATGCACATCAATAAAATGATGATGTTGACAAATTACATCGCCACATATTTGACACTATATGTACCATGCTACTCTCTGCGTCAGTTCCCGTTCAATTCTAGGGAGAGGCCGTGTGCACGAGTCTGTTTCTTATCAACCGGATTCCTTCTATTATTGGTGGTGTATCTCCTTATTAGAAGTTCTATAACTGTGCTCAATTATTCTCTCCTTCGAGTATTCGATTGTACGTGTTTTGTTCTCAACCACCATCAGAACACAAGAAGTTATCAGCTTGGTTTAATATACGCATCTTCTAGGGATACAACACCGCACACAAGGGAATACAAATGCTATTATCCAATTGCCAAGCGTCTTCGTATCTCATATAATGTATCCTTCTTTGAGCATCTTCCTTACTATGTTGCACCTCATCCACATGCGTCATTACCATCCTCTACACCGACCCTTACTTTTTTTCATATACTACATCTGCTCCAGACACTCCATCTTCACTCCCCGGACCTTTCCCTATTAAGTACGATTAACGTTGTGATCGCTCTATGTCATTGTTGATCCTACATCTCTTGTATGCACTGATTCCATTGAGGAGATATCCATTATTCCTACTCTTGCTCCCCCTCGGATTTGCTGCCACTCCTCTTGCTACAGAGGATTCTTTATTTGTACGACGCTTTACTCGTGAGCGGCATCCTCCAGAGCGACATAACTTATTCGCTTCTACAAGTCCTACTCTTCAGAGTTTTCTTGCTGCTACATCAAACTTTCGAGAGCCTCCATCATATCATGAGCCTCTTCTATCATTGAATGGCAACATGCCATGTCCAATAAGTTCATGGCTCTTCAACAACTCATACTTGGGACCTCACCATTGACTCCAGGAAAATCTTATATCAGTTGTAAGTGGGTATATAAGATTAAAAATCTCTCAAATGGTTTCTATTCATTGGTACAAGCTTCGTCTAGTTGCTTTTAGGTTTTTTCAGCAACAACATGGTATTGATTACGACGAAACCTTTACCTCTATTGCCAAGATGACCACCGTACATACTCTCTTGGCCCTTGCCTACGTCCATTCGTTAGTGGTCTCTGGCCTCTTTATTAGATGGATGTAAAGAATGTCTTTCTTAATGGAGATCTAACTAAGGATGTTTACATGGATCCTCCCGGCCTTTCTCATTCTCCGAGGCAAAGTTGTCATTTGCGCAAGGCAATCTACGCCCCCAAGCAAGCTCTTTGGTCTTGATTTTTCAGATTCACCTCAGCCATTCATGCTATCAGGTCAACATTAAGTCAGAGTGATTATGCCATGTTCACTCATCCCTTCGGAACTTTGCTTTTACTCAATACTGATGATTTGATTATTACTGGCAGCATCCCGATCACATTATGCAAGTCAAGCACCATTTGCATCAACAGTTTAAGATGTGAAGGATCTTAGTACTTTACACTACTTCCTTGGTCTCGAGATTAACAACTCACTGTGCTGGAATCTTCTCTCTGAATAAAAGTTAATTGTTGATATTCTTGATAGAGTTCTCACGTCTGATACTCGTATTTCCTCAACTTCTCTAGAGTTTAACATCAAGTTGTGTCCTAATGACCAAGAGATACTATATGGACTTTCTCGATATCGTCATCGTCAACTTATTGGCAATTTAGTACATCTCATTATCAATCGGCCTAACATATCTTACGCCGTGCATATCGTCATCCAGTTCATTTCTGTTCCCCGTAGCACTCACTATTCGGCCTTTTTTTGCATTATTTGCTATCTTTGAAGCACCATTATCAAATTGCTCTTCTTTTATGCCTCTTTCATCTGTGTAGATTGCTCTTCTTTTCAGCCTTTTTCATCATTGTGCCTTCGTGCTTATAGTGTTGTTGATTAGGCTAGTGATTCTGATTGGGCTGGTGATGCTTTTGACCGCAAGTCTTCTACTATATTTTGCATATTTCTTGGGCTTTCTCATCTCTTAGAAGTCCAAGAGACATGTCATCTTTCGATCCACTGCTGAGTATCGTGCTATGACGTTTACCACAGCAGATATCACCTGATTAAGTCATCTCTTGCTGATATGGGTGTATCTTTCTCTACTACTATTCCTCTTCATTATGACAACACTAATGCTGTTCAGATTATCTGCAATCCGCTGTTCTATAAGTGCGCAAAACATATTGAGCTTGTCTGTCATTTCGTGTGCCATAACTATCCTATGGAGATGATTTCTCTGTCACTTTTCAACTTTAGCTTGCTGACTTTCTAAGGTTTGCACTCTCCGGCGACATGCAATTCTCGTCAACAAACTCTTGTTGGTTGATTCATCATGAGTTTGAGGGGGTGCGGGTTGGGGGTGGAGATGTTAAATATAGTGTTAGTCTTATTCATTAGCTTACTTTATAGTTAGTATCTTGTATCTTGTCTTTACTTTATCCTTAGTACCATAGAGCCTAAATGAAGAAGGTTAGTATCATAGAGCCTAAATGAAGAAGGTAGACTTTTCCAACTTAACACTATATGCGTTAGTATATACAACCATGTCTTATCTGTAGTTACTTCACATGTTTGGTTTGGTGGAAGGTGAGGGAAAAGGGAAAGAAAATGGAAATGTTTCTGGTAGAAAGTTGTTCCCATTTGCGTACGCTTAAGTTTCATTTTCCTTTCTTTCACTTTCTTAGTAACCAAATACAACCATAGTGTAGAAGCATTTCCTTTAGAATTATTAATAGCCTCTTATTACATTCAGTAATTCGATAATACTTGCTGAAATAGGAGTTTTATTTGTATTCTTATTCTTCTTTTTCCTTTATAACTTGTCCTAAAATATATAAACCTAACTTTATGGTTCAGGGGATTGCTATATTTAATCGCAGCTGCTATTTTGCTAGTCCAAGAACTTCATCACTGATTGCATTAGCTAGCGCTGAGTCCAATGAATCCAAATCTGGAAGTGTAGGCACACCACTTGAGCCACAGACGCCTCAAGGGAAATTCCTATGTGGTATATTAAAGAATCAGCCTGATATCTTCTCATTTACTGCAAACAAACAATTGGAGGAGTTGGCTTTCTAGCAGGGATTGTTCCTTTGCTCGCTGGGAAAGAAGTTCAGATTCATCCGAATCATACCTTCACAAGTGAGAATCACTGAATAACTTTGTGTTGTAACCCTCTTTTCTATAATATTTCTTTTTTTTTAATCTGTTTTTTTCATCATTAGAAATTTGTTGAAATTCACTTGCCTTTTTGTTTCTTGCCACTTTTTTCCCATCTTTTTGAAGACTAGATTATCTGCACTGCCCTTTGTAGTGTTATATCCTTGTGAGTTTTTTTTTATTTATGATCTCAAAAGAATCATTATAATTTTTGGTTTACTTAAAAGATAAATATACTGAGGTGGGGTGTAGGGAGGGTAACCCCTACACCAAAATTTCGATTACTCGTTGATTACTTGTGATGTAGGGAGGGTAACCCCTACAACAGCAGAAGCTGGAAAAGATGGTAGGTTGAGATTACAACCCCTCTTAGTCGTTGCTAGTCGAGAGGGTTTACTAAGCTTCCGAAACGTTGTCTTGGGCTTTACTCAAGTCCCTCAATGATGTTTCCTCAAATGGGTTGTCCGAATCTCCTCGAATGGGTTGCCCGAATCCATGAACAACTAAGATTTAACAAGAAATAAAAAGAATAATCTCAAAGTTTAATAATAATTTTATTGATAGATAAGCCAAGTACGTTAAGGGATTTTATATAGGCTTACAATTAATTACTTAGAAAACAAGAGAAAACTGTAGAAAATCATAATCCTAATTTATAGAAATTAATGATCAAATTTGTACCAGATTGTTAAATATGAATCCTTAGCCCAAAATCATAACTTTCAAAAATTTCCAGATTGCAAAGTCCAACTTCAATTGCATTTTTGAACGCCTAAACTTGAAAATTAAAAGTTGACTTGAACACGAAATTTGAAGCTCTTGAAGGTAGCTTTCTGGATTTGGGGTTGTGAACCTAAATACGGAGTTATAGGCTAGGCTAGGAGATATCATTGTTTTCCTATAGCTGAGCTGTAGTTCGCTTCTGAGTAGTTTTGTGTAAACTCACTTACATCATACTCCCTAAAGTAGGGCAAAACCAATAGGCATACTAACGATTTGGCTCACAAATTAATAAATTATTATTTTGTGGAAGCTAATTGTGAACGATAATTGTCAATAATATTTCACCAATAAACCCTAGTAAATCCCAAAAACAACTTCGAATTCAAGGTACCCTTACAGTTTCCTGCGACCACAATGAGATGTAGTAGTTATGATCGTTGGTAACGATATCGTTGAGGAATTGGGGGTTTGAATGTTGATGAAAAGGGATTTTGAGTAGTGCAACAACTCTAGATTGTAGCAATTCAAATGAGAAGGATTTTAGATTAATGGAAATTTAGGGCATATGAATGGATGGTTAAGAACAACAAATTGGACTTAAATACCAAGTATCACTTATTTGCAAATAAATATACTATCCTATTTTCATTGGACACTTAAATACCTTGAACTTCCATTTTGCACTTATATACCCTGAACTTTGATTTTGCACTTAAATATACTAAGTTATGATAATTTGTTGTCCGATATTAACAGTAAATATAAAATAACATTTTCCCCTTATGATTTCATAATCTACCTCGTTTTGTCCCCTCTGAGCCGCTGCACAATTCTGTTCCTCTCCCACAACACACGACCTAAATGTGAGTTGCATCAATGCTGTCACGCCCCGATCTCCCGCAGGCTAATCGGCCGTCCCCGCTAGGCGGGAATCACCCTCGCAAGCGCTCCCGCTGGACGATCGCTTCGACCCATCTGGGCGTGATGCGCACGAGCGTGATCCACGCCCGTGCAAGGCCGTGGTTCATTGGCTGGCGGTAAGAGTTCTAAGCCACAGAGTCGCACAGATTGTCCGAGTGCAGCGGAGTCATGAACGCATAGGCGATCGGTAACAAGTTCACTGAGTTGACAATATAGCGGAAGCATTGAAACACAAGTTGAAGTAAAGTAAGCTCTTTTATTAATATAAACATGTGTTACAGGCGGCGTATAGCCGAGATTACAAGTCGCTCAAGCCTCTCTCTCTGAAACAGTAAAAGCGTGCCAAGTGGCTACAATTGTGGAATGATTGTACAGGCGATGTTCAGGCAAGTTCCAACATTATGTCTTGTATATGTGCTTCTGTTCCGGACGCACCGTTGCTTCGGAGTGATGTCCACGCATTAGCACGTACGAAGGAGGCATCCGCACCGAACGAGGCTCTCCCGCACTCTGCATACAAACTGGTGGATTATCAATACATTGAATGCACTTGTGGGAAAGCTAATCGCCCGCTCGACAAATCCAAACACGTAACACAGGTTTCGTGCACCAACTATTAAGTTGTCTTTCTAGTTGCCTTAGGATCAGTTTCATGCAAATATTGAATAGCCTAACTCGTGTGGCAGTGCGCCGTGCAACATGGGAGGAAACACGGCGAGTACTTACCATCTTACCATTTCTCCATCCCTGTCTGAGGCAAACAATATTAATTCAAGTACGGGCAAGTATAAGCATTTAGGGGCATTCATATGAAAACTAAGTTATAGCATATGCAACACGAGAGTCATTGAACGGGACAATATTTGGTGTGCTCAGTTCTTTGATGCGATGCAATGATTCGCACGCGGATAGCCGCTAAGCGAGGATGACTTATCTATATGAACATGAGTCGCTGGCATAGCCATAAAGGACTAATCCCAGACGAGAATGGGACGCAGCGAGAACACACGATGCGCTACGAACCATTTCGCCCGAACACGAGGGATTGTACATGAAGTAGTCCAAGGCCAAGATGGATTGCAGCTAAAGTACACGATGTGCTACAAACCATCTCGCCCGCACACGATGGACTAAACATGATGTGGTCCCGGGAAAGTGGAATGCAACGAAAGTACACGAGGCGCTACAAACCACTCGCCCGAACACGAGGGACCACACGTGAAGTTCCATCCGGATCGGATCGGCCCCAGTGCCCCGGTGACCGTCCGTGGAACTATACCTCGTTTCCGAGTTGTCCGCGACATGCACCTTCTTTTGGGTCTTTCAATTATCACGAAATACACGAGAACACGAGAACACGCGTGCACTTGAACACGAGAACACGAGTGCACGGGAACACGAGTACACGAGTACACGGGATACTTGGATCTTGTTTTTGTACAATAACTTGCCTTGATGCATTCCCCTGGCTCGGGGCTGCCTGGTGACCTAACGGTCCCGGATACTTGCAGGTTCAATCATGCACGGAACGACTACTTAGTAGTCTCCCGGGGTTTAGATGAAAACAAGGCAACATTCAAGCAGACAAGCATGCGTTTCTAAGGAACATAAGCAGGCACGTTTGCTCGGGCCCGAAGGTAAACCGAGAATTAGATCGTTAGGGACGTAGCATGTGAGGGTCTGAATACAGGCAGTATTTCTATTTCCATGTTCTAGCATAGCAATACAAGTTGGGATTATTCTCTTAGCTAGGTGCGTTGGATTTATTAGCATGCAGGGGGTGATTCACCTAGCGACTAGCATGAAATATTCCAGATTTTATGTGTGCTGGCTAAGCAAAGACAAGTTCACCGTAGCCACCCACCTTAGCGATGATTCGCCTTGGTAGAGCGATACGTCAAGCGAGCCTCTGAAAGCCTAAGCCGGATTCCTGTAGGGACAAGTCTGGATATCCTTTGCTTCTCGTTGAGGCAAAGCGGGTCGGGACAGTTGCACTTTTGCCGTTTGAGTCGGCAGTCCGCTTGAACGGAACGGGGTGTTACATCCTACCCAACTCAGAAAAAGTCTCGTCCTCGAGACTTACTGAGGACAAGCAGTAATCTAGGGTTGAGGCAATCCTAGACAAGTCGTTGTACTTGTTCATTTGGATATTCACTTGCACAAGCGTCGAAATCAGCATATTGCTTAGTCTGGATCGTGCGCACTTTCGAAGTGCACTTCTAGCGTGAGCACGTCAACCAGCTCAGTGATAGCGAAGTCTTAGCACTCGAGTTTCACCTTTTCTTAAGTCTTGGATGGTGCACTAGTTCAAGGCGTCCCTCGAATAGATGCATTCAACCAAACTTAGAGTTAGTGAAATCGGACAAGCTACTAGCGATACTCTCAAGGGTTCGCACAGGTTGGCACAAAGGCCACTCGCAGCACAACATCATACAAGCAAGCATATCATATCATTCAAATCGCATTTTGAAAGTATTTAAACTTATTGTTGGAACATCCGATCGAGGCATTGAGAGAGAGCGTGCACATAACCCACGAACGAGCTTTCGAAACTGAGATAATCGAAATGAAGTCCAAAGGCGTAGAAGTCAGGCTCTGATACCAACATGTCACGCCTCGATCTCCCGCAGGCTAATCGGCCGTCCCCGCTATGCGGGAATCACCCTCGCCAGCGCTCCCGCGGGACGATCGCTTCGACCCATCCGGGCATGATGCCGCACGAGCGTGATCCACGCCCGTGCAAGGCCGTGGTTCATTGGCTGGCGGTAAGAGTTCTAAGCCACAGAGTCGCACAGATTGTCCGAGTGCAGCGGAGTCATGAACGCATAAGCGATCGATAACAAGTTCACTGAGTTGACAATATAGCGGAAGCATTGAAACACAAGTTGAAGTAAAGCAAGCTCTTTTATTGATATAAACATGTGTTACAGGCGGCGTATAGCCGAGATTACAAGTCGCTCAAGCCTCTCTCTCTGAAACAGTAAAAGCGTGCCAAGTGGCTACAATTGTGGAATGATTGTACAGGCGATGTTCAGGCAAGTTCCAACATTATGTCTTGTATATGTGCTTCTGTTCCGGATGCACCGTTGCTTCAGAGTGATGTCCACGCCTTAGCACGTACGAAGGAGGCATCCGCACCGAGCGAGGTTCTTCCGCACTCTGCATACAAACTGGTGGATTATCAGTACATTGAATGCACTGGTGGGGAAGCTACTCGCCCGCTCGACAAATCCAAACACGTAACACAGGTTTCGTGCACCAACTATTAAGTTGTCTTTCTAGTTGCCTTAGGATCAGTTTCATGCAAATATTGAATAGCCTAACCCGTGTGGCAGTGCGCCGTACGCCGTGCAACATGGGAGGAAACACGGCGAGTATTTACCATCTTACCATTTCTCCATCCCTGTCTGAGGCAAACAATATTAATTCAAGTACGGGCAAGTATAAGCATTTAGGGGCATTCATATGAAAACCAAGTTATAGCATATGCAACACGAGAGTCATTGAATTCATTAGCATATCATACTGCAAATGTTTTTCCTTCTAATTAATGGCAGCCATAGGTCATCAAATTCTTTGAGACGTATGTGCTTTATCCTACTCTTGTTCTCGAGAACTAGTCTCATCAAATTAAGGACTTATGTTGAGCACTCGTCTTAGATCATTTGCAAGGAGCAAATACTACAGAATATGATGCTATTATTAGTGAAATTATTATGGAGAAATCATTTAATTGAGGAAAATACATGGGAGCATGAGATGAAAATTGATGCCCCCAATTACTCGAAGCTTGCCAAGTTACAAACTTCTTTTAAGAGGATATAATGTAATACCCATAATTTATTTTCTACAGTTAGTTTTAATAGCATTTTAATAGTCTTGAATGTTAGAAGGGTTACTCTAATTAGCATGGAATGATGAATTCATAGTTTATTTTCTTACCTGACATACAAAGTTTAAAACGTTAGAATAGATGTTACATGTATTTATTTAGGCATTTAGCTATAGCATCTGTCTTTATATGAGGTGTCTGGTTTCTAAATACAAAGAAGGGTTAGAGGAAATGATTAAACTGCCTCAATTAACCATAACTTCTTGTTTGTTTGTTTGTTTGTTTGTTTGTTTGTGTGTGTGTGTTTTGTGTGTGTGTGTGTGTGTGTGTGGAGAGAGAGAGAGAGAGAGAGAGAGAGTTTAGAAGTAGCTTTCAGGGCTTTATTGGAGACGTCAATACGACTGTAATTGTGATTTGGGGAACTTACTAAGATGCTTGGCAGGAGTTTGGCCCTGTTAAAAAGTGATTTGAAGTTATATATATATATATATATATATATATATATATATATATATATAGAGGGAGAGAGAGAGAGAGAGAGAGAGAAGTTACCAACTCATTGGATCAAATTCTCATGGCCTTTTTTTGCATTATTTGCTATCTTTGAAGCACCATTATCAAATTGCTCTTCTTTTATGCCTCTTTCATCTGTGTAGATTGCTCTTCTTTTCAGCCTTTTTCATCATTGTGCCTTCGTGCTTATAGTGTTGTTGATTAGGCTAGTGATTCTGATTGGGCTGGTGATGCTTTTGACCGCAAGTCTTCTACTATATTTTGCATATTTCTTGGGCTTTCTCATCTCTTAGAAGTCCAAGAGACATGTCATCTTTCGATCCACTGCTGAGTATCGTGCTATGACGTTTACCACAGCAGATATCACCTGATTAAGTCATCTCTTGCTGATATGGGTGTATCTTTCTCTACTACTATTCCTCTTCATTATGACAACACTAATGCTGTTCAGATTATCTGCAATCCGCTGTTCTATAAGTGCGCAAAACATATTGAGCTTGTCTGTCATTTCGTGTGCCATAACTATCCTATGGAGATGATTTCTCTGTCACTTTTCAACTTTAGCTTGCTGACTTTCTAAGGTTTGCACTCTCCGGCGACATGCAATTCTCGTCAACAAACTCTTGTTGGTTGATTCATCATGAGTTTGAGGGGGTGCGGGTTGGGGGTGGAGATGTTAAATATAGTGTTAGTCTTATTCATTAGCTTACTTTATAGTTAGTATCTTGTATCTTGTCTTTACTTTATCCTTAGTACCATAGAGCCTAAATGAAGAAGGTTAGTATCATAGAGCCTAAATGAAGAAGGTAGACTTTTCCAACTTAACACTATATGCGTTAGTATATACAACCATGTCTTATCTGTAGTTACTTCACATGTTTGGTTTGGTGGAAGGTGAGGGAAAAGGGAAAGAAAATGGAAATGTTTCTGGTAGAAAGTTGTTCCCATTTGCGTACGCTTAAGTTTCATTTTCCTTTCTTTCACTTTCTTAGTAACCAAATACAACCATAGTGTAGAAGCATTTCCTTTAGAATTATTAATAGCCTCTTATTACATTCAGTAATTCGATAATACTTGCTGAAATAGGAGTTTTATTTGTATTCTTATTCT
This sequence comes from Iris macrosiphon, assembly GCA_036927795.1. Taxonomy (NCBI): domain Eukaryota; kingdom Viridiplantae; phylum Streptophyta; class Magnoliopsida; order Asparagales; family Iridaceae; genus Iris; species Iris macrosiphon. The sequence continues at coordinate 225,658,356 of JAYESA010000004.1, read as the reverse complement.
TCTTTTTCCTTTATAACTTGTCCTAAAATATATAAACCTAACTTTATGGTTCAGGGGATTGCTATATTTAATCGCAGCTGCTATTTTGCTAGTCCAAGAACTTCATCACTGATTGCATTAGCTAGCGCTGAGTCCAATGAATCCAAATCTGGAAGTGTAGGCACACCACTTGAGCCACAGACGCCTCAAGGGAAATTCCTATGTGGTATATTAAAGAATCAGCCTGATATCTTCTCATTTACTGCAAACAAACAATTGGAGGAGTTGGCTTTCTAGCAGGGATTGTTCCTTTGCTCGCTGGGAAAGAAGTTCAGATTCATCCGAATCATACCTTCACAAGTGAGAATCACTGAATAACTTTGTGTTGTAACCCTCTTTTCTATAATATTTCTTTTTTTTTAATCTGTTTTTTTCATCATTAGAAATTTGTTGAAATTCACTTGCCTTTTTGTTTCTTGCCACTTTTTTCCCATCTTTTTGAAGACTAGATTATCTGCACTGCCCTTTGTAGTGTTATATCCTTGTGAGTTTTTTTTTATTTATGATCTCAAAAGAATCATTATAATTTTTGGTTTACTTAAAAGATAAATATACTGAGGTGGGGTGTAGGGAGGGTAACCCCTACACCAAAATTTCGATTACTCGTTGATTACTTGTGATGTAGGGAGGGTAACCCCTACAACAGCAGAAGCTGGAAAAGATGGTAGGTTGAGATTACAACCCCTCTTAGTCGTTGCTAGTCGAGAGGGTTTACTAAGCTTCCGAAACGTTGTCTTGGGCTTTACTCAAGTCCCTCAATGATGTTTCCTCAAATGGGTTGTCCGAATCTCCTCGAATGGGTTGCCCGAATCCATGAACAACTAAGATTTAACAAGAAATAAAAAGAATAATCTCAAAGTTTAATAATAATTTTATTGATAGATAAACCAAGTACGTTAAGGGATTTTATATAGGCTTACAATTAATTACTTAGAAAACAAGAGAAAACTGTAGAAAATCATAATCCTAATTTATAGAAATTAATGATCAAATTTGTACCAGATTGTTAAATATGAATCCTTAGCCCAAAATCATAACTTTCAAAAATTTCCAGATTGCAAAGTCCAACTTCAATTGCATTTTTGAACGCCTAAACTTGAAAATTAAAAGTTGACTTGAACACGAAATTTGAAGCTCTTGAAGGTAGCTTTCTGGATTTGGGGTTGTGAACCTAAATACGGAGTTATAGGCTAGGCTAGGAGATATCATTGTTTTCCTATAGCTGAGCTGTAGTTCGCTTCTGAGTAGTTTTGTGTAAACTCACTTACATCATACTCCCTAAAGTAGGGCAAAACCAATAGGCATACTAACGATTTGGCTCACAAATTAATAAATTATTATTTTGTGGAAGCTAATTGTGAACGATAATTGTCAATAATATTTCACCAATAAACCCTAGTAAATCCCAAAAACAACTTCGAATTCAAGGTACCCTTACAGTTTCCTGCGACCACAATGAGATGTAGTAGTTATGATCGTTGGTAACGATATCGTTGAGGAATTGGGGGTTTGAATGTTGATGAAAAGGGATTTTGAGTAGTGCAACAACTCTAGATTGTAGCAATTCAAATGAGAAGGATTTTAGATTAATGGAAATTTAGGGCATATGAATGGATGGTTAAGAACAACAAATTGGACTTAAATACCAAGTATCACTTATTTGCAAATAAATATACTATCCTATTTTCATTGGACACTTAAATACCTTGAACTTCCATTTTGCACTTATATACCCTGAACTTTGATTTTGCACTTAAATATACTAAGTTATGATAATTTGTTGTCCGATATTAACAGTAAATATAAAATAACATTTTCCCCTTATGATTTCATAATCTACCTCGTTTTGTCCCCTCTGAGCCGCTGCACAATTCTGTTCCTCTCCCACAACACACGACCTAAATGTGAGTTGCATCAATGCTGTCACGCCCCGATCTCCCGCAGGCTAATCGGCCGTCCCCGCTAGGCGGGAATCACCCTCGCAAGCGCTCCCGCTGGACGATCGCTTCGACCCATCTGGGCGTGATGCGCACGAGCGTGATCCACGCCCGTGCAAGGCCGTGGTTCATTGGCTGGCGGTAAGAGTTCTAAGCCACAGAGTCGCACAGATTGTCCGAGTGCAGCGGAGTCATGAACGCATAGGCGATCGGTAACAAGTTCACTGAGTTGACAATATAGCGGAAGCATTGAAACACAAGTTGAAGTAAAGTAAGCTCTTTTATTAATATAAACATGTGTTACAGGCGGCGTATAGCCGAGATTACAAGTCGCTCAAGCCTCTCTCTCTGAAACAGTAAAAGCGTGCCAAGTGGCTACAATTGTGGAATGATTGTACAGGCGATGTTCAGGCAAGTTCCAACATTATGTCTTGTATATGTGCTTCTGTTCCGGACGCACCGTTGCTTCGGAGTGATGTCCACGCATTAGCACGTACGAAGGAGGCATCCGCACCGAACGAGGCTCTCCCGCACTCTGCATACAAACTGGTGGATTATCAATACATTGAATGCACTTGTGGGAAAGCTAATCGCCCGCTCGACAAATCCAAACACGTAACACAGGTTTCGTGCACCAACTATTAAGTTGTCTTTCTAGTTGCCTTAGGATCAGTTTCATGCAAATATTGAATAGCCTAACTCGTGTGGCAGTGCGCCGTGCAACATGGGAGGAAACACGGCGAGTACTTACCATCTTACCATTTCTCCATCCCTGTCTGAGGCAAACAATATTAATTCAAGTACGGGCAAGTATAAGCATTTAGGGGCATTCATATGAAAACTAAGTTATAGCATATGCAACACGAGAGTCATTGAACGGGACAATATTTGGTGTGCTCAGTTCTTTGATGCGATGCAATGATTCGCACGCGGATAGCCGCTAAGCGAGGATGACTTATCTATATGAACATGAGTCGCTGGCATAGCCATAAAGGACTAATCCCAGACGAGAATGGGACGCAGCGAGAACACACGATGCGCTACGAACCATTTCGCCCGAACACGAGGGATTGTACATGAAGTAGTCCAAGGCCAAGATGGATTGCAGCTAAAGTACACGATGTGCTACAAACCATCTCGCCCGCACACGATGGACTAAACATGATGTGGTCCCGGGAAAGTGGAATGCAACGAAAGTACACGAGGCGCTACAAACCACTCGCCCGAACACGAGGGACCACACGTGAAGTTCCATCCGGATCGGATCGGCCCCAGTGCCCCGGTGACCGTCCGTGGAACTATACCTCGTTTCCGAGTTGTCCGCGACATCCACCTTCTTTTGGGTCTTTCAATTATCACGAAATACACGAGAACACGAGAACACGCGTGCACTTGAACACGAGAACACGAGTGCACGGGAACACGAGTACACGAGTACACGGGATACTTGGATCTTGTTTTTGTACAATAACTTGCCTTGATGCATTCCCCTGGCTCGGGGCTGCCTGGTGACCTAACGGTCCCGGATACTTGCAGGTTCAATCATGCACGGAACGACTACTTAGTAGTCTCCCGGGGTTTAGATGAAAACAAGGCAACATTCAAGCAGACAAGCATGCGTTTCTAAGGAACATAAGCAGGCACGTTTGCTCGGGCCCGAAGGTAAACCGAGAATTAGATCGTTAGGGACGTAGCATGTGAGGGTCTGAATACAGGCAGTATTTCTATTTCCATGTTCTAGCATAGCAATACAAGTTGGGATTATTCTCTTAGCTAGGTGCGTTGGATTTATTAGCATGCAGGGGGTGATTCACCTAGCGACTAGCATGAAATATTCCAGATTTTATGTGTGCTGGCTAAGCAAAGACAAGTTCACCGTAGCCACCCACCTTAGCGATGATTCGCCTTGGTAGAGCGATACGTCAAGCGAGCCTCTGAAAGCCTAAGCCGGATTCCTGTAGGGACAAGTCTGGATATCCTTTGCTTCTCGTTGAGGCAAAGCGGGTCGGGACAGTTGCACTTTTGCCGTTTGAGTCGGCAGTCCGCTTGAACGGAACGGGGTGTTACATCCTACCCAACTCAGAAAAAGTCTCGTCCTCGAGACTTACTGAGGACAAGCAGTAATCTAGGGTTGAGGCAATCCTAGACAAGTCGTTGTACTTGTTCATTTGGATATTCACTTGCACAAGCGTCGAAATCAGCATATTGCTTAGTCTGGATCGTGCGCACTTTCGAAGTGCACTTCTAGCGTGAGCACGTCAACCAGCTCAGTGATAGCGAAGTCTTAGCACTCGAGTTTCACCTTTTCTTAAGTCTTGGATGGTGCACTAGTTCAAGGCGTCCCTCGAATAGATGCATTCAACCAAACTTAGAGTTAGTGAAATCGGACAAGCTACTAGCGATACTCTCAAGGGTTCGCACAGGTTGGCACAAAGGCCACTCGCAGCACAACATCATACAAGCAAGCATATCATATCATTCAAATCGCATTTTGAAAGTATTTAAACTTATTGTTGGAACATCCGATCGAGGCATTGAGAGAGAGCGTGCACATAACCCACGAACGAGCTTTCGAAACTGAGATAATCGAAATGAAGTCCAAAGGCGTAGAAGTCAGGCTCTGATACCAACATGTCACGCCTCGATCTCCCGCAGGCTAATCGGCCGTCCCCGCTATGCGGGAATCACCCTCGCCAGCGCTCCCGCGGGACGATCGCTTCGACCCATCCGGGCATGATGCCGCACGAGCGTGATCCACGCCCGTGCAAGGCCGTGGTTCATTGGCTGGCGGTAAGAGTTCTAAGCCACAGAGTCGCACAGATTGTCCGAGTGCAGCGGAGTCATGAACGCATAAGCGATCGATAACAAGTTCACTGAGTTGACAATATAGCGGAAGCATTGAAACACAAGTTGAAGTAAAGCAAGCTCTTTTATTGATATAAACATGTGTTACAGGCGGCGTATAGCCGAGATTACAAGTCGCTCAAGCCTCTCTCTCTGAAACAGTAAAAGCGTGCCAAGTGGCTACAATTGTGGAATGATTGTACAGGCGATGTTCAGGCAAGTTCCAACATTATGTCTTGTATATGTGCTTCTGTTCCGGATGCACCGTTGCTTCAGAGTGATGTCCACGCCTTAGCACGTACGAAGGAGGCATCCGCACCGAGCGAGGTTCTTCCGCACTCTGCATACAAACTGGTGGATTATCAGTACATTGAATGCACTGGTGGGGAAGCTACTCGCCCGCTCGACAAATCCAAACACGTAACACAGGTTTCGTGCACCAACTATTAAGTTGTCTTTCTAGTTGCCTTAGGATCAGTTTCATGCAAATATTGAATAGCCTAACCCGTGTGGCAGTGCGCCGTACGCCGTGCAACATGGGAGGAAACACGGCGAGTATTTACCATCTTACCATTTCTCCATCCCTGTCTGAGGCAAACAATATTAATTCAAGTACGGGCAAGTATAAGCATTTAGGGGCATTCATATGAAAACCAAGTTATAGCATATGCAACACGAGAGTCATTGAATTCATTAGCATATCATACTGCAAATGTTTTTCCTTCTAATTAATGGCAGCCATAGGTCATCAAATTCTTTGAGACGTATGTGCTTTATCCTACTCTTGTTCTCGAGAACTAGTCTCATCAAATTAAGGACTTATGTTGAGCACTCGTCTTAGATCATTTGCAAGGAGCAAATACTACAGAATATGATGCTATTATTAGTGAAATTATTATGGAGAAATCATTTAATTGAGGAAAATACATGGGAGCATGAGATGAAAATTGATGCCCCCAATTACTCGAAGCTTGCCAAGTTACAAACTTCTTTTAAGAGGATATAATGTAATACCCATAATTTATTTTCTACAGTTAGTTTTAATAGCATTTTAATAGTCTTGAATGTTAGAAGGGTTACTCTAATTAGCATGGAATGATGAATTCATAGTTTATTTTCTTACCTGACATACAAAGTTTAAAACGTTAGAATAGATGTTACATGTATTTATTTAGGCATTTAGCTATAGCATCTGTCTTTATATGAGGTGTCTGGTTTCTAAATACAAAGAAGGGTTAGAGGAAATGATTAAACTGCCTCAATTAACCATAACTTCTTGTTTGTTTGTTTGTTTGTTTGTTTGTTTGTGTGTGTGTGTTTTGTGTGTGTGTGTGTGTGTGTGTGGAGAGAGAGAGAGAGAGAGAGAGAGAGAGAGAGAGAGAGTTTAGAAGTAGCTTTCAGGGCTTTATTGGAGACGTCAATACGACTGTAATTGTGATTTGGGGAACTTACTAAGATGCTTGGCAGGAGTTTGGCCCTGTTAAAAAGTGATTTGAAGTTATATATATATATATATATATATATATATATATATATATATATATAGAGGGAGAGAGAGAGAGAGAGAGAGAGAAGTTACCAACTCATTGGATCAAATTCTCATGGCCTTTTTTTGCATTATTTGCTATCTTTGAAGCACCATTATCAAATTGCTCTTCTTTTATGCCTCTTTCATCTGTGTAGATTGCTCTTCTTTTCAGCCTTTTTCATCATTGTGCCTTCGTGCTTATAGTGTTGTTGATTAGGCTAGTGATTCTGATTGGGCTGGTGATGCTTTTGACCGCAAGTCTTCTACTATATTTTGCATATTTCTTGGGCTTTCTCATCTCTTAGAAGTCCAAGAGACATGTCATCTTTCGATCCACTGCTGAGTATCGTGCTATGACGTTTACCACAGCAGATATCACCTGATTAAGTCATCTCTTGCTGATATGGGTGTATCTTTCTCTACTACTATTCCTCTTCATTATGACAACACTAATGCTGTTCAGATTATCTGCAATCCGCTGTTCTATAAGTGCGCAAAACATATTGAGCTTGTCTGTCATTTCGTGTGCCATAACTATCCTATGGAGATGATTTCTCTGTCACTTTTCAACTTTAGCTTGCTGACTTTCTAAGGTTTGCACTCTCCGGCGACATGCAATTCTCGTCAACAAACTCTTGTTGGTTGATTCATCATGAGTTTGAGGGGGTGCGGGTTGGGGGTGGAGATGTTAAATATAGTGTTAGTCTTATTCATTAGCTTACTTTATAGTTAGTATCTTGTATCTTGTCTTTACTTTATCCTTAGTACCATAGAGCCTAAATGAAGAAGGTTAGTATCATAGAGCCTAAATGAAGAAGGTAGACTTTTCCAACTTAACACTATATGCGTTAGTATATACAACCATGTCTTATCTGTAGTTACTTCACATGTTTGGTTTGGTGGAAGGTGAGGGAAAAGGGAAAGAAAATGGAAATGTTTCTGGTAGAAAGTTGTTCCCATTTGCGTACGCTTAAGTTTCATTTTCCTTTCTTTCACTTTCTTAGTAACCAAATACAACCATAGTGTAGAAGCATTTCCTTTAGAATTATTAATAGCCTCTTATTACATTCAGTAATTCGATAATACTTGCTGAAATAGGAGTTTTATTTGTATTCTTATTCTTCTTTTTCCTTTATAACTTGTCCTAAAATATATAAACCTAACTTTATGGTTCAGGGGATTGCTATATTTAATCGCAGCTGCTATTTTGCTAGTCCAAGAACTTCATCACTGATTGCATTAGCTAGCGCTGAGTCCAATGAATCCAAATCTGGAAGTGTAGGCACACCACTTGAGCCACAGACGCCTCAAGGGAAATTCCTATGTGGTATATTAAAGAATCAGCCTGATATCTTCTCATTTACTGCAAACAAACAATTGGAGGAGTTGGCTTTCTAGCAGGGATTGTTCCTTTGCTCGCTGGGAAAGAAGTTCAGATTCATCCGAATCATACCTTCACAAGTGAGAATCACTGAATAACTTTGTGTTGTAACCCTCTTTTCTATAATATTTCTTTTTTTTTAATCTGTTTTTTTCATCATTAGAAATTTGTTGAAATTCACTTGCCTTTTTGTTTCTTGCCACTTTTTTCCCATCTTTTTGAAGACTAGATTATCTGCACTGCCCTTTGTAGTGTTATATCCTTGTGAGTTTTTTTTTATTTATGATCTCAAAAGAATCATTATAATTTTTGGTTTACTTAAAAGATAAATATACTGAGGTGGGGTGTAGGGAGGGTAACCCCTACACCAAAATTTCGATTACTCGTTGATTACTTGTGATGTAGGGAGGGTAACCCCTACAACAGCAGAAGCTGGAAAAGATGGTAGGTTGAGATTACAACCCCTCTTAGTCGTTGCTAGTCGAGAGGGTTTACTAAGCTTCCGAAACGTTGTCTTGGGCTTTACTCAAGTCCCTCAATGATGTTTCCTCAAATGGGTTGTCCGAATCTCCTCGAATGGGTTGCCCGAATCCATGAACAACTAAGATTTAACAAGAAATAAAAAGAATAATCTCAAAGTTTAATAATAATTTTATTGATAGATAAACCAAGTACGTTAAGGGATTTTATATAGGCTTACAATTAATTACTTAGAAAACAAGAGAAAACTGTAGAAAATCATAATCCTAATTTATAGAAATTAATGATCAAATTTGTACCAGATTGTTAAATATGAATCCTTAGCCCAAAATCATAACTTTCAAAAATTTCCAGATTGCAAAGTCCAACTTCAATTGCATTTTTGAACGCCTAAACTTGAAAATTAAAAGTTGACTTGAACACGAAATTTGAAGCTCTTGAAGGTAGCTTTCTGGATTTGGGGTTGTGAACCTAAATACGGAGTTATAGGCTAGGCTAGGAGATATCATTGTTTTCCTATAGCTGAGCTGTAGTTCGCTTCTGAGTAGTTTTGTGTAAACTCACTTACATCATACTCCCTAAAGTAGGGCAAAACCAATAGGCATACTAACGATTTGGCTCACAAATTAATAAATTATTATTTTGTGGAAGCTAATTGTGAACGATAATTGTCAATAATATTTCACCAATAAACCCTAGTAAATCCCAAAAACAACTTCGAATTCAAGGTACCCTTACAGTTTCCTGCGACCACAATGAGATGTAGTAGTTATGATCGTTGGTAACGATATCGTTGAGGAATTGGGGGTTTGAATGTTGATGAAAAGGGATTTTGAGTAGTGCAACAACTCTAGATTGTAGCAATTCAAATGAGAAGGATTTTAGATTAATGGAAATTTAGGGCATATGAATGGATGGTTAAGAACAACAAATTGGACTTAAATACCAAGTATCACTTATTTGCAAATAAATATACTATCCTATTTTCATTGGACACTTAAATACCTTGAACTTCCATTTTGCACTTATATACCCTGAACTTTGATTTTGCACTTAAATATACTAAGTTATGATAATTTGTTGTCCGATATTAACAGTAAATATAAAATAACATTTTCCCCTTATGATTTCATAATCTACCTCGTTTTGTCCCCTCTGAGCCGCTGCACAATTCTGTTCCTCTCCCACAACACACGACCTAAATGTGAGTTGCATCAATGCTGTCACGCCCCGATCTCCCGCAGGCTAATCGGCCGTCCCCGCTAGGCGGGAATCACCCTCGCAAGCGCTCCCGCTGGACGATCGCTTCGACCCATCTGGGCGTGATGCGCACGAGCGTGATCCACGCCCGTGCAAGGCCGTGGTTCATTGGCTGGCGGTAAGAGTTCTAAGCCACAGAGTCGCACAGATTGTCCGAGTGCAGCGGAGTCATGAACGCATAGGCGATCGGTAACAAGTTCACTGAGTTGACAATATAGCGGAAGCATTGAAACACAAGTTGAAGTAAAGTAAGCTCTTTTATTAATATAAACATGTGTTACAGGCGGCGTATAGCCGAGATTACAAGTCGCTCAAGCCTCTCTCTCTGAAACAGTAAAAGCGTGCCAAGTGGCTACAATTGTGGAATGATTGTACAGGCGATGTTCAGGCAAGTTCCAACATTATGTCTTGTATATGTGCTTCTGTTCCGGACGCACCGTTGCTTCGGAGTGATGTCCACGCATTAGCACGTACGAAGGAGGCATCCGCACCGAACGAGGCTCTCCCGCACTCTGCATACAAACTGGTGGATTATCAATACATTGAATGCACTTGTGGGGAAGCTAATCGCCCGCTCGACAAATCCAAACACGTAACACAGGTTTCGTGCACCAACTATTAAGTTGTCTTTCTAGTTGCCTTAGGATCAGTTTCATGCAAATATTGAATAGCCTAACTCGTGTGGCAGTGCGCCGTGCAACATGGGAGGAAACACGGCGAGTACTTACCATCTTACCATTTCTCCATCCCTGTCTGAGGCAAACAATATTAATTCAAGTACGGGCAAGTATAAGCATTTAGGGGCATTCATATGAAAACCAAGTTATAGCATATGCAACACGAGAGTCATTGAACGGGACAATATTTGGTGTGCTCAGTTCTTTGATGCGATGCAATGATTCGCACGCGGATAGCCGCTAAGCGATGATGACTTATCTATATGAACATGAGTCGCTGGCATAGCCATAAAGGACTAATCCCAGACGAGAATGGGACGCAGCGAGAACACACGATGCGCTACGAACCATTTCGCCCGAACACGAGGGATTGTACATGAAGTAGTCCAAGGCCAAGATGGATTGCAGCTAAAGTACACGATGTGCTACAAACCATCTCGCCCGCACACGATGGACTAAACATGATGTGGTCCCGGGAAAGTGGAATGCAACGAAAGTACACGAGGCGCTACAAACCACTCGCCCGAACACGAGGGACCACACGTGAAGTTCCATCCGGATCGGATCGGCCCCAGTGCCCCGGTGACCGTCCGTGGAACTATACCTCGTTTCCGAGTTGTCCGCGACATGCACCTTCTTTTGGGTCTTTCAATTATCACGAAATACACGAGAACACGAGAACACGCGTGCACTTGAACACGAGAACACGAGTGCACGGGAACACGAGTACACGAGTACACGGGATACTTGGATCTTGTTTTTGTACAATAACTTGCCTTGATGCATTCCCCTGGCTCGGGGCTGCCTGGTGACCTAACGGTCCCGGATACTTGCAGGTTCAATCATGCACGGAACGACTACTTAGTAGTCTCCCGGGGTTTAGATGAAAACAAGGCAACATTCAAGCAGACAAGCATGCGTTTCTAAGGAACATAAGCAGGCACGTTTGCTCGGGCCCGAAGGTAAACCGAGAATTAGATCGTTAGGGACGTAGCATGTGAGGGTCTGAATACAGGCAGTATTTCTATTTCCATGTTCTAGCATAGCAATACAAGTTGGGATTATTCTCTTAGCTAGGTGCGTTGGATTTATTAGCATGCAGGGGGTGATTCACCTAGCGACTAGCATGAAATATTCCAGATTTTATGTGTGCTGGCTAAGCAAAGACAAGTTCACCGTAGCCACCCACCTTAGCGATGATTCGCCTTGGTAGAGCGATACGTCAAGCGAGCCTCTGAAAGCCTAAGCCGGATTCCTGTAGGGACAAGTCTGGATATCCTTTGCTTCTCGTTGAGGCAAAGCGGGTCGGGACAGTTGCACTTTTGCCGTTTGAGTCGGCAGTCCGCTTGAACGGAACGGGGTATTACATCCTACCCAACTCAGAAAAAGTCTCGTCCTCGAGACTTACTGAGGACAAGCAGTAATCTAGGGTTGAGGCAATCCTAGACAAGTCGTTGTACTTGTTCATTTGGATATTCACTTGCACAAGCGTCGAAATCAGCATATTGCTTAGTCTGGATCGTGCGCACTTTCGAAGTGCACTTCTAGCGTGAGCACGTCAACCAGCTCAGTGATAGCGAAGTCTTAGCACTCGAGTTTCACCTTTTCTTAAGTCTTGGATGGTGCACTAGTTCAAGGCGTCCCTCGAATAGATGCATTCAACCAAACTTAGAGTTAGTGAAATCGGACAAGCTACTAGCGATACTCTCAAGGGTTCGCACAGGTTGGCACAAAGGCCACTCGCAGCACAACATCATACAAGCAAGCATATCATATCATTCAAATCGCATTTTGAAAGTATTTAAACTTATTGTTGGAACATCCGATCGAGGCATTGAGAGAGAGCGTGCACATAACCCACGAACGAGCTTTCGAAACTGAGATAATCGAAATGAAGTCCAAAGGCGTAGAAGTCAGGCTCTGATACCAACATGTCACGCCTCGATCTCCCGCAGGCTAATCGGCCGTCCCCGCTATGCGGGAATCACCCTCGCCAGCGCTCCCGCGGGACGATCGCTTCGACCCATCCGGGCATGATGCCGCACGAGCGTGATCCACGCCCGTGCAAGGCCGTGGTTCATTGGCTGGCGGTAAGAGTTCTAAGCCACAGAGTCGCACAGATTGTCCGAGTGCAGCGGAGTCATGAACGCATAAGCGATCGATAACAAGTTCACTGAGTTGACAATATAGCGGAAGCATTGAAACACAAGTTGAAGTAAAGCAAGCTCTTTTATTGATATAAACATGTGTTACAGGCGGCGTATAGCCGAGATTACAAGTCGCTCAAGCCTCTCTCTCTGAAACAGTAAAAGCGTGCCAAGTGGCTACAATTGTGGAATGATTGTACAGGCGATGTTCAGGCAAGTTCCAACATTATGTCTTGTATATGTGCTTCTGTTCCGGATGCACCGTTGCTTCAGAGTGATGTCCACGCCTTAGCACGTACGAAGGAGGCATCCGCACCGAGCGAGGTTCTTCCGCACTCTGCATACAAACTGGTGGATTATCAGTACATTGAATGCACTGGTGGGGAAGCTACTCGCCCGCTCGACAAATCCAAACACGTAACACAGGTTTCGTGCACCAACTATTAAGTTGTCTTTCTAGTTGCCTTAGGATCAGTTTCATGCAAATATTGAATAGCCTAACCCGTGTGGCAGTGCGCCGTACGCCGTGCAACATGGGAGGAAACACGGCGAGTATTTACCATCTTACCATTTCTCCATCCCTGTCTGAGGCAAACAATATTAATTCAAGTACGGGCAAGTATAAGCATTTAGGGGCATTCATATGAAAACCAAGTTATAGCATATGCAACACGAGAGTCATTGAATTCATTAGCATATCATACTGCAAATGTTTTTCCTTCTAATTAATGGCAGCCATAGGTCATCAAATTCTTTGAGACGTATGTGCTTTATCCTACTCTTGTTCTCGAGAACTAGTCTCATCAAATTAAGGACTTATGTTGAGCACTCGTCTTAGATCATTTGCAAGGAGCAAATACTACAGAATATGATGCTATTATTAGTGAAATTATTATGGAGAAATCATTTAATTGAGGAAAATACATGGGAGCATGAGATGAAAATTGATGCCCCCAATTACTCGAAGCTTGCCAAGTTACAAACTTCTTTTAAGAGGATATAATGTAATACCCATAATTTATTTTCTACAGTTAGTTTTAATAGCATTTTAATAGTCTTGAATGTTAGAAGGGTTACTCTAATTAGCATGGAATGATGAATTCATAGTTTATTTTCTTACCTGACATACAAAGTTTAAAACGTTAGAATAGATGTTACATGTATTTATTTAGGCATTTAGCTATAGCATCTGTCTTTATATGAGGTGTCTGGTTTCTAAATACAAAGAAGGGTTAGAGGAAATGATTAAACTGCCTCAATTAACCATAACTTCTTGTTTGTTTGTTTGTTTGTTTGTTTGTGTGTGTGTGTTTTGTGTGTGTGTGTGTGTGTGTGTGGAGAGAGAGAGAGAGAGAGAGAGAGAGAGAGAGAGTTTAGAAGTAGCTTTCAGGGCTTTATTGGAGACGTCAATACGACTGTAATTGTGATTTGGGGAACTTACTAAGATGCTTGGCAGGAGTTTGGCCCTGTTAAAAAGTGATTTGAAGTTATATATATATATATATATATATATATATATATATATATAGAGGGAGAGAGAGAGAGAGAGAGAGAGAGAGAGAGAAGTTACCAACTCATTGGATCAAATTCTCATGACCTGCTCGAGAAAGGATCTTTGCACAATCATTGATAGAAAGGAGAAAAGTCAACCTTCCCAATGTTCAATGTCGCTTTCTTTTCCTACTGACTAAGATGGATCAAGTCTTGACTCATGAGTGCAAGTGAGTCAGAAAATAAAATTTTCCGTGACCATATAAGCCAAGGGGCTACTCCACCATTTCAAATACATTGGCCAAATCTGCTTCAGGAAGGCCACCTTCCGGGAATAGTGATGGTTTGCTATAATTTTTTTTAGCATCCTACTAGTGATACCTATCGTATGATTCATATCCACAACAGCTTATGCCTATACATTGCTTTTTCTAATCTCATCTTGTCTCAAATTGTTTTGCTTCATTTCAAGGAGTAGGGTACTGTATGTTAAATATACTATCTAGCCTTGGTCATTTATCTTATCTTATACTTAGTATCTTGTCTTTACTTGGCCTTAGTATCTTGTTTGTATTTATTATATATATATGGTCATAGATCCTAAATAAAGTAGACTTTTCCAACTCTAAAATGCTATCAAGTTGTCATCATGACTTCTTCCGTAAGTCTCCAACCATCGACCCCGATCGATTCTCGGAATCTTGCGGATTCGTCACAACTCTGTAGCTCCTTTTAGAGAATCTCGAACTCGATCCGATCACACCGACGGACCTCGCTACCTCGTTTCGTCTCTAGATCAGACCTCGACAGCTCTGCGCGCTGTCAGCGACCAACACCTATCCTTCCTTTCTCGTCTTATTCTCTATCTTCGGCAAGGAGCCCTGCCTCGAGCAACAATGGAAGAGAAGTCGAATACCTAGGAGGCATCAGCTAGCCTCCTCGAGCTCCTTGCTAGCTCCATGCGCCAACCATGCACCGTCCATCGTCTCTACTCGATGCTACCTTTAGCAACAACGACTTCGCAGCCTTCTGGTTAGCCTCGCCTCGACATCAATACCTTCTAGAGCTCATCCATATGCCTGAGACATTGTCTCCCCCGTGCTCAATAGTAACGTACGGATCTCCAAGCTGACCACAACTCTCATAACCAAAAATGAGATTTCCTCGCGAGATCTACTCATTATCAGTCATCGTGCTCATCTCCTGCGTGACAATTCCGGTCATCTCCTGTCTGGTTGATTAAGATCCCCTTTGATCGAGTTCCTATGATCATCTGAGTCCCTTGTCTTCGTCGATCAAATCAATGAGATCTAGCCGTCTCTCCCCCGTTTCCTAGCCTAAACCTAATCTCTTTCTCCCTCTCCTTATCATTGGATTTGATATAATGAACTAGAACCCCCGTTCCTCTCAATCGTCCATACACCAATTTCTCCTCCATACACCAATTTCTCATTCAAGCGTGACCATCATTGATCCATATTCCATCCTCTCCTTTTGCTTAAATCTAAACCGTTAACACCACTCTCTATATCCGTCATCCTTATAAAAACTCCCAATACTCTATTATTCTATTGCTTTCTTCCTCCACTTGGCACACTATTTGGATGACTGTGTCCTCTCATCCTTGGCAGATTGGTTGGCCAGCCGCATTTTCTTTTATAGATCTTTGTGCGACATGTCTCTACATATACTCTCAAATGCCCTCTTGTTCTTTATTGTGCGACGTTCTTTTGGTCTTCGACTACTTCGACCAGTGTTGTAATATCTTGTTCTTCATTCTGTTCTACTTCTACTATGTATTTGCATTGCTTTGTGTTTTATACTTGTTGTTGCTGCTTCGAAGAGGAGAGGAGAGGAGACGAGAGGAGGGAGGGGAGAGGGGAGGAGAGGAGAGGAGAGGAGAAGAGGGAGAAATTGATTTAGGGTTACGGTTTGGGTTGGTTTGGGAAACCCAAAAACGATACTGATAGCAAAAAAAGGTGTTTAAGCAACCTATGACTCGAAAAGTGAACCCCCCCCACCTCCACCCCCGGGTGAAACCATATCACTCCCACTTCTAGCAAAGTTGTCAAAGTTGTTTTTGTGGTTTCATTAACATATACATAATATATATGGAAGTAAAATATACATGGAAAAAAAAATCAGTTCGGCGCCTAGGCGCTAGCCGTCCCTTTGCGTACGGAATCCGTCTAGTAAAATTTATAACATTGGCCTCTACCCACTCCTCAGGTGACTGTTATGCTCTTGCTCGTCTCAAGGGTTCGGTCTGCTGATACTTCATCCTCTGATCGTCGTGATCTTTATCGATTTATACTTACTACCTTGACTTTGTCATCGGCCACTCCCTGATCCTTGGACGTTGGTTATACAGATCCAACGTCTACTTCTCTCGTGACGGTCTCTTGGTTATGCGACTCCTCTTTCACCTGCCACTTACGTTGTTCATTCTGGTTGATTCACTCAGCAGTGGATACTTGATTCGGGGTCTACTCACCATATGACTTATGATTCTTCTAGTCTTCTATATCTGTTGTTCGATCGATCTCTATACAGATGGTTGATGGTACATCTTGCCTATTGTTTACCGGGGTCACCTATCAGACTAGCCTCAGTTATGTTCCCTATGTTTAATATGTTCTTGAGCTATCGATGAATCTTCTTTCAGTATCTCAGTTAAGTGAAATGCTACTATGTCACATTTACATCGTCCTCATACTCTGTATACGAATCTCATATTGGAGAACAGATTGGTTTCGCATGTAGACGTGGCGATCTCTACTATGATGGACAAACTTGTCCTACTACTGGCTATCCCTGCTTTCTTCGTCTGCTAGTCGTCTCGATACTACTACTTCTTCGTGTGAAATTTGGCATCAATGTCTTGGACATCTGTCTCTAGCTCATCTACAGTTCTTATCTTCCTCTGGAGCTTTGGAGAATTTTTCCACTGCATCCTTAACTCCTTGTATTCTATGTAAGTTGGGCAAGCAATTAGCCACTCCATTCGCTTCCAGCAAGCATATTTCATCTTCTTCTTTCGACTTGATCCACTCCAATGTTTGGGGACCCTCTCTTCATCTCTCAAAAGGTGTGATCCACTCCAATGTTTGGGGACCCTCTCTTCATCTCTCAAAAGGTGTGAATCGCTATGATGCCATTCTTCGTCGACGATTGTATTCGTTACACATGGATTTACATGCTCTCTCAAAAGTCTGACACATTCTTCAAATATCTTGAGTTTGCTATGATGGTTGCCACTCAGTTTTCTCCCAAGATCAAGATATTTCCCTCAGATTCAAGGGAGAACATGCATCGCATTAGTTCAATGATTTTCTTTCTTCCCATGGAACATTGTCTCAGTTCTCCTGTCCACATGCACATCAATAAAATGATGATGTTGACAAATTACATCGCCACATATTTGACACTATATGTACCATGCTACTCTCTGCGTCAGTTCCCGTTCAATTCTAGGGAGAGGCCGTGTGCACGAGTCTGTTTCTTATCAACCGGATTCCTTCTATTATTGGTGGTGTATCTCCTTATTAGAAGTTCTATAACTGTGCTCAATTATTCTCTCCTTCGAGTATTCGATTGTACGTGTTTTGTTCTCAACCACCATCAGAACACAAGAAGTTATCAGCTTGGTTTAATATATGCATCTTCTAGGGATACAACACCGCACACAAGGGAATACAAATGCTATTATCCAATTGCCAAGCGTCTTCGTATCTCATATAATGTATCCTTCTTTGAGCATCTTCCTTACTATGTTGCACCTCATCCACATGCGTCATTACCATCCTCTACACCGACCCTTACTTTTTTTCATATACTACATCTGCTCCAGACACTCCATCTTCACTCCCCGGACCTTTCCCTATTAAGTACGATTAACGTTGTGATCGCTCTATGTCATTGTTGATCCTACATCTCTTGTATGCACTGATTCCATTGAGGAGATATCCATTATTCCTACTCTTGCTCCCCCTCGGATTTGCTGCCACTCCTCTTGCTACAGAGGATTCTTTATTTGTACGACGCTCTACTCGTGAGCGGCATCCTCCAGAGCGACATAACTTATTCGCTTCTACAAGTCCTACTCTTCAGAGTTTTCTTGCTGCTACATCAAACCTTCGAGAGCCTCCATCATATCATGAGCCTCTTCTATCATTGAATGGCAACATGCCATGTCCAATAAGTTCATGGCTCTTCAACAACTCATACTTGGGACCTCACCATTGACTCCAGGAAAATCTTATATCAGTTGTAAGTGGGTATATAAGATTAAAAACCTCTCAAATGGTTTCTATTCATTGGTACAAGCTTCGTCTAGTTGCTTGTAGGTTTTTTCAGCAACAACATGGTATTGATTACGACGAAACCTTTACCTCTGTTGCCAAGATGACCACCGTACATACTCTCTTGGCCCTTGCCTACGTCCATTCGTTAGTGGTCTCTGGCCTCTTTATTAGATGGATGTAAAGAATGTCTTTCTTAATGGAGATCTAACTAAGGATGTTTACATGGATCCTCCCGGCCTTTCTCATTCTCCGAGGCAAAGTTGTCATTTGCGCAAGGCAATCTACGCCCCCAAGCAAGCTCTTTGGTCTTGATTTTTCAGATTCACCTCAGCCATTCATGCTATCAGGTCAACATTAAGTCAGAGTGATTCTGCCATGTTCACTCATCCCTTCGGAACTTTGCTTTTACTCAATACTGATGATTTGATTATTACTGGCAGCATCCCGATCACATTATGCAAGTCAAGCACCATTTGCATCAACAGTTTAAGATGTGAAGGATCTTAGTACTTTACACTACTTCCTTGGTCTCGAGATTAACAACTCACTGTGCTGGAATCTTCTCCCTGAATAAAAGTTAATTGTTGATATTCTTGATAGAGTTCTCACGTCTGATACTCGTATTTCCTCAACTTCTCTAGAGTTTAACATCAAGTTGTGTCCTAATGACCAAGAGATACTATATGGACTTTCTCGATATCGTCATCGTCAACTTATTGGCAATTTAGTACATCTCATTATCAATCGGCCTAACATATCTTACGCCGTGCATATCGTCATCCAGTTCATTTCTGTTCCCCGTAGCACTCACTATTCGGCCTTTTTTTGCATTATTTGCTATCTTTGAAGCACCATTATCAAATTGCTCTTCTTTTATGCCTCTTTCATCTGTGTAGATTGCTCTTCTTTTCAGCCTTTTTCATCATTGTGCCTTCGTGCTTATAGTGTTGTTGATTAGGCTAGTGATTCTGATTGGGCTGGTGATGCTTTTGACCGCAAGTCTTCTACTATATTTTGCATATTTCTTGGGCTTTCTCATCTCTTAGAAGTCCAAGAGACATGTCATCTTTCGATCCACTGCTGAGTATCGTGCTATGACGTTTACCACAGCAGATATCACCTGATTAAGTCATCTCTTGCTGATATGGGTGTATCTTTCTCTACTACTATTCCTCTTCATTATGACAACACTAATGCTGTTCAGATTATCTGCAATCCGGTGTTCTATAAGTGCGCAAAACATATTGAGCTTGTCTGTCATTTCGTGTGCCATAACTATCCTATGGAGACGATTTCTCTGTCACTTTTCAACTTTAGCTTGCTGACTTTCTAAGGTTTGCACTCTCCGGCGACATGCAATTCTCGTCAACAAACTCTTGTTGGTTGATTCATCATGAGTTTGAGGGGTGCGGGTTGGGGGTGGAGATGTTAAATATAGTGTTAGTCTTATTCATTAGCTTACTTTATAGTTAGTATCTTGTATCTTGTCTTTACTTTATCCTTAGTATCATAGAGCCTAAATGAAGAAGGTTAGTATCATAGAGCCTAAATGAAGAAGGTAGACTTTTCCAACTTAACACTATATGCGTTAGTATATACAACCATGTCTTATCTGTAGTTACTTCACATGTTTGGTTTGGTGGAAGGTGAGGGAAAAGGGAAAGAAAATGGAAATGTTTCTGGTAGAAAGTTGTTCCCATTTACGTACGCTTAAGTTTCATTTTCCTTTCTCTCACTTTCTTAGTAACCAAATACAACCATAGTGTAGAAGCATTTCCTTTAGAATTATTAATAGCCTCTTATTACATTCAGTAATTCGATAATACTTGCTGAAATAGGAGTTTTATTTGTATTCTTATTCTTCTTTTTCCTTTATAACTTGTCCTAAAATATATAAACCTAACTTTATGGTTCAGGGGATTGCTATATTTAATCGCAGCTGCTATTTTGCTAGTCCAAGAACTTCATCACTGATTGCATTAGCTAGCGCTGAGTCCAATGAATCCAAATCTGGAAGTGTAGGCACACCACTTGAGCCACAGACGCCTCAAGGGAAATTCCTATGTGGTATATTAAAGAATCAGCCTGATATCTTCTCATTTACTGCAAACAAACAATTGGAGAAGTTGGCTTCTAGCAGGGATTGTTCCTTTGCTCGCTGGGAAAGAAGTTCAGATTCATCCGAATCATACCTTCACAAGTGAGAATCACTGAATAACTTTGTGTTGTAACCCTCTTTTCTATAATATTTCTTTTTTTTAATCTGTTTTTTTCATCATTAGAAATTTGTTGAAATTCACTTGCCTTTTTGTTTCTTGCCACTTTTTTCCCATCTTTTTGAAGACTAGATTATCTGCACTGCCCTTTGTAGTGTTATATCCTTGTGAGTTTTTTTTATTTATGATCTCAAAAGAATCATTATAATTTTTGGTTTACTTAAAAGATAAATATACTGAGGTGGGGTGTAGGGAGGGTAACCCCTACACCAAAATTTCGATTACTCGTTGATTACTTGTGATGTAGGGAGGGTAACCCCTACAACAGCAGAAGCTAGAAAAGATGGTGGGTTGAGATTACAATCCCTCTTAGTCGTTGCTAGTCGAGAGGGTTTACTAAGCTTCCGAAACGTTGTCTTGGGCTTTACTCAAGTCCCTCAATGATGTTTCCTCAAATGGGTTGTCCGAATCTCCTCGAATGGGTTGTCCGAATCCATGAACAACTAAGATTTAACAAGAAATAAAAAGAATAATCTCAAAGTTTAATAATAATTTTATTGATAGATAAACCAAGTACGTTAAGGGATTTTATATAGGCTTACAATTAATTACTTAGAAAACAAGAGAAAACTGTAGAAAATCATAATCCTAATTTATAGAAATTAATGATCAAATTTGTACCAGATTGTTAAATATGAATCCTTAGCCCAAAATCATAACTTTCAAAAATTTCCAGATTGCAAAGTCCAACTTCAATTGCATTTTTGAACGCCTAAACTTGAAAATTAAAAGTTGACTTGAACACGAAATTTGAAGCTCTTGAAGGTAGCTTTCTGGATTTGGGGTTGTGAACCTAAACGGAGTTATAGGCTAGGCTAGGAGATATCATTGTTTTCCTATAGCTGAGCTGTAGTTCGCATCTGAGTAGTTTTTTGTAAACTCACTTACATCAGACTCCCTAAAGTAGGGCAAAACCAATAGGCATACTAACGATTTGGCTCACAAATTAATAAATTATTATTTTGTGGAAGCTAATTGTGAACGATAATTGTCAATAATATTTCACCAATAAACCCTAGTAAATCCCAAAAACAACTTCGAATTCAAGGTACCCTTACAGTTTCCTGCGACCACAATGAGATGTAGTAGTTATGATCGTTGGTAACGATATCATTGAGGAATTGGGGGTTTGAATGTTGATGAAAAGGGATTTTGAGTAGTGCAACAACTCTAGATTGTAGCAATTCAAATGAGAAAGATTTTAGATTAATGAAAATTTAGGGCATATGAATGGATGGTTAAGAACAACAAATTGGACTTAAATACCAAGTATCACTTATTTGCAAATAAATATACTATCTTATTTTCATTGGACACTTAAATACCTTGAACTTCCATTTTGCACTTATATACCCTGAACTTTGATTTTGCACTTAAATATACTAAGTTATGATAATTTGCGGTCCGATATTAACAGTAAATATAAAATGACATTTTCCCCTTATGATTTCATAATCTACCTCGTTTTGTCCCCTCTGAGCCGCTGCACAATTCTGTTCCTCTCCCACAACACACGACCTCACCCCCCCCCCCCCCCGAGACAGCGACGACTGTCCCTAAATGCCATTACTACTTGAGAGTCATTCTTCACTAATTAACTCTTAACAATCAATTTTACAAACACTTTAAACTCATAGTAGTTATTGTAATTAATATGAATAGAACATACTTTGAAGATAATGGTAGAGCATTTTGTCAGGATTCATGCCCATCTCAAACCTTTGTTAATTGAGCTATACTTGTAGTTAAGATCAAGAGATGCAATAGAAATTGGGTTTTTCCTCTTTGTGATTGAGAATTCATCTTTGATTCATCAATAAAATTCTATATTTCTACCAATCAACAATCTCCAAATCTCTCTCTCCATCCTCTAGTGTCAATATTGTGCAATTTGAGCTTGATTTCATTCAATTATGGAGAAGGGGCCATCGATCAATTACTTCTCATGAGGATCAACTCAAAGATCCTATCAGCCACGCGAAAAGGACAACCTTGTTGGTTGCCTGAGATGATGCAACCCTACTAACAACATGCTGCCTCTCACATGGCTAGCCGTGGTAGCGACATCCAATGCCAAGTACAAGCAAGGGGGTCGTGGATGGGTTGTCGGGTGCAGGGAAGCAAGGGATAGTAGTGTCCAGTTGGGGCACAATGGGGTGAATGGGTCAGGATCTGGATCTGGTTAGGAGGAAGAAGATTCTTTTTTTGTATGGAACAAACGAGCAATCTCTTTTATTTAGGGGTAAAGTTGTCCAATATGGTCACATGTTTTGCACATGACCATCAAGTGGGATGGTACATCAACATAGGGTATTAAGTTGCAAAAGTCTAAAACTTCAGGGTATATAAGTGCCTATGAAAATAGTTCAAGGTATTTAAGTGCAAATTAGCCTATATGAAAAATAAGTAGAAAATGACACTGATGCTACTATTTAGGATTAATGACAAACTTATAAGCCAGATTTATTTTGTTCTTTTCATTGAATTGATGACACTGATGCTACTATTTAGGATTAATGACAAACTTATAAGCCAGATTTATTTTGTTCTTTTCATTGAATTGAGACGGTTTATTTTTTATATAGCTATACAATCATTGACCATTAAGAAATTAGTCCTACTTAAACTTACCAAATAAGACCAATCCTAATTAAATACCAAATATAGCTAATCCAAGAAAATAACCATATGCACCCATGTACATAATAATTAAAATAACAAGTGCACCCAACAAAAACCCAGTCTCAAATTTTAAAATTGGACTCAGTGTGCTGACCAGTCCTCCGTAATTTGCGCAGGACAAGACCTACAAGAGATACTGATGAGCTCAACTCACAAACTAACCAACTGTTTTTGTGTGGAAGCTACTTGTGAACGATGATTATCAATAATATTCACCAAATAAACCCTAGCAAATCACAAAAATAACAATCGAGTTCAAGGCCGTCTTCGAGTAAAGCAAGATCACAATGAGATGAGTCAACCAAGATCACAATGAGATGAAGTTGTTGAAGAGTATTTAGACTATTTCCAGTTACTCTATTTCATACTATTAACTGTTTTTTTTTACTGTTTTACATCACTTTGTGATTTCAGCCAGCTTCTTTTTTAACTAGTTATCAGTTAGATCGTTAGTCAGTTCGTTACCGATATTTTTTAGTCTTAGTTCTGTATTTCCATTTTCCATTTTCCATCTTAATTCTATCAAGTGTAAAACAGAAAAAAATTGTTTAATTTGGTTATTTTCTTTAATAGAATTATCATGTATGTATTTATCTATTCTTAATTGTTTTTGTCACTAAGACTATCGTAATTTTCTTGTTCCAGGTAATAAGATGCACTTGGTTGATCCCTCTGACAGAACGAACATGAAGAACAAAAGCGAAACTAGGTTCAGTGGGCTCTCTAAGTTCAACTACATGTTTAATTTGCAGTAGGTTGTTGTGAGGTTCTTTAGAAATGTATATTTGGATATATTTTGGAAAAATAAAATTAAGATATTGGTGTTATGTACTTTTGGAACGGGATTAATAAATTTTTTAATTCGAAATAAATATTTTAAGTGTTTATTAAATTTATATTGAAATAATTTATGTTGTATCTCGTTCAAATTCTTTTAAAATCGAGCAGAATTGAGTATTGCTTTTTATAACGCATTGGAAAGTGATATATATGTGCTTTACATTTATAACAGTTTAAAAAACAAGTGTTATATATATATATATATATATATATATATATATATATATAGAGAGAGAGAGAGAGAGAGAGAGAGAGAGAACTTTGGAAAATAAGTGTTATATAATTTTGTCTTATTTATAACATTTTTAGGAGGGAAAAAGTGTTATATATGTACATAACATTTATAACGCTTTAGAAACATTTATAACAGTGGTTTTTATAACACCTAAGGGCTTACAAAAAAGTGCCATAAAAAGTTGTTTATAACATTTTTTAGCCGTCATAAAAAAGATTTTTTGCTGTTGTACCATTCGACTTTTATATGTTTTTCAACTATCATTTTATATTATGTTCCAAAACTTTACTTCCAAATCGTAGTTTCGAAATCTTTACTATCTTTTTTTTTGGATAAACCATGATCGCGTGGGGGTCGTGGCCAGTAATATAGAAAGATAGAAAATGAGTGTGGCGCTGAGAGATAGCCCAAGGTAGCCTACAAAAGTAGGGGGAAGCCCCTAGAAGAAACAGTGAAACCCATCTGCTCCACAGAGATGATTTGAGCAATCCCTAAAGGAAGCGCTAAAGTGTGGGAGAAGATCTGCTCTTCTTGAGAAGTCGAAGCCAAAGCCAAAGCCAAAGAAGCGAGAGCTTTTGCCACACTATTAGCCTCTTTAGGAATTAAGGAGAAGCTGGTCATCGTTAGAGTGAGGGAGAGGATCTTGCAAAATTTGTACATAATCTTTCAGGGGGTGGGGGAACTCTCAGAGAGAAGCCGAATCGTCGGATTGGAGGAGGACTCAATGACCCTAATCTACAATTTCTTGAACTTGCACAAAAGTAAGGAAAATAACAGGATATCAATCTCAGGAAATGAAGTGGTACCGTTGTTGGAGAACTTGGTGAAGGCTAGAAGAGTTTGGCCGTCAGCTCCCCTGATAATACCTCCTACCAAAGTATTATTGGCAGCACCCTTGAGCCTGCAAATATTAAGTTTTAGACCCAACTGAGGAGGATGCCACCTGATATTACCTCTCGGGTTATTAATACCTCGTGGGTTAGCCCCATAATGTTGTTCCTAGTCTTAATGTGAGCCCTTAAACAGATTTGAAGGTTAGAAGAAACTCTGTCGATTATGTCATTGGTGTTTCTGGTACCCTCATTGAAAATGATTTTAGGCTTACAATTAATTACTTAGAAAACAAGAGAAAACTGTAGAAAATCATAATCCTAATTTATAGAAATTAATGATCAAATTTGTACCAGATTGTTAAATATGAATCCTTAGCCCAAAATCATAACTTTCAAAAATTTCCAGATTGCAAAGTCCAACTTCAATTGCATTTTTGAACGCCTAAACTTGAAAATTAAAAGTTGACTTGAACACGAAATTTGAAGCTCTTGAAGGTAGCTTTCTGGATTTGGGGTTGTGAACCTAAACGGAGTTATAGGCTAGGCTAGGAGATATCATTGTTTTCCTATAGCTGAGCTGTAGTTCGCATCTGAGTAGTTTTTTGTAAACTCACTTACATCAGACTCCCTAAAGTAGGGCAAAACCAATAGGCATACTAACGATTTGGCTCACAAATTAATAAATTATTATTTTGTGGAAGCTAATTGTGAACGATAATTGTCAATAATATTTCACCAATAAACCCTAGTAAATCCCAAAAACAACTTCGAATTCAAGGTACCCTTACAGTTTCCTGCGACCACAATGAGATGTAGTAGTTATGATCGTTGGTAACGATATCATTGAGGAATTGGGGGTTTGAATGTTGATGAAAAGGGATTTTGAGTAGTGCAACAACTCTAGATTGTAGCAATTCAAATGAGAAGGATTTTAGATTAATGAAAATTTAGGGCATATGAATGGATGGTTAAGAACAACAAATTGGACTTAAATACCAAGTATCACTTATTTGCAAATAAATATACTATCTTATTTTCATTGGACACTTAAATACCTTGAACTTCCATTTTGCACTTATATACCCTGAACTTTGATTTTGCACTTAAATATACTAAGTTATGATAATTTGCGGTCCGATATTAACAGTAAATATAAAATGACATTTTCCCCTTATGATTTCATAATCTACCTCGTTTTGTCCCCTCTGAGCCGCTGCACAATTCTGTTCCTCTCCCACAACACACGACCTCACCCCCCCCCCCCCCCCCCCGAGATAGCGACGACTGTCCCTAAATGCCATTACTACTTGAGAGTCATTCTTCACTAATTAACTCTTAACAATCAATTTTACAAACACTTTAAACTCATAGTAGTTATTGTAATTAATATGAATAGAACATACTTTGAAGATAATGGTAGAGCATTTTGTCAGGATTCATGCCCATCTCAAACCTTTGTTAATTGAGCTATACTTGTAGTTAAGATCAAGAGATGCAATAGAAATTGGGTTTTTCCTCTTTGTGATTGAGAATTCATCTTTGATTCATCAATAAAATTCTATATTTCTACCAATCAACAATCTCCAAATCTCTCTCTCCATCCTCTAGTGTCAATATTGTGCAATTTGAGCTTGATTTCATTCAATTATGGAGAAGGGGCCATCGATCAATTACTTCTCATGAGGATCAACTCAAAGATCCTATCAGCCACGCGAAAAGGACAACCTTGTTGGTTGCCTGAGATGATGCAACCCTACTAACAACATGCTGCCTCTCACATGGCTAGCCGTGGTAGCGACATCCAATGCCAAGTACAAGCAAGGGGGTCGTGGATGGGTTGTCGGGTGCAGGGAAGCAAGGGATAGTAGTGTCCAGTTGGGGCACAATGGGGTGAATGGGTCAGGATCTGGATCTGGTTAGGAGGAAGAAGATTCTTTTTTTGTATGGAACAAACGAGCAATCTCTTTTATTTAGGGGTAAAGTTGTCCAATATGGTCACATGTTTTGCACATGACCATCAAGTGGGATGGTACATCAACATAGGGTATTAAGTTGCAAAAGTCTAAAACTTCAGGGTATATAAGTGCCTATGAAAATAGTTCAAGGTATTTAAGTGCAAATTAGCCTATATGAAAAATAAGTAGAAAATGACACTGATGCTACTATTTAGGATTAATGACAAACTTATAAGCCAGATTTATTTTGTTCTTTTCATTGAATTGATGACACTGATGCTACTATTTAGGATTAATGACAAACTTATAAGCCAGATTTATTTTGTTCTTTTCATTGAATTGAGACGGTTTATTTTTTATATAGCTATACAATCATTGACCATAAGAAATTAGTCCTACTTAAACTTACCAAATAAGACCAATCCTAATTAAATACCAAATATAGCTAATCCAAGAAAATAACCATATGCACCCATGTACATAATAATTAAAATAACAAGTGCACCCAACAAAAACCCAGTCTCAAATTTTAAAATTGGACTCAGTGTGCTGACCAGTCCTCCGTAATTTGTGCAGGACAAGACCTACAAGAGATACTGATGAGCTCAACTCACAAACTAACCAACTGTTTTTGTGTGGAAGCTACTTGTGAACGATGATTATCAATAATATTCACCAAATAAACCCTAGCAAATCACAAAAATAACAATCGAGTTCAAGGCTGTCTTCGAGTAAAGCAAGATCACAATGAGATGAGTCAACCAAGATCACAATGAGATGAAGTTGTTGAAGAGTATTTAGACTATTTCCAGTTACTCTATTTCATACTATTAACTGTTTTTTTTTACTGTTTTACATCACTTTGTGATTTCAGCCAGCTTCTTTTTTAACTAGTTATCAGTTAGATCGTTAGTCAGTTCGTTACCGATATTTTTTAGTCTTAGTTCTGTATTTCCATTTTCCATTTTCCATCTTAATTCTATCAAGTGTAAAACAGAAAAAAATTGTTTAATTTGGTTATTTTCTTTAATAGAATTATCATGTATTTATCTATTCTTAATTGTTTTTGTCACTAAGACTATCGTAATTTTCTTGTTCCAGATAATAAGATGCACTTGGTTGATCCCTCTGACAGAACGAACATGAAGAACAAAAGCGAAACTAGGTTCAGTGGGCTCTCTAAGTTCAACTACATGTTTAATTTGCAGTAGGTTGTTGTGAGGTTCTTTAGAAATGTATATTTGGATATATTTTGGAAAAATAAAATTAAGATATTGGTGTTATGTACTTTTGGAACGGGATTAATAAATTTTTTAATTCGAAATAAATATTTTAAGTGTTTATTAAATTTATATTGAAATAATTTATGTTGTATCTCGTTCAAATTCTTTTAAAATCGAGCAGAATTGAGTATTGCTTTTTATAACGCATTGGAAAGTGATATATATGTGCTTTACATTTATAACAGTTTAAAAAACAAGTGTTATATATATATATATATATATATATATATATATATATAGAGAGAGAGAGAGAGAGAGAGAACTTTGGAAAATAAGTGTTATATAATTTTGTCTTATTTATAACATTTTTAGGAGGGAAAAAGTGTTATATATGTACATAACATTTATAACGCTTTAGAAACATTTATAACAGTGGTTTTTATAACACCTAAGGGCTTACAAAAAAGTGCCATAAAAAGTTGTTTATAACATTTTTTAGCCGTCATAAAAAAGATTTTTTGCTGTTGTACCATTCGACTTTTATATGTTTTTCAACTATCATTTTATATTATGTTCCAAAACTTTACTTCCAAATCGTAGTTTCGAAATCTTTACTATCTTTTTTTTTGGATAAACCATGATCGCGTGGGGGTCGTGGCCAGTAATATAGAAAGATAGAAAATGAGTGTGGCGCTGAGAGATAGCCCAAGGTAGCCTACAAAAGTAGGGGGAAGCCCCTAGAAGAAACAGTGAAACCCATCTGCTCCACAGAGATGATTTGAGCAATCCCTAAAGGAAGCGCTAAAGTGTGGGAGAAGATCTGCTCTTCTTGAGAAGCCGAAGCCAAAGCCAAAGCCAAAGAAGCGAGAGCTTTTGCCACACTATTAGCCTCTTTAGGAATTAAGGAGAAGCTGGTCATCGTTAGAGTGAGGGAGAGGATCTTGCAAAATTTGTACATAATCTTTCAGGGGGTGGGGGAACTCTCAGAGAGAAGCCGAATCGTCGGATTGGAGGAGGACTCAATGACCCTAATCTACAATTTCTTGAACTTGCACAAAAGTAAGGAAAATAACAGGATATCAATCTCAGGAAATGAAGTGGTACCGTTGTTGGAGAACTTGGTGAAGGCTAGAAGAGTTTGGCCGTCAGCTCCCCTGATAATACCTCCTACCAAAGTATTATTGGCAGCACCCTTGAGCCTGCAAATATTAAGTTTTAGACCCAACTGAGGAGGATGCCACCTGATATTACCTCTCGGGTTATTAATACCTCGTGGGTTAGCCCCATAATGTTGTTCCTAGTCTTAATGTGAGCCCTTAAACAGATTTGAAGGTTAGAAGAAACTCTGTCGATTATGTCATTGGTGTTTCTGGTACCCTCATTGAAAATGATCAGGTTTTTATGTTTCCAATTTTCCCAGAGGATGCTACCAAAGATGAAAGTCCTGGAGATACCCGAGAGCTGACCCAGAGGATGACTTGGAATTTTTATGTTTCCAATTTTCCCAAAGGATGTTTGACCCGAACGGATGGACGCTAGTCGGTAGACCAAATAGATCGTGCTTGACGGTAGTACAAATACTTGATTTGAATTAGAATGGAAATGACTTGGAATTTGATCGACCCTGTTGGAAGTATCATTATGATTCATGAGACTAGAACCCTTGAGATTTTCGCAAGTAGCTTGTCCGATTTTACTTTCACTAAGTTTGGTTGAATGCATGTGTTTTAGTGACGCCTTGAACGTGTGCACGATCCAAGAATCAATGATATATGAAACTCAAGTTCTAAGACTTCGCTATTGCTAAGTTGGTTGACATGCATATGTTTGAAGGACACTTTGAATATGTGCATGATCCAGACTCGCGATATGCTGATCTCGAATGCTTGTGCAAGTGAATATGTTAGATCCGTATGGACAAGTATAATGACTTGTATAAGTTTGGCTCAGCCTTAGATCATCATTCTAGCTGGATTGTAACGGACCTAGAATTAAGATATATATTCCACGCTAAGACACATTAGAGACCGAGTTAGAACTTGGATTGAATGATAGAGTCATTCAATGAGATTGACCCAGCATACACACAACATGGTATAAGGAACGAATAAAAAGTTGTGTTCGAATGGATCTAGTGGTACCGATTTTTACATTTGGGATAGATTCAAAAATACGATAGAATGACTTGCGCTCATGAAGTCTCGAGGACGAGACTTTTTTTGAGTGGTGTATAATGTAATGACCCGTTCCGTTCAAGCGGACAGCCGATTCAAACAATGCAAGTGCAACAACCCGACCCGCTTGCTTAGCGAGAAGACTCGTTTGAGGCAAAGAATTTTCAGACTTGGCCCTTCAGGAGTTCAAACTTAGACTTTCAGAGGCTCGCTCGGAGTATCGTTCGACCGAAGCGAATCATCGTTAAGGTGGGTGGCTACGATAAACTTGTCTTTGCTTAGCCAACACACTTAAAATATGGACGATACATGCTAGTCGCTAGGTGAATCACCCCCTACATGCTAATAAAGAATACAATGCACCTAGCTAAGGGAATAATCCCAACTTGTATTGCTTGTGTTTGAATATGGAAATAAAACTTTGCTTATATATGGACCCTCGCATGCTAACTTTGCCTTATACAAGTAGACCCCGTTATGCCTCAAGTAGAACGATATACCGTTATGCCTCAAGTAGAACGATATACACTCTTCGTAGTGCACTGTTCACTTATTTACACTACACGTTCCACAGATAATTTCGCTCGGTATGTCCCTTTACGGTTTCACTCCTCGCTTACCCTTAAACCCAAAAGTAAATGCTTATGTTCACATGAATGTAGTGCTTGCCTGTTGTATGTAGTTGTACTCATTGCCTCGTTTCAATGCTAGTCGCATAATTCATGCCACGGCCTAGAACATAACACGAAACGTAATTCACTTACCTGAGGCAGGAAGACTATCAAAATAGTCGTTCCGAGCCAAGTAATAGATATTGTGGAACGGCTTCGAGACCGTTGGGTTGCCAAGGTAGTTCCTATACCGAGAGCTGCAAGGATGATAAGAAAACTTAAAAGTAAGTTGCAAGTAAAAGAATGAATAAATCGAACAACACTAAAGAATGACACTTAGTGTCACGCCCCGATCTCCCGCAGGCAATCGGCCGTTCCCGCTAGGCGGGAATCACCCTCGCCAGCGCTCCCGCGGAACGATCGCTTAACCCATCTGGGCGTGATGCCGCACGAGCGTGAGCCACGCCCGTGCAAGGCCATGGTTCATTGGCTGGCGGTTAGAGTTCTAAGCCACAGAGTCGCACAGATTGTCCGAGTGCAGCGGAGTTTAGGAACGCATAGCGATCGGTAACAGGTTCACTGAGTCGACGATATAGCGGAAGCGTTGAAACACAAGTTGAAGTAAAGCAAGCTCTTTTATTGATATAAACTTGTGTTACAGGCGGCGTATAGCCGAGATTATAAGTCGCTCAAGCCTCTCTCTCTGAAACAGTAAAAGCGTGCCAAGTGGCTACAACTGTGGAATGATTTGTACAGGCGATGGTCAGGCGATGTTCACAACTTATGTCTTGTATAAGCGCTTCAGTCCCGGACGCACCGTTGCAAGGCTTCAGAGGGAACTCCTGGCCTTAGCACGCACGAAGGAGGCGTCCGCACTGCACGAGGTTCTCCCGCACCCTGCATATCAAACTGGTGGATTATCAGTACATTGAATGCACTGGTGGGAAAGCTACTCGCCCGCTCGACAAATCCAAACACGTAATACAGGTTCCGTGCACAACTATTAAGTTGTCTTTCTAGTTGCCTTAGGATCAGTTTCATGCAAACATTGAATAGCTTATCGTGTCGGGCAGTGCGCCGTGCGATGTTTGAGGGAACACGGTGAGACTTACCAACTTACCATTTCCTTCCCTGTCCAAGGCAAACATTGAGGCAAGCATGTTAATTCAAGCAGAGGCATGTATAGACATTCAGGAGGCAAGCATCTGCAAACAAGTGTATTTATTTCAAGATCGTTCAGATGTTTAGTTGCTCTTGATGCGATACAGTGCCTCGCACGCGGATAGTCGCTAAGCGAGGATGAATTGTTTATCTTTCGTTTACAAGCAAGCATGCAACAAGTTAGGTACAAGGTGATCACTGGCGTATGCCATAATGGACACTAGTCTGTGACGAAGATGGTTTGCTACGTGCAAGAACGTTAGGCGCCGCATACTACCCTGTCCTAGTACGTGAGACTAAACGTTAGTTCCGTCCGGAGCCGGAACGGTGCCAGTGCCCCAGCAGCCGCCCGCAGGAACTATACCTTGTGCACAAGTTGTCCGTGATCGAACAATAACATTCATTCGCCCGAAGGCTACGTGATTATCACCCGTAGGCTACGTGCACCCGTAGGCTACGTGACTATCGCCTGTAGGCTACGTGAATATCGCCCGTAGGCTACGTGCGCCCGTAGGCTACGTGATTATCGCCCGGAGGCTACGTGAGTACAAGACAAGATGCTTTGCCTGTTTCGTTGTTCAGTGACTGTCTTTTGCCTTGATGCAATTCTCCTAGGGCGGAGATTGCCTTGGTGACCTAGCGGTCCCGAATACTTGCAGTTTCGTTCAGGCACGGAACGACTACGTAGTAGTCTCCCGGAGTTTGGATGAAAACATGGTAACAATCAAGCAGACAAGCATGCGTTTCTAAAGGAACATAAGCAGGCACGTTACTCGGACCCGAAGGTAAGCCGAGAGTTGAAACCGTTATGGGACTTAGCATGCGAGGGTCTGAATATAAGCAGTATTTCCATTTTCCATGTTCTAACAAGCAATACAAGTTGGGATTATTCCCTTAGCTAGGTGCGTTGGATTTATTAGCATGCAGGAGGTTATCACCTAGCGACTAGCATGAATATTCCAGATTTTATGTATGCTGGCTAAGTAAAGACAAGTTCACCGTAGCCACCCACCTTAGCGATGATTCGCCTCGGTAGAGCGATACGTCTGAGCGAGCCTCTGAAAGTCCAAGGCGGATTCCTGTAGGGACAAGTCTGGATATCCTTTGCTTCTTGATCGAGGCAAAGCGGGTCGGGACAGCTGCACGATTGCCGTTTGAGACGGCAGTCCGCTTGAGCGGAACAGGGTGTTACATCCTACCCAACTTAGAAAAAGTCTCGTCCTCGAGACTTACTAAGGACAAGCAGTAATCTAGGTTGAGGCAATCCTAGACAAGTCGTTTGTACTTGTTCATTTGGATCTTCACTTGCACAAGCTTCGAAATCAGCATATCGCTTAGACTGGATCGTGCGCACTTTCGAAGTGCACTTCTAGCGTGAACACGTCAACCAGCTTAGTGACAGCGAAGTCTCAGCACTCGAGTTTCACCTTTTCCTAAGTCTTGGATGGTGCACTAGTTCAAGGCGTCCCTCGAATAGATGCATTCAACCAAACTTAGAGTTAGTGAAATCTCGGACAAGCTACTAGCGATACTCTCAAGGGTTCGCACAGGTTGGCACAAAGGCCACTCGCAGCATACAACCAGACAAGCAAGCATATCATTCAAAATGTATTTTGAAAGTATTTAGACTTATTGTTGGAACATCCCATCGAGGCATTGAGAGAGAGCGTGCATATAACCCACGAACGAGCTTTCGAAACAGAGATATCGAATCGAAGTCCAAAGGTGTAGAAGCCAGGCTCTGATACCAACATGTCACGCCCCGATCTCCCGCAGGCAATCGGCCGTTCCCGCTAGGCGGGAATCACCCTCGCCAGCGCTCCCGCGGAACGATCGCTTAACCCATCTGGGCGTGATGCCGCACGAGCGTGAGCCACGCCCGTACAAGGCCATGGTTCATTGGCTGACGGTTAGAGTTCTAAGCCACAGAGTCACACAGATTGTCCGAGTGCAGCGGAGTTTAGGAACGCATAGCGATCGGTAACAGGTTCACTGAGTCGACGATATAGCGGAAGCGTTGAAACACAAGTTGAAGTAAAGCAAGCTCTTTTATTGATATAAACTTGTGTTACAGGCGGCGTATAGCCGAGATTACAAGTCGCTCAAGCCTCTCTCTCTGAAACAGTAAAAGCGTGCCAAGTGGCTACAACTGTGGAATGATTTGTACAGGCGATGGTCAGGCGATGTTCACAACTTATGTCTTGTATAAGCGCTTCAGTCCCGGACGCACCGTTGCAAGGCTTCAGAGGGAACTCCTGGCCTTAGCACGCACGAAGGAGGCGTCCGCACTACACGAGGTTCTCCCGCACCCTGCATATCAAACTGGTGGATTATCAGTACATTGAATGCACTGGTGGGGAAGCTACTCGCCCGCTCGACAAATCCAAACACGTAATACAGGTTCCGTGCACAACTAGTAAGTTGTCTTTCTAGTTGCCTTAGGATCAGTTTCATGCAAACATTGAATAGCTTTTCGTGTCGGACAGTGCGCCGTGCGATGTTTGAGGGAACACGGCGAGACTTACCAACTTACCATTTCCTTCCCTGTCCAAGGCAAACATTGAGGCAAGCATGTTAATTCAAGCAGAGGCATGTATAGACATTCAGGAGGCAAGCATCTGCAAACAAGAGTATTTATTTCAAGATCGTTCAGATGTTTAGTTGCTCTTGATGCGATACAGTGCCTCGCACACGGATAGCCGCTAAGCGAGGATGAATTGTTTATCTTTCGTTTACAAGCAAGCATGCAACAAGTTAGGTACAAGGTGATCACTGGCGTATGCCATAATGGACACTAGTCTGTGACGAAGATGGTTTGCTACGTGCAAGAATGTTAGGCGCCGCATACCATCCTGTCCTAGTACGTGAGACTAAACGTTAGTTCCGTCCGGAGCCGGAACGGTGCCAGTGTCCCAGCAGCCGCCCGCAGGAACTATACCTTGTGCACAAGTTGTCCGTGATCGAACAATAACATTCATTCGCCCGAAGGCTACGTGATTATCACCCGTAGGCTACGTGCGCCCGTAGGCTACGTGAATATCGCCCGTAGGCTACGTGCGCCCGTAGGCTACGTGATTATCGCCCGGAGGCTACGTGAGTACAAGACAAGATGCTTTGCCTGTTTCGTTGTTCAGTGACTGTCTTTTGCCTTGATGCAATTCTCCTAGGGCGGAGATTGCCTTGGTGACTTAGCGGTCCCGAATACTTGCAGGTTCGTTCAGGCACGGAATGACTACGTAGTAGTCTCCCGGGGTTTGAATGAAAACATGGTAACAATCAAGCAGACAAGCATGCGTTTCTAAAGGAACATAAGCAGGCACGTTACTCGGACCCGAAGGTAAGCCGAGAGTTGAAACCGTTATGGGACTTAGCATGCGAGGGTCTGAATATAAGCAGTATTTCCATTTTCCATGTTCTAGCAAGCAATACAAGTTGGGATTATTCCCTTAGCTAGGTGCGTTGGATTTATTAGCATGCAGGAGGTTATCACCTAGCGACTAGCATGAATATTCCAGATTTTATGTATGCTGGCTAAGTAAAGACAAGTTCACCGTAGCCACCCACCTTAGCGATGATTCACCTCGGTAGAGCGATACGTCTGAGCGAGCCTCTGAAAGTCCAAGCCGGATTCCTGTAGGGACAAGTCTGGATATCCTTTGCTTCTTGATCGAGGCAAAGCGGGTCGGAACAGCTGCACGATTGCCGTTTGAGACGGCAGTCCGCTTGAGCGGAACAGGGTGTTACACTTAGTGAATGGCACAAAAAGAATGGCTCAGGGAGCTCGTAACAAATAAAGATGCAAAGAACCAATGAGTGCAGGAATGGCCTAGGATGGCTTGTAGTGAGGCTCATTACTTGCGCCTATAACCATTGATGTTTACTCAGAAAAAGAAGGTATCAAAGAATAATAAAGAACAAATAAAAGAGACTCGCTTGGTCGCGGACGCTTGTGCACAAGCTTGATTTCCACGGATGGGGCGCCAGGCCACCGGGACCGATCTGACCTAGGAGAAAATCCGTTAGTCGCTCTAGTTGTAGCTGGCACGGATAAGTTCGGTCAGTTGCCGGGACATCGGGACAACCGTCTTATTGCGTCTATGTCCATAATGGCTATGTCAGTGACTCATATTCATATAAATAAGTCATCATTGCTTAGCAGCAATCCACGTGCGAGTTATTGCATCGCATCCAGTAAACTGAAACATCCGAATGATTATGAGTATAGTTCATCTATGCATTAACTGAGTAACCTGAGAAATCCATTGAACAATTAAGCACCCATTACAACACTTCTGGATAATCTGTATAACCCGTACTCGCTTAGTACACTTGTGTTTGCTTATGCTATTGCCCTTGGATTTTATTATATATGCTCGTGCTTGATTTTATCTTTGGTTTGCCTTGGACAGAGAAGGATGGATGGTAAGTTGGTAAGTCTCGTCGTGTTTCCTTTATATCGCACAGTGTACTGCCATACAAGTTAGGCTTTACATCATTTCTATGAAATTGATCCTAAGGC
This sequence comes from Iris macrosiphon, assembly GCA_036927795.1. Taxonomy (NCBI): domain Eukaryota; kingdom Viridiplantae; phylum Streptophyta; class Magnoliopsida; order Asparagales; family Iridaceae; genus Iris; species Iris macrosiphon. The sequence continues at coordinate 225,621,759 of JAYESA010000004.1, read as the reverse complement.
ATGACTAGAAAGATAACTTAATAGATGGTGCACAGAACCTATATAACATGTTTGGATTTGTCGAGCAGGTGAGAAGCCTACCCACCAGTGCATTCATGTATTGATAACCCACCAGATTGCTTGCAGGGTGCGGGAGAACCTCGTTCGGTGCGGATGCCTCCTTCGTGCGTGCTAAGGCGTGGAGTTTACTCTGGAGCCTTGGAGCGTTACGTCCGTAACTGAAGCACATATACAGGACATAATGTTGGAACATCGCCTATGTATCATTCCACAAATATAGCCACTTGGCACGCTTGTACTGTTTAAGAAAGAGAGAGGCTTGAGCGACTTGTAATCTCGGTCTAGTGCCGCATGTAACACTTGTTCAATATCAATAAAGAGCTTATTTTATTTTTATACTTGTGTTATTCAATGCTTCTGCTATTGACGACTCTATGAACTTGTTACCAATAGCTTATGCGTTTATTATTCTGCTATACTCAGATAATATGTGTGACTCTGTAGCTTAGACCTCTTACCGCCTGTTCGGATCATGGCCTTGCACGGACGCGGCTTACGCTCGTATGGCATCACGCCCAGATGGGTCAAGCGATTGTCCTACGGGAGCGCTGACGTGGTGATTCGTTCCTAGCGGGGACGGCCGATTGCCTGCGAGAGATCGGGACGTGACAGTATACATGGAGACCCCCTCCAGGGTTTTGCACGAAGCAGTCGACGAAAAAGGTATGCAAGCTAAAGAAATCACTGTATGGGCTCAAGCAATCTCCTCGAGCCTGGTTTGATAGATTCAGGAAGTCTTTCACAGGTATGGGGTACTGCCAGACCAATGCAGATCATACAGTTTTCTTCCAGCATGGAAGAGGCCACATCACCATACTTGCGTAAGTGCTTAATTTTTTACACCCGTCTTTTCTATTTTTTTTTGAATCTTTGGGTTCTTTCTAGAGTTTCTAATAATTTTTTGAGTTTGTAACCAACTTCTGGTTTCCAGATTTAATCTGGTGCCTAAAGAAATTCCTCTATAATGCTTCTAGGTAATCCCTGCATAGAGTACTGAGGAATCTCCTTTTTATCTGTTGTAAACAGGTTCTCGAGTTGGAAGTAAATGAGGCTGCAGGGAATGATGCATCAGAGGATGATGAGAATATATCTAAGCCAGAAAAGTCCCGTCATACATGGAGCAACATTTTTAAGGAGCAGATGCAACAAATCATTCAATTATGGGATGTTTGTCATGTATCAATCATACATCGGACTCAGTTTTATTTGTTATTTCGTGGTGACCCAGCTGATCAAATATATGTCGAGGTGGAGATTAGAGCGAGAGCGGATAAACTCTCAACTGACAGAAGAAGAGCGAGAGCGGTTGTACATCAAATGGGACGTTCCCCTTGATGGGAAGCAGATACGGCTCCAGTTGGTCAATAAGCTCTCGACCAATCCAAATGATAAGATCCAAATTGCATATGTGGTGGCTCGGTTGGTGGGCTTTTGCGAAGGTGAAAATGTCAGCAAAGAGATTTTTGAACTCAATTTTGCATAACCGGCAAACAGAAGACCCTGGCTTTTGGGATGGCAACCTATCTCAAACCTATTAGGGTTGTGAGAACAAGTTGGTATTGAAAATCTAATGTAGTTACAAGAATGCAAGACTACCATCTTTGCATTGAGATGGCAAAGATGGTTACAGTCCCTCCATATGTAATTCAGATTTCCCCCCATTTTTCTATTAATGAGAGCAATGGCCCTCTGTTCCATTAATTTGAGTGTTGTGTTTAGGAAACAAAAGAGATGGGTATGTTACACATGTATACTAAGATTAGAGAAACAATCTTCTTAAAAAGGTTTTTTTTTTCCTTCTCTTCTGGTGATAAAGAATCCTATTCACCTTTTATATCGAGGAAAGAGAATTGAAAGGAAAGAACAAATTTTTTTATACACGCCATGCTTATTGAACCAGAAGGATGTCTAATGTCATTGAGTCTTTAAAACCAACTGCCAAGTCAAGCTTAACTTTGAATATATTATTTGGTGTGGTGTCGTAGCTTATACAAAATAAGATACCTGATAGTTTTTATTTGATTTGATTTTGGAAATTTATTGGATATTGTTAGGATTTTCTATAATTAAAAGTTGATAAAACATTATAAACAATTTATTTCTAACTTTTATGAATTACCATTTCAAAATCTAACCATAGAAACTTGACAATTAAGGTTCTCTATGGTATATTTTGAAATTTTAGGATTTTTTTGAGTCGTTTGGTATTTTTTTAGAACCTAAAAGAATTCTTAGGAATTAATAAATGTTTTAAAGTAATTTTGAAATTAATGAACCTATTTTTCATTAATTAGACTCTATTTCTAATAAATAACTTTAGCGGATCTGGGTCAGAGCCAATAAGGCCCAACTCATATTAGACTCTATTTGGATATATTTTGGAAAAATGTAATTAAGATATTGGTATTATGTACATTTGGAACGAGATTAATGATATTTTAAATTCAAAATAAATGTTTAAAGTGTTTATTAAATTTATATTGAAATAATTTATGTTGTATCTCGTTCAAATTCTTTTGAAATCGAGCAGTATTGAGTATTGCTTTTTGTAACCTTTTGAAAGTATATATGTGTGTGTGGGGGGGGGGGTGTCACGCCCCGAGGCGTCCCCCGAGCCGTGACCGCCGTGCGGGCCTGGAGTTGCGCCCGCACAAGGCTCTTTAATGATTTGCATAGCAAGCACATACTCAGAGTACGCAGATAAATTGAAACACAGATTTGAAACATAGAAAAGTTCTCTTTATTGATAATGAACATCTATTACAAACTCTTGAACGAGTCAGCTAATATGCCGAACGGCTTACAAAAGGGTTGACTCAAAATGAGATAGCAGTCCTGTACATTACATCCTTTTATAAACTCAAAACGTTATAGACCTCCGGGCTGGAGGATCGCCTTGCCACGGAGCTGCATTTGTGTATGAAGAGTTGCAGGCTCCTGACTCCAAAATGCTTCGGGGGCGCGGTGAAGATGCGCCAACAGTTGGACTGGATCGGGTAGACGACTTCGGCTCCTCGCTCGGTTCGCCTTAGTGCGGAGAACCTGTTTCAACGAGGGTCAGCATATCGAAACATGCTGGTGAAGGCGAGCTAGCCTGACTATACCAATCAACACGTTGTTTAGTGAAGCATGCATATTTGGTTGGTTTCTATCTTGCCTTAGTTCATTTACAGTTAAGCAGCATATTGAATTTACTGAAATGAACGTGCCACCGTTCGGTGGATTTTACCTGACCGTCTGAATTACCTGCACAATACTTACCTTGCCTTCCCTGCCACAGAGACACAAGTTAGTATGCAACAGGTTTAAATATACACGATGATCACTGGCGTGGTGCCATAACGGACATAGTCAAGGACAGGGATAGCATGCAACCAGAACACGATAAGCACACGATGCGTTGCAAGTTATCCCCTCCAGCACACGATGACTACACACGAGTTCCGCCCGGACCGGAACGGTGCCAGTGCCCCAGCGACCGTCCGCAGAACTTACCCTTGTGCACAAGTTGTCCATGATCGAACAATACGTTACTTAAACAATCAGTTACGCCTTCGAGGCAACACGAGCACACGACATATTCATAATTGTTAAGCATTCATGCACTTTCAGGCAACACGAGTATGAAATATGTATTTGCATAAGACAAGCAACAGTTTATGATTATTTCCAAGCGAACAAGCATGAATTTAAGTATTCGTTCGTGACAAGCATATAACCAAGCCTATTCTCTTTTATCTTGGTTTCTTTTATTATTACTTGGTATCGTTTGATCGGGGCAAAGGAATGAAGCTGGAAGCAGAGCTAGCTAATCGGGTTGGTAGCCACTCACTTAGATTTTGGAAAGAAGAAGGAAAGAGGCGCTTCACGACTCCGCTCGCAAGCCGCCTACTGCTCGTTCACCTGCACACGAACAGCTCGATTAATACTTCTTCCTCTCTTTCCATTCTCGGAATAGAAGTGCAAGTCTATGAACGAAAACAATGAAAACCATCGAAACCGTTCAAGAAAAACAAGCAAATCCCCAAAACCAACTCAAAGCACGAAAGCAACAAGCGACATCGAAAACCGAGGCAATAAAAGATAGCAGCGGAGAGGTCCCTCCTGACTCTGCCGCTAAGACGATCCTTGGGGCGCAGTCCACTGAATATGGGAATCGATTCCGAAGAAACAAATCCATAACGAGGACGAGTTCTTAATTCAATCTATCCCGATCGAACGATACCGTCTTGTGTTTCTTAGCCGCGATCTCCGCATCGGGAGAACGGGGCGCTACATCCTACCCAACTAATTGGAAGTTTCGTCCCGAAACTTAGGGTAGAACTTACCGTTAGGGATTATTTTGCTCAGGACGACGACCATGAAGGTTCGGACAGGAGGAAATGGCATGGGCTGGATCGCCACAAGCGAGGCATAAGCCAAGTCTTTTACGGCAGTACTTCTTAAGGTGCCCTTTTCTCCTACAGAAGTGACAAGTTTTGTTCCGATCCCCGTCCTGCTGACCAGCGTTATTCGGGCGCTTTGTAACGGTATTTCCTCCCTCGTTGCTTTGGCGTTTGTGACTGGATGTATGCACAGCGCCGATAGAAACGTGAGGATAGAGTGGTTCGAGAGATAGGGCGTGATTCATGACTTCACGCATTGTCCCGTACTGATTATTGACCACGTGCGAATGGATGGCAGGGCGTAGTCCACCTTCAAACCTTCTGGCTCGACTCGCTACATCAGGTAAATAGGCCCTAGCGAATTTGGAGAGTCGGTTGAATTCGGCGGAGTACTCTTTAACTGTCATCCTGCCTTGCCTTAGTTGCACGAAGTCATTTTCCATTTGACGTTGTACTGGAGGCGGTATAAACTCCTCTTCGAACGCGGCACGAAAGGTCGTCCACGAGATCGCCTCCTCTCCGTGATCAAATTGGAGAGATCGTCGATGCACGTCCCACCAATCGTGTGCGTTGAGGCGGAGCTGTAGTTGCGCGCAGGCGACGCGCCTATCTTCGGGGACCTCTAGCAGAGTGAAGTGATCTTCAATCTCGGCTAGCCAATCTAGAGCCACCACTGGGTCCTCAGTCCCGTTGAACGGGGTGTTGCAGACTTTCTTGAAATGGCCCAAGTTAAAGGCAGTCACGTCCCTCGGCCTTGGGATTTGAGGCGTCTCCACTTCAAGCACGGGCTGTTCCACCGGAGTCGTTGCTGTTGCGGCGGAATGGTTGGCAGCCAAAGTCTGAACGATCTGTTGCAGGGCATCTACCTGCTCTTGTTGGACTGAGAAACGGGTCTCTAAATTACTCTCGAGCTTGGCTTGGCGGGCATCGTCTCTTTGTCGTTGCTCTTCTAGCATTTTCATTAACCGCTCTAGCGGGTCGACTTGAGACATGCCTCGCTGGCTCCGAGAGCTTCCCGAAGTACCCGAACTGCTCTCTTGTGTTTCGATCGGTGGTTGCGCTGCAGATTGCGCTGGATCCATTCCTTCAAAAGAAGGTAAATTACATTAGGATCATAATGTATTATGGACTTATTGCATGAATGTATCTCATTTTGGCCTAGCGAGTTCAAGAGTTCGTACAGGAATTTGATCGTTAAAGGAACTTTTCCAGCACGAAGTCTAAGGAACTTTGAATCTGTGCTCTGATACCACTATGTCACGCCCCGAGGCGTCCCCCGAGCCGTGACCGCCGTGCGGGCCTGGAGTTGCGCCCGCACAAGGCTCTTTAATGATTTGCATAGCAAGCACATACTCAGAGTACGCAGATAAATTGAAACACAGATTTGAAACATAGAAAAGTTCTCTTTATTGATAATGAACATCTATTACAAACTCTTGAACGAGTCAGCTAATATGCCGAACGGCTTACAAAAGGGTTGACTCAAAATGAGATAGCAGTCCTGTACATTACATCCTTTTATAAACTCAAAACGTTATAGACCTCCGGGCTGGAGGATCGCCTTGCCACGGAGCTGCATTTGTGTATGAAGAGTTGCAGGCTCCTGACTCCAAAATGCTTCGGGGGCGCGGTGAAGATGCGCCAACAGTTGGACTGGATCGGGTAGACGACTTCGGCTCCTCGCTCGGTTCGCCTTAGTGCGGAGAACCTGTTTCAACGAGGGTCAGCATATCGAAACATGCTGGTGAAGGCGAGCTAGCCTGACTATACCAATCAACACGTTGTTTAGTGAAGCATGCATATTTGGTTGGTTTCTATCTTGCCTTAGTTCATTTACAGTTAAGCAGCATATTGAATTTACTGAAATGAACGTGCCACCGTTCGGTGGATTTTACCTGACCGTCTGAATTACCTGCACAATACTTACCTTGCCTTCCCTGCCACAGAGACACAAGTTAGTATGCAACAGGTTTAAATATACACGATGATCACTGGCGTGGTGCCATAACGGACATAGTCAAGGACAGGGATAGCATGCAACCAGAACACGATAAGCACACGATGCGTTGCAAGTTATCCCCTCCAGCACACGATGACTACACACGAGTTCCGCCCGGACCGGAACGGTGCCAGTGCCCCAGCGACCGTCCGCAGAACTTACCCTTGTGCACAAGTTGTCCATGATCGAACAATACGTTACTTAAACAATCAGTTACGCCTTCGAGGCAACACGAGCACACGACATATTCATAATTGTTAAGCATTCATGCACTTTCAGGCAACACGAGTATGAAATATGTATTTGCATAAGACAAGCAACAGTTTATGATTATTTCCAAGCGAACAAGCATGAATTTAAGTATTCGTTCGTGACAAGCATATAACCAAGCCTATTCTCTTTTATCTTGGTTTCTTTTATTATTACTTGGTATCGTTTGATCGGGGCAAAGGAATGAAGCTGGAAGCAGAGCTAGCTAATCGGGTTGGTAGCCACTCACTTAGATTTTGGAAAGAAGAAGGAAAGAGGCGCTTCACGACTCCGCTCGCAAGCCGCCTACTGCTCGTTCACCTGCACACGAACAGCTCGATTAATACTTCTTCCTCTCTTTCCATTCTCGGAATAGAAGTGCAAGTCTATGAACGAAAACAATGAAAACCATCGAAACCGTTCAAGAAAAACAAGCAAATCCCCAAAACCAACTCAAAGCACGAAAGCAACAAGCGACATCGAAAACCGAGGCAATAAAAGATAGCAGCGGAGAGGTCCCTCCTGACTCTGCCGCTAAGACGATCCTTGGGGCGCAGTCCACTGAATATGGGAATCGATTCCGAAGAAACAAATCCATAACGAGGACGAGTTCTTAATTCAATCTATCCCGATCGAACGATACCGTCTTGTGTTTCTTAGCCGCGATCTCCGCATCGGGAGAACGGGGCGCTACAGGGGGGGGGGGAGGGGGGGGGGGGAAGCAAGCGTGCGTTCTTTACATTTATAAAGTTTGAAAAATAAGTGTTATATATAGATATCCTATTTATAACTCTTTGAAAATAAATGTTATATAGATGAAATTTTGTTTATAGCACTTTGGAAAATAAGTGTTATATATGTTTGCCTTATTTATAACATTTTAAGTGAAAAAAGTGTTATATATCTACATAACATTTATAACGCTTTTAGAAACATTTATAACACTAGTTTTTATAAAGCCAAAGGACTTACAAAAAGTGCCATAAAAATTGTTTATAACATTTTTTAGTCGTCATAAAAAGGTTTTTTGTTTTAGTATAATTCGACTTTTATATGTTTTTCAACTATCCTTTTACATTATCTTCCAAAATTTAACTTCCAAATCATAGTTTCGAAATCTTTATATGGGTTGACTTCTATCAACTATCATTGGTTATTATGTTCAAAAATATCACATCCAAATCGTAAATTCGATATCTTTCTCTAATTTAACAATGATACAATTTTTATGTATACTTCTACATTATGATCCAAGACTCCACTTTTGAAGTGTAATTTTGAAATATTATGCCATGATTTGACTTCTGTATTTTTTCAACTATCCTTCTATATTATTATAAAAATATTCTTCTCAAAATCGTAGTTTCAAAATCGCTCGTCTTTCTTTTCTCGACCAAAGCATCCTTTGAATTTACGTTACAAATTTGTGCCCCCGGGAACTCTTTCAAATATTTGATGGACTGCTGGTCGGCCTCACCCTTTCAGAATCCATGCGAATTGCTCAAAAAGAAATCCTCACAAATCTGATTACGATTTGACTTTTATAGGTTTCCAAGCGTCTTTTTATATTATGTTCACAACTTCACTTCTTAAGCGTACTTTTGAAATCTATTTACGATTTGACTTCTATCTTTTCAACTATCTTTTTTTTATTACATTCTAAAACTTTACCTCCAAATCATTTTTTGTGAATCTTTCTACGATTTAACTTATATATGTTTTTCAAGCTTCCTTCTACATTATGTTCAAATTCACTTGAGCATAGTTTCAAAATCTTTTGCCGATTTGACTTCTATATGTTTTTAACTATCTTTTTACGTTAATTTCCTAAACTCTACTTCTAAAGTATAATTTCAAAATTATGCTATAATTAGGCTTTCATATATACATCTACATTATCTTCCAAAACTTTAATTCTAAACGGTAAAATCTTTATATGACTAGAATTCTATATGATTTTCAAGCAATTTTGACATTATGTTCAAAAACTTCATTTCTTATTGGCATAAGGCAACAAGCTTTTTACGGATATTTGGTACTCACATTTTGGATAGTTGGATTGGGATTTGTTGAGTCCGAACAACGAACTATCGTTATGGATATAGTTGTAGTAGTTTGGATCAGAATATATATTGAGATTCGATTTGGACGTGTCATGGATATGACATGCAATCTCATTGGACAGAGAGGAAGGTCACTACATGCACCTGAGCTATTTGTACACTCTCCATTTATCTAGGGTGGATACTATTTTGCGATTGGGGCTATTTGATGTCCATTATCCTTGGTTAGTAGCATATTAGCATATTTTTTGATTTACGAGTGTTTTAATATATGAAAATGTTGACTCTACATGAATAGACTTTAAAGCTCTCAATACATGTCCGAAACATGAAATCTTGAGACCAAGATCAATTTAAAAAACAATGAAGATTTGAATATATCAAAGAAAGTCATAAAAGGAAGTTAGAAACATTAAGTGATTGAATTTGAAAATTGAAGGTTGAAGATAAATTTGTATTTTTTTCATTTTATACAAATAAATATTTTTTATCAATTTAAGATATTTTTTGAACACTTTTGACTTTGTTAATGTAAAAGTTCTCAATTAAATAAAATAAAATTATTTTTCTCATGATTTTTTGCATAGTAATTGGTCGGTCAACTAACTCGGACCGGACTGAGCTTGGTCTACCGTGGACCGGTTCCTTCCGGGTCATGGGTTTGGATCGGATTGACAACTTGGAGTTAAATGGTGGCCCGGTCCGGAACAAACTTTTCGATCAGACTTAGCCCATAAAGCCCTAACCCAGTCAAAATCGGACTGGGTCGACCCATTAAGCACCTTGAAAGTTTCCCAATAAAGTCAAATATTATGTGGTCTTCGTTCATATCCATGTAAAAAATGTAGAATTCATTTGAGACAAGAAGAAGTGGAAGTATGGATACAAAATAGAATCAGTAACTTTAATATTGTACTTTTTATAATATTATTAGAAATTTTTGTATAAAACATTAAATTTTGATTAAATTATACACTGAGAAATATGTTTATCAAATTTTCATGGAGTAGTTTGATTCAGAGGGAGAAGAAGAGGCATAAGTATGAACATAAATATCATTTGATTGTAAGGAGCATTGAACGAAGAATCGTCCATGATAATTGAAGTATCACGTGCCCTGCTTTGCAAAGATGTAGATTGGTGACCCCACATTGGCAAAAGAGAGATTATAAAAAATCGATAGAGAAAAAGTCGGTTATCGAAAAAATGCCCTTAGCAAGGGTGTTTTGGTTCTCTCCTTATGGATCTTATCCATTTTTTTATTTCTTTTTTTAGAACAGAAATATCCATTAGATAATGAACTATTGGTTCTAAGCTATCTCTGGAGATGAATTAACAATTCGAAGTGATTTTCTTGCTTATTCATATTCTAATAATAACAATGGATCAAATTTAATTAAATTTTTTTTATTTGCTCAAAGTAAGAATGAAAGGAAAAGAATTATTCTAGGGAGCAAGGGCGTTTTTATTTTTTTTAGAATTTCTTTTTTGCATTGAAAAAATAGAAAAGCGCCAATAGTAGAGGCGTTTTCATTTTTAACATTTTTTTATTCTTATTTTTTTATTCTTGCCAGACGAAAAAATATGAAAAATAAATAAAGTTTGAAAATACCCTTGCTAAGGACATTTTTCCTAAAATAATTGTTTTTTATTTTTTTATTTTCATTTTTAGAGGAGCAGATAAAAAAATATGGTAAAACGTCCTTACTAATGGCTTTTTCGAATCGTTTATTGATTTTAAATGCGGTGAGAACCAAAATGCCCTTGTTATGGACATTTTTGTTCTCTCGATGTAATTTATCCAAACTTATTTCTCTATAATTAATTTAATCAAAATATAATGCTCTATACGAACATTTTTGTAATATTATATATTTGGGTGGATGTGGTTTAGACATAGCATTTTTTATTATAGATAAGTAAAATTTAAGATTTAAGATCTAAGGACTAAGTATAAAGTTTTCGTTATAAATATTTCTCAGATTTTGATTTTACATGAATATTGTCCCAACGGACACTAGATTGTTTTAATAAGAAATTTCTGATTGATGGTCCTAGTAATGATTTTTTTTTTTATCGTGGTAATATTATGTAAATAATCAATCCTGCAAAATATGGTAAGTTTAGACAGTAATTAATTGTAACAGTAGATATTTTTAATAACAGTTCTTTGATTGATATCTGTATTATATTCTGACTCTTAATGAATATATGTTTCATTTGATTCAAAAAAAAAACTTTGATTGATATCTTTACTATTATAACAAATCATATCTTTACTAATTAATATAACCAACGGACAGTAGATATCTTTACTAATATAACCAACGGAAATAGATATTTTTAGTAAAAAATCTTTGATTGATATCTTTACCATTATAACTGATCTGCAAAATATGGTAGAGCTTGACAGCTTGACCTGCAAATATGTTAGAGTTTGACAGCTGTTACGTAAGAATCACGATTTCGGGAAGGATGTAGCACAAGGAAGGAAACAAATGGGTCAAATATTTAGACAAAGACCAGAGAGTTAAGAAAGAGATCGGTCTTCTTCTGGTCAAAGGCTATTTAGACAAGAGCAGACAGAGGGATCAGCGTGAGCATCACTTCTTTATTTATTTATTTATTTCTTTCTTTCTTTCTCTCTCTCTGTTTCTTTCTTTATTTCTTTCTCTCCCTCTGTTTCTTTTTTTCTGCCAGAAGGAGACGGGAGAGAGAGGGGGGAGGGAGGGTTACAATAGGGATCAGAGAGAGACCTCTTTCTTTGTTGGGTTTCTTCTTCTTCCATTTTTTTATTTGTTGGGTTTCTTCTTCTTCTTCTTCTTTTTCTTCTCTCTTTCTGCCAGAAGGCGTGTCGGGGAGAGAGAGAGAGGGTGGTAGGGAGGGTTACAATAATAGGGATCAGAGAGAGACCTCTTTCTTTGTTGGGTTTCTTCTTCTTCTTCCATTTTTTTTATTTGTTGGGTTCTTCTTCTTCTTCTTCTTCTTCTTCTTCTTCTATTTTTTTAGGGTTTAGTCTTAGGATCGACCGACGAGTATAGGTCGGTAATTGGGCTTAGGGTTTCTTCTTCCTACTCCTCCAATTTTCTTTCCATTTCTCACGAATTTTAGCACGTAGGTTTAGGGTTAGGGTTACGATCTGCGAGTTGGTCGGACTCTTCAAAATCGAAGGAAAGTAGCTCCGGTTGGGCTTGCCATCATCTGCCTCCTCTACTATAATGCCGTTGAGGTAAATGAGTCTTTTCTCAAACCCACTTCTCTTCCTCCTCAGAAATATTTCTCAAGACGAATTAATTGAATTTTTCTTCCTTTTCTTCTTTCGGTTAAATACTATCAAGAAAGCAGTACTGTACAAGCAGCAGCATTGGGACCTTATTTATTCAGCCTAACTAAAGTTGAAGGATCTCGCCCGATGTGCTGTCTCGATCTATCGGTAATACTCTGAACAATCTCTCACTTTGTAGGTAGAATAATTATATAGCGCAAGTTATTTCCTTCTTTCTAAATAATTTGTTCTTTTGTTGAGGTTTCATGGAAAATTTCTTTCCTTGAACCAACATCTTCAATATGATATATATGTGGACAGGATTAATTTGAACAATCTTTTGTATTTTGGGCACTCCAAAATAGGTGTCGTGTCCATGTTGTTGCAGTGTCTTTACCATGTCGTGTCTACTTTGTCTCCGTGCAACATAGACAATTGTACAAATTCTTGAACAGCCAATATTTAGAAGCATGCAGTTTCACTTTGTTTTTTTGTTGGACTAATTTTGACTTAAATAACCTTAACCGTCATATTTTTGCACTTAAGAATATGGGTCGAGGATGGTAGTATGTATTTTTGCAAATGACCAATTGTCCATAATTGAGCACGCATCATCATTAACTATGGGTGCAAATTTATACTGTATTCATGTTTCAAAAGAATTTTTTTTTTAGATACTAATTAATCAGAAAGAAGTCAGGAAGAGAGCAGGAAGCAAAACTAGAAAGCTAATGGAGTTTAATACAAAGCAAAATGGCCCTTCATACACGTGGCCTCCTTTGTTTGTAGCTTGATGCTTGAATGCAAGTAGTTTCAAATTGGACACAGTTGGAACCTATTCTCTAAGTACTTGTTTAAGCTAGTTGGTGGACTTAAATAGAATTCTTTAATAGTCTTCTAGAATGAAGACTCTTTGAAGCAAAATCTGGTATAGTGCTGATTCTAAAAACATCCTAAACAAAAAAAAAAATCATTAATTTAATAGTCTGTATGATGATTTGAGTGCTAAAACCAATATAAAACCTGAAAGGAGCTATGTATTATAACAACATCCTTTTTGGCCTTCAACTGAAAGAATATATAAAAATATTTTAAAATGTTTTGTAGTTTTGGTATATTTGATGAACATTCTTTGTCATAAGAGGTTGATCGATAGGTCTATCTGGAATAGCACATTTCCGTGTTCTCTGCGTACCATTTTCATTAATCTACACATGTTTTTACCACTTTGGCTTCTCATCATGAAACACGATGTAGTAATCATGTCATATATGTTCATAATCTTTACAAAAACAATAATGTTACTTTTAAGTTTTAAATTTTCCTTTTGTTGGGAATTAGTCACAAAACTATTTAAGACACCGAGTTATATTCCAAGCTCTTACTTTTTGAAATCTTCTGATGCATGTTATTAGTGCTATCGTAATTTCTAAATCTTTCTATAATTTAAGATTTATATATTTTTAAATACACTTGTACATCATGTTCCAAAGCTCCACTTTTAAATCGTAATTTCAAAATTATGTTAAGATTTGACTTATATATATTTTTCAACTATCCTACTATTTATTTTTCAAGCGTCTACATTATGTTCATAATTTCACTTCAAAAGCGTACTTTCAACTATCCTTTTTCATTTTTATCCAAAACTTCATTTCTAAATTGTAGTTTCGATATCTTTCTACCATTTTACTTCTATATGTATTTCAACTATATTTTTATATTATGTTTCAAAACTTAATTTCCAAAGTACCAAAGTATATGTTTTTCAACTTTCCTCTTACATAATAATCCAAAATGTCATTTCCGAATTATAGTTTTGAAAATTTTCTACCATTTGTCTTTTATATGTTTTTCAACTATCACTATACATTATGTTCCAAAACTTTATTTCCAAAGCATAGTTTCGATATATTTCTAGCATTTGGCTTCTATATGTTTTTCAACTATCATTTTACATTATGTTCCAAAGCTATAATTCCAAAGTATAGGTACGATATCATTCTATCTTTTGACTTATATATGTTTTTCAACTTTTTTTTTTATATTATCTTCGAAAACTCAAAGCATAGTTTCGATATATTTCTAGCATTTGGCTTCTATATGTTTTTCAACTATCATTTTACATTATGTTCCAAAGCTATAATTCCAAAGTATAGGTACGATATCATTCTATCTTTTGACTTATATATGTTTTTCAACTTTTTTTTTTATATTATCTTCGAAAACTTTATTTTCAAATTGTAGTTTTGATATTTATCTACCATTTTATTTCTATATGTTTTTACATTATCTTCCAAATTTTTCTAAATCATAGTTTCAATATTTTTGTACCATTTATTTCTATATGTTTTAACATTATCTTCTAAACTTTATTTCCGAAGCGTAGTTTCCATATCTTTCCATCATTTGAATCTATAAGTTTTCCAACTATCCTTTTACATTATAATCGAAAACATCATTTCCAAATTATATTTTCGATATCTTTCTTCCATTTGGCTTCTATATGATTTTCAACTACCGTTTTACATTATGTTCCAAAATTTTATTTCGAAAGCATAGTTACGATATCCTTCTATCATTTGACTTTATATGTTTTTAAACCCTTTTTTTTACATTATATTACGAAACTTCTTTTCCAAACTTTATTTTCAAAGCTTAGTTTCAACATCTTTCTATCATTTGACTTTTATATATTTTTTACTATCCTTTTACATTATAATCCAAAATATTATTTCCAAATTGTAGTGTTGATATTTTTCTACCATTTAACTTCTATATGTTTTTCAACTACCGTTTTACATTATTTCCAAAACTTTATTTCCAAATCATAGTTATGATATCTTTCTAACATTTGACTTCTATATGTTTTTTCAAATATCTTTTTACATTATAATCCAAAAATTCCTTTTCAAATCGTCGTTTTGATATATTGCTTCCATTTGACTTTTATTAGTATTTCAAATATCCTATTACGTTATGTTCCTCATTTCGAAATCCTAGTTTCGATTTATTTCTTTCATTTGACTTTTATAAGTTTTTTTTTTATATTATGTTCCACATTTCCAAATCCTAGTTTCGATGTCTTTCTTCATTAGACTTCTATATATTTTTTAACTATCCTTTTATATTGTGTTAAAAAACTCCACTTAATTTTCAAATTATAGTTTCGATATCTTTCTACCATTTGACTTCTATATGTATTTCAATTATCTTTTTATATTATGTTCCAAAACTTTATTTTCAAAGTATATATTTTTCAACTATCATTTTACATTATAATCCAAAACTTCATTTTCAAATTGCGGTTTCGATATCTTTCTATCATTTGACTTTTATATATTTTTCAACTATCATTTTACATTATGTTCCAAAACTTTATTTTCAAAGCATCGTTACGATATCTTCCTATCATTTGACTTGTATATGTTTTTCAACTATTTTTTTTACATTATCTTCAAAAACTTCTTTTTCGAAATCTTCCAAACTTTATTTTCAAATCATAGTTTTGATATCTTCCAAAATTTATATCCAAATTGTAATTTCGATATATTTCAACAATTTGACTTCTATATGTTTTTACATAAACTTTATTTCCAAATCGTAGTTTCAATATATTTCTACCATTTGACTTCTTTATGATCATATTCAAAGCATAGTTTCGATATATTTCTATCATTTGGCTTCTATATATATTTTTTAGTATCCTTTCACATTATAATCCAAAATATCATTTCCAAATTGTAGTTTCGATATATTTCTACCTTTTGGCTTATATATATTTTTGAACTACCGTTTTAGTTCCAAAACTTTATTTCCAAGCATATTTCCAATATCTTTCTATCATTTGACTTCTATATATTTTTTCAACTATCTTTTTACATTATATTCCAAAATTTTATTTTCAAATCGTAGTTTTGATATCTTTTTTCCATTTAACTTTTATAAGTATTTCAACTATCCTTTTTTACGTTATGTTTTAACTATCTTTTTACATTATAAACCAAAAATTTATTTCCAAATCGTAGTTTCGATATCTTTTTTCCATTTGACTTTTATAAGTATTTCAACTATCCTTTTACGTTATCTTCCTCATTTCCAAATCGTAGTTTCGATGTCTTTATATCATTTGACTTCTTTATATTTTTCAACTATCCTTTTATATTTTGTTCCAAAATTTCACATTTTGAAGTATAATTTCAAAATTATGCTCCGATTTGACTTATATATGTTTTCAACCATCCTTTATACGATTTGACTTCTATATGTTCATATTCAAAGCGTAGTTTCGATATCTTTCTATCATTTGACTTATATATATATTTTACTATCCTTTTACATTCTAATCCAAAATATTATTTCCATATTGTAGTTTCGATATCTTTATACCCTTTTCTTCTATATGTTTTTGAACTACCGTTTTATATTATCTTCCAAAACTTTATTTCCAAAGCATAGTTACGATATCGCTCTATCATTTGACTTCTATTTGTTTTTCAACTATCATTTTACATTATGTTCCAAATCTTTATTTTCAAAGCATCGTTACGATATCTTTCTATCATTTGACTTGTATATGTTTTTCAACTATTTTTTTTTACATTGTCTTCGAAAACTTCTTTTCCGAAATCTTCCAAACTTTATTTAGAAATCGTAGTTTCGATATATTTCTATAATTTTACTTCTATATGTTTTTACATTATTTTCCAAAATTTATTTCAAAATCGTAATTTCGATATATTTCAACAATTTGACTTCTATATATTTTTACATTGTCTTCCAAACTTTATTTTCAAATCGTAGTTTCAATATATTTCTATCATTTGACTTCTATATGATCATATTCAAAGCATAGTTTCAATATATTTCTATCATTTGACTTCTATATATTTTTCTTACTATCCTTTTACATTATAATCCAAAATTTCATTTTCAAATTGTAGTTTCGATATATTTCTACCATTTGGCTTCTATATATTTTTGAACTATCGTTTTATATTATCTTCCAAAACTTTATTTCCAAAGCATAGTGACGATACCTTTCTATTATTTGACTTCTATATATTTTTTCAACTATCTTTTTACATTATAAACCAAAAATTTATTTCCAAATCGTAGTTTTGATATCTTTCTTCCATTTGACTTTTATAAGTATTTCAACTATCCTTTTACGTTATCTTCCTCATTTCCAAATCGTAGTTTCGATGTTTTTATATCATTTGACTTCTTTATATTTTTCAACTATCCTTTATATTTTGTTCCAAAACTCCACAATTTGAAGTATAATTTCAAAATTATGCCCCGATTTGACTTCTATATATTTTTAACTATCCTTTTACATTATAATCCAAAATATTATTTTTAAATTGTAGTATTGATATTTTTCTACCATTTGACTTCTATATGTTTTTAACTACCGTTTTACATTATTTCCAAAACTTTATTTCCAAATCATAGTTATGATATCTTTCTAACATTTGACTTCTATATATTTTTTCAAATATCTTTTTACATTATAATCCAAAAATTCATTTTCAAATCGTCGTTTTGATGTATTTCTTCCATTTGACTTTTATTAGTATTTCAAGTATCCTATTACGTTATGTTCCTCATTTCGAAATCCTAGTTTCGATTTATTTCTTTCATTTGACTTTTATAAGTTTTTTTTTAATATTATGTTCCACATTTCCAAATCGTAGTTTCGATGTCTTTCTTCATTCGAGTTCTATATATTTTTTAACTATCCTTTTATATTGTGTTAAAAAACTCCACTTAATTTTCAAATTATAGTTTCGATATCTTTCTACCATTTGACTTCTATATGTATTTCAATTATCTTTTTATATTATGTTCCAAAACTTTATTTTCAAAGTATATATTTTTCAACTATCCTTTTACATTATAATCCAAAACTTCATTTTCAAATTGCGGTTTCGATATCTTTCTATCATTTGACTTTTATATATTTTTCAACTATCATTTTACATTATGTTCCAAAACTTTATTTTCAAAGCATCGTTACGATATCTTCCTATCATTTGACTTGTATATGCTTTTCAACAATTTTTTTTACATTTTCTTCAAAAACTTCTTTTCCGAAATATTCCAAACTTTATTTCCAAATCATAGTTTCGATATCTTCCAAAATTTATATCCAAATTGTAATTTCGATATATTTCAACAATTTGACTTCTATATGTTTTTACATAAACTTTATTTCCAAATCGTAGTTTCAATATATTTCTACCATTTGACTTCTTTATGATCATATTCAAAGCATAGTTTCGATATATTTCTATCATTTGACTTATATATATATTTTTTGCTATCCTTTTACATTATAATCCAAAATATCATTTTCAAATTGTAGTTTCGATATATTTCTACCTTTTGGCTTATATATATTTTTGAACTACCATTTTAGTTCCAAAACTTTATTTCCAAGCATATTTCCAATATCTTTCTATCATTTGACTTCTATATATTTTTTCAACTATCTTTTTAAATTATATTCCAAAATTTTATTTTCAAATCGTAGTTTTGATATCTTTTTTCCATTTAACTTTTATAAGTATTTCAACTATCCTTTTTTACGTTATGTTTTAACTATCTTATTACATTATAAACCAAAAATTTATTTCCAAATCGTAGTTTCGATATCTTTTTTCCATTTGACTTTTATAAGTATTTCAACTATCCTTTTACGTTATCTTCCTCATTTCCAAATAGTAGTTTCGATGTCTTTATATCATTTGACTTCTTTATATTTTTCAACTATCCTTTTATATTTTGTTCCAAAACTCCACATTTTGAAGTATAATTTCAAAATTATGCCCCGATTTGACTTATATATGTTTTCAACCATCCTTCATACGATTTGACTTCTATATGTTCATATTCAAAGCGTAGTTTCGATATCTTTCTATCATTTGACTTATATATATATTTTTTACTATCCTTTTACATTCTAATCCAAAATATCATTTCCATATTGTAGTTTCGATATCTTTATACCCTTTGCTTCTATATGTTTTTGAACTACCGTTTTATATTATGTTCCAAAACTTTATTTCCAAAGCATAGTTTCGATATCGCTCTATCATTTGACTTCTATTTGTTTTTCAACTATCATTTTACATTATGTTCCAAATCTTTATTTTCAAAGCATCGTTACCATATCTTTCTATCATTTGACTTGTATATGTTTTTCAACTATTTTTTTACCTTATCTTCGAAAACTTCTTTTCCGAAATCTTCCAAACTTTATTTCCAAATCGTAGTTTCGGTATATTTCTACAATTTTACTTCTATATGTTTTTACATTATCTTCCAAAATTTATTTCGAAATCGTAATTTCGAAATATTTCAACAATTTGACCTCTATATGTTTTTACATTGTCTTCCAAACTTATTTTCAAATTGTAGTTTCAATATATTTCTACCATTTGATTTCTATATGATCATATTCAAAGCATAGTTTCAATATATTTCTATCATTTGACTTCTATATGTTTTTTACTATCCTTTTAAATTATAATCCAAAATATTATTTCCAAATTGTAGTTACGATATATTTTTACCCTTTGGCTTCTATATATTTTTGAACTACAGTTTTATATTATGTTCCAAAACTTTATTTCCAAAGAATAGTGACGATATCTTCCTATCATTTGACTTCTATATATTTTTTCAACTATCTTTTTACATTATAATCCAAAATTTTATTTTCAAATCGTAGTTTCGATATCTTTTTTCCATTTGACTTTTATAAGTATTTCAACTATCCTTTTACGTTATGTTTCAACTATCTTAAATTTGACCTCAATTTGATTTTTAAGCGGTTCGTCTACATTATCTTCAAAACTTTACTTCTTAAGTATAGTTTCAATATCTTTCTTTCATTGCCTTCTATATGTTTTTTAACTATTATTTACATTATCTTCCAAAACTTCATTTTCAAAACGTAGTTTCAATTTCTTTCTATCATTATTTGACTTCTATATATTTTTGAACTATCACTTTACGTTATATTTCAAAATTTTAATTCTAAAGCATAATTAAATATCTTTCTATCATTTGATTTCTATATGTTTTTCAACTATCCTTTTACATTATAATCTAAAACTTATTTTTTGTATTGTAGTTGAGATATCTTTCTACCATTTGACTCCGATATGTATTTCAACTATCTTTTTATTATGTTCCAAAAATTTATTTCCAAAGTATATGTTTTTCAACTATCCTTTATATTATAATATAAAACGTCATTTTCAAATTGTAGTCTCGATATATTTCTACCATTTGGCTTCTATATGTTATTCATCTATAATTTTACATTATGTTCCAAAACTTTATTTTTAAAGCATATTATTTTTAACTTTATATATTTTTCATCTTTCTATCATTTGACTTTATATGTTATTCATCTTTCAACTATCATTTATATTATTATAATTTTATATTATTTTTCTACAATTTGGCTTCTATATGTTATTTATCTTTCTGTCATTTGACTTTATATATGTTTTTAAACTTTTTTATTTTAACATTATATTTGAAAACTACTTTTCCAAACTTTATTTTCAAAGCGTAATTTCGACATCTTTCTATCATTTGACTTTTATATATTTTTAACTATCCTCTTACATTATAATCCAAAATATTATTTTCAAATTGTAGTGTTGATATTTTTCAAGCATTTGACTTCTATATGTTTTTCAACTACCGTTTTACATTATTTCCAAAACTTTATTTCCAAATCATAGTTATGATATCTTTCTAATATTTGACTTCTATATGTTTTTTCAAATATCTTTTTACATTATAATCCAAAAATTCATTTTCAAATCGTCGTTTTGATATATTGCTTCTATTTGACTTTTATAAGTATTTCAAGTATCCTATTACGTTATGTTCCTCATTTCGAAATCGTAGTTTCGATTTATTTCTTTCATTTGACTTTTATAAGTATTTCATATTTTTTTTAAAGCTATGTTCCACATTTCCAAATCGTAGTTTCGATGTCTTTCTTCATTAGACTTCTATATATTTTTTTAACTATCCTTTTATATTGTGTTAAAAAACTCCTCTTAATTTTCAAATTATAGTTTCGATATCTTTCTACCATTTGACTTCTATATGTATTTCAATTATCCTTTAGTTCCAAAACATTATTTCCACATTATAATCCAAAATATCATTTCCAAATTGTAGTTTCGATATATTTCTACCATTTGGCTTCTATATATTTTTGAACTATCGTTTTAGTTCCAAAACTTTATTTTCAAGCATATTTCCAATATCTTTCTATCATTTGACTTCTATATATTTTTTCAACTATCTTTTTACATTATATTCCAAAATTTTATTTTCAAATCGTAGTTTTGATATCTTTTTTCCATTTAACTTTTATAAGTATTTCAACTATCCTTTTTTACATTATGTTTTAACTAACTTTTTACATTATAAACCAAAAATTTATATTCAAATCGTAGTTTCGATATCTTTTTTCTATTTGACTTTTATAAGTATTTCAACTATCCTTTTACGTTATCTTCCTAATTTCCAAATCGTAGTTTCGATGTCTTTATATCATTTGACTTCTTTATATTTTTCAACTATCCTTTTATATTTGGTTCCAAAACTCCACATTTTGAAGTATAATTTCAAAATTATGTCCCGATTTGACTTATATATGTTTTCAACCATCCTTTCTACGATTTGACTTCTATATGTTCATATTCAAAGTGTAGTTTCAATATCTTTCTATCATTTGACTTATATATATATTTTTTACTATCCTTTTACATTATAATCCAAAATATCATTTCCATATTGTAGTTTCGATATCTTTATACCCTTTGCTTCTATATGTTTTTCAACTAACGTTTTACATTATGTTCCAAAACTTTATTTTCAATCATAGTTACGATATCTCTCTATCATTTGACTTCTATTTGTTTTTCAACTATCATTTTACATTATGTTCCAAATCTTTATTTTCAAAGCATCGTTACGATATCTTTCTATCATTTGACTTGTATATGTTTTTCAACTTTTTTTTTACATTATCTTCGAAAGAAGATTTTCCGATATCTTCCAAACTTCATTTCCAAATCGTAGTTTCGATATATTTCTACAATTTTACTTCTATATGTTTTTATATTATCTTCCAAAATTTATTTCGAAATCGTAATTTCAATATATTTCAACAATTTTACTTCTATATGTTTTTACATTGTCTTCCAAACTTTATTTCCAAATCGTAGTTTTAATATATTTCTACCATTTGACTTCTATATGATCAAATTCAAAGCATAGTTTCAATATATTTCTATCATTTGACTTCTATATTTTTTTTTCACTATCCTTTTACATTATAATCCAAAATATTATTTCAAAATTGTAGTTTCGATATATTTCTACCCTTTGGCTTATATATATTTTTGAACTACCGTTTTATATTATGTTCCAAAACTTTATTTCCAAAGAATAGTGACGATATCTTTCTATCATTTGACTTCTATATATTTTTTCAACTATCTTTTTACATTATAATCCAAAATTTTATTTTCAAATCGTAGTTTCGATATCTTTTTTCCATTTGACTTTTATAAGTATTTCAACTATCATTTTACGTTATGTTTATACTATCTTAAATTTGACCTAAATTTGATTTTTAAGCGGTCCGTCGACATTATCTTCAAAACTTTACTTCTTAAGTATAGTTTCATCTTTCTTTCATTGCCTTCTATATGTTTTTTAACTATTATTTACATTATCTTCCAAAACTTTATTTTTAAAACGTAGTTTCAATTTCTTTCTATCATTATTTGACTTCTATTTATTTTTGAACTATCACTTTACATTATATTTCAAAATTTTATTTCTAAAGCATAATTAAATATCTTTCTATCATTTGACTTCTATATGATTTTCAACTATCCTTTTACATTATAATCTAAAACTTATTTTTTCTTTTGTAGTTGAGATATCTTTCTACCATTTGACTCCGATATGTATTTCAACTATCCTTTTATTATATTCCAAAAATTTATTTCCAAAGTATATATTTTTCAACTATCCTTTATATTATAATATAAAACGTCATTTTCAAATTGTAGTCTAGATATATTTCTACCATTTGGCTTCTATATGTTATTCATCTATAATTTTACATTATGTTCCAAAACTTTATTTTTAAAGCATAGTATTTTTAACTTTATATATTTTTCATCTTTCTATCATTTGACTTTATATGTTATACATCTTTCAACTATCCTTTATATTATTTTAATTTTACATTATTTTTCTACAATTTGGCTTCTATATGTTATTTATCTTTCTGTCATTTGACTTTATATGTTTTTAATTTTTTTTTTACATTATATTCGAAAACTACTTTTCCAAACTTTATTTTCAAAGCGTAATTTCGACATCTTTCTATCATTTGACTTTTATATATTTTTAACTATCCTTTTACATTATAATCCAAAATATTATTTTCAAATTGTAGTGTTGATATTTTTCAAGCATTTGACTTCTATATGTTTTTCAACTACCGTTTTACATTATTTCCAAAACTTTATTTCCAAATCATAGTTATGATATCTTTCTAACATTTGACTTCTATATGTTTTTTCAAATATCTTTTTAAATTATAATCCAAAAATTTATTTTTAAATCGTCGTTTTGATATATTTCTTCCATTTAACTTTTATAAGTATTTCAAGTATCCTAATACGTTATGTTCCTCATTTCGAAATCTTAGTTTCGATTTATTTCTTTCATTTGACTTTTATAAGTATTTCATATTTTTTTTAAAGTTATGTTCCACATTTCCAAATCGTAGTTTGGATGTCTTTCTTAATTAGACTTCTATATATTTTTTAACTATCCTTTTATATTGTGTTAAAAAACTCCACTTAATTTTCAAATTATAGTTTCGATATCTTTCTACCGTTTGACTTCTATATGTATTTCAATTATCCTTTGTTCCAAAACTTTATTTTCAAAGTATATATTTTTCAACTATCCTCTTACATTATAATCCAAAACTTCATTATCAAATTGCGGTTTCGATATCTTTCTATCATTTGACTTTTATATATTTTTTAACTATCATTTTACATTATGTTCCAAAACTTTATTTTCAAAGTATCGTTACGATATCTTCCTATCATTTGACTTGTATATGTTTTTCAACTATATTTTTTACATTATCTTCGAAAACTTCTTTTCCGAAATCTTCCAAACTTCATTTCCAAATCATAGTTTCGATATCTTCCAAAATTTATATCCAAATTATAATTTCGATATATTTCAACAATTTGACTTCTATATGTTTTTACATTATCTTCCAAACTTTATTTTCAAATCGTAGTTTCAATATATTTCTACCATTTGACTTCTTTATGATCATATTCAAAGAGTAGTTTCGATATATTTATATCATTTGACTTATATATATATATTTTACTATCCTTTTACATTATAATCCAAAATATCATTTCCAAAATGTAGATTCGATATATTTCTACTTTTTGGCTTCTATATATTTTTGAACTACAGTTTTAGTTCCAAAACTTTATTTCCAAGCATATTTCCAATATCTTTCTATCATTTGACTTATATATATTTTTTCAACTATCTTTTTACATTATATTCCAAAATTTTATTTTCAAATCGTAGTTTTGATATCTTTTTTCCATTTAACTTTTATAAGTATTTCAACTATCCTTTTTTGGTTATGTTTTAACTATCTTTTTACATTATAAACCAAAAATTTATTTTCAAATCGTAGTTTCGATATCTTCTTCCATTTGACTTTTATAAGTATTTCAACTATCCTTTTACGTTATCTTCCTCATTTCCAAATCGTAGTTTCGATGTCTTTATATCATTCGACTTCTTTATATTTTTCAACTATCCTGTTTTATTTTGTTCCAAAACTCCACATTTTGAAGTATAATTTCAAAATTATGCCCCGATTTGACTTATATATGTTTTCAACCATCCTTTATACTATTTGACTTCTATATATTCATATTCAAAGCGTAGCTTCGATATCTTTCTATCATTTGACTTATATATATATTTTTTACTATCATTTTACATTATAATCCAAAATATTATTTCCATATTGTAGTTTCGATATCTTTATACCCTTTGCTTCTTTATGTTTTTGAACTACCGTTTTAGATTATGTTCCAAAACTATATTTTCAAAGCATAGTTACGATATCGCTCTATCATTTGACTTCTATTTGTTTTTCAACTATCATTTTACATTATGTTCCAAATCTTTATTTTCAAAGCATCGTTACGATATTGCTTCAATTGACTTTTATAAGTATTTCAAGTATCATATTACGTTATGTTCCTCATTTCGAAATCGTAGTTTCGATTTCTTTCTTTCATTTGACTTTATATGTTTTTCACCTATTTTTTTACATTATCTTCAAAAACTTTTTTTCCGAAATCTTCCAAACTTCATTTCCAAATCATAGTTTCAATATATTTCTACAATTTTACTTCTATATGTTTTTACATTATCTTTCCAAATATGATTTCAAAATCGTAATTTCGATATATTTCAACAATTTGACTTATATATATTTTTACATTGTCTTCCAAACTTAATTTTCAAATCGTAGTTTCAATATATTTCTACCATTTGACTTCTATATGATCATATTCAAAGCATATTTTCAATATATTTCTATATGTTTTTACATTGTCTTCCAAACTTTATTTTCAAATCGTAGTTTCAATATATTTCTACCATTTGACTTCTTTATGATCATATTCAAAGTATAGTTTCGATATATTTCTATCATTTGACTTCTATATATATATTTTACTATCCTTTTACATTATAATCCAAAATATCATTTCCAAATTGTAGTTTCGATATATTTCTACCTTTTGGCTTCTATATATTTTTGAACTATTGTTTTAGTTTCAAAACTTAATTTCCAAGCATATTTCCAATATCTTTCTATCATTTGACATCTATATATTTTTTCAACTATCTTTTTACATTATATTCCGAAATTTTATTTTCAAATCGTAGTTTTGATATATTTTTTCCATTAACTTTTATCAGTATTTCAACTATCCTTTTTTACGTTATGTTTTAACTATCTTTTTACATTATAAACCAAAATTTTATTTTCAAATCGTAGTTTCGATATCTTTTGTCCATTTGACTTTTATAAGTATTTCAACTATCCTTTTACGTTATCTTCCTCATTTCCAAATCGTAGTTTCGATGTCTTTATATCATTTGACTTCTTTATATTTTTCAACTATCCTTTTATATTTTGTTCCAAAACTCCACATTTTGAAGTATAATTTCAAAATTATGCCCCGATTTGACTTATATATGTTTTCAACCATCCTTTCTACGATTTGACTTCTATATGTTCATATTCAAAGCGTAGTTTCGATATCTTTCTATCATTTGACTTATATATATATATTTTACTATCCTTTTACATTATAATCCAAAATATCATTTCCATATTGTAGTTTTGATATCTTTATACCCTTTGCTTCTATTTGATTTTGAACTACCATTTTATATTATGTTCCAAAACTTTATTTTCAAAGCATAGCTACGATATCTCTCTATCATTTGACTTCTATTTTTTTTTCAACTACCATTTTATGTTATGTTACAAATCTTTATTTTCAAAGCATCGTTACGATATCTTTCTATCATTTGACTTGTATATGTTTTTCAACTTTTTTTTACATTATCTTCGAAAACTTCTTTTCCGAAATCTTCCAAACTTCATTTCCAAATCGTATTTTCAATATATTTCTACCATTTTACTTCTATATGTTTTTATATTATCTTCCAAAATTTATTTTGAAATCGTAATTTTGATATATTTCAACAATTTGACTTCTATATGTTTCTATATTGTCTTCCAAACTTTATTTCCAAATCGTAGTTTCAATATATTTCTACATTTTGACTTCTATATGATCATATTCAAAGCATAGTTTCAATATATTTCTATCATTTGACTTCTATATATTTTTTTAACTATCCTTTTACATTATAATCTAAAATATTATTTCCAAATTGTAGTTTCGATATATTTCTACCTTTTGGCTTCTATTTATTTTTGAACGACCGTTTTAGTTTCAAAACTTTATTTTCAAGCATATTTCCGATATCTTTCTATCATTTGACTTCTGTATATTTTTTCAACTATCTTTTTACATTATAATCCAGAAATTTATTTTCAAATCGTAGTTTCGTTATCTTTTTTCCATTTGACTTTTATAAGTATTTCAACTATCCTTTTATGGTATGTTTCAACTATCTTAAATTTGACCTCAATTTGATTTTTAAGCGGTCCGTCTACATTATCTTCAAAACTTTACTTCTTAAGTATAGTTTCAATATCTTTCTTTCATTGGCTTCTATATGTTTTTTAACTATTATTTACATTATCTTCCGAAACTTCATTTCCAAAACGTAGTTTCAATTTCTTTCTATCGTTATTTGACTTCTATATGTTTTTTGAACTATCACTTTAGATTATATTTCAAAATTTTATTTCTAAAGCATAATTAAATATCTTTCTATCATTTGACTTCTATATGTTTTTCAACTATCCTTTTACATTATAATCTAAAACTTATTTTTTCAATTGTAGTTGAGATATCTTTCTACCATTTGACTCCGATACGTATTCCAAAAATTTATTTCCAAAGTATATATTTTTCAACTATCATTTATATTATAATATAAAACGTCATTTTCAAATTGTAGTCTCGATATATTTCTACCATTTGGCTTCTATATGTTATTCATCTATAATTTTACATTATGTTCCAAAACTTTATTTTCAAAGCATAGTATTTTTAACTTTATATATTTTTAATCTTTCTATCATTTGACTTTATATGTTATTCATCTTTCAACTATCCTTTATATTATTATAATTTTACATTATTTTTCTACATTTTGGCTTCTATATGTTATTTATCTTTCTATCATTTGACTTTATATGTTTTAAAACCCTTTTTTTTTACATTATATTCGAAAACTTCTTTTCCAAACTTTATTTTCAAAGCGTAGTTTCAACATCTTTCTATCATTTGCCTTCTATATATTTTAACTATCCTTTTACATTATAATCCAAAATATTATTTTCAAATTGTAGTGTTGATATTTTTCTACCATTTAACTTCTATATGTTTTTCAACTACCGTTTTACATTATTTCCAAAACTTTATTTCCAAATCATAGTTATGACATCATTCTAACATTTGACTTCTATATGTTTTTTGAAATATCTTTTTACATTATAATCCAAAATTTTATTTTCAAATCGTCGTTTTGATATATTTCTTCCATTTGACTTTTATAAGTATTTCAAGTATCCAATTACGTTATGTTCCTCATTTCGAAATCGTAGTTTTGATTTATTTCTTTCATTTGACTTTTATAAGTATTTCATATTTTTTTTAAGTTATGTTCCACATTTTCAAATCGTAGTTTCGATGTCTTTCTTCATTAGACTACTATATATTTTTTAACTATCCTTTTATATTGTGTTAAAAAACTCCACTTAATTTTCAAATTATAGTTTCAATATATTTCTACCATTTGACTTCTATATGTATTTCAATTATCCTTTTATATTATGTTCCAAAACTTTATTTTCAAAGTATATATTTTTCAACTATCCTTTTACATTATAATCCAAAACTTCATTTTCAAATTGCGGTTTCGATATCTTTCTATCATTTGACTTTTATATATTTTTCAACTATCATTTTACATTATGTTCCAAAACTTTATTTGCAAAGTATCGTTACGATATCTTCCTATCATTTGACTTGTATATGTTTTTCAACTATTTTTTTTACATTAAGTTCAAAACACCCTTTCCGAAATCTTCCAACCTTCATTTTCAAATCTTAGTTTCGATATCTTCCAAAATTTATATCCAAATTGTAATTTCGATATATTTCAACAATTTGACTTCTATATGTTTTTACATAAACTTTATTTCCAAATCGTAGTTTCAATATATTTCTTCCATTTGACTTCTCTATGATCATATTCAAAGCATAGTTTCGATATATTTCTATCATTTGACTTATATATATATTTTTGCTATCCTTTTACATTATAATCCAAAATATCATTTTCAAATTGTAGTTTCGATATATTTCTACCTTTTGGCTTCTATATATTTTTGAACTACCGTTTTAGTTCCAAAACTTTATTTCCAAACATATTTCCAATATCTTTCTATCATTTGACTTCTATATATTTTTTCAACTATCTTTTTACATTATATTCCAAAATTTTACGTTCAAATCGTAGTTTTGATATCTTTTTTCCATTTTACTTTTATAAGTATTTCAACTATTCTTTTTTACGTTATGTTTTAACTATCTTTTTACATTATAAAGCAAAAATTTATTTCCAAATCGTAGTTTCGATATCTTTTTTCCATTTAACTTTTATAAGTATTTCAACTATCCTTTTACGTTATCTTCCTCATTTCCAAATCGTAGTTTCGATGTCTTTATATCATTTGACTTCTTTATATTTTTCAACTATCCTTTTATGTTTTGTTCCAAAACTTCACATTTTGAAGTATAATTTTAAAATTATGCCACGATTTGACTTATATATGTTTTCAACCATCCTTTCTACGATTTGACTTCTATATGTTCATATTCAAAGGGTAGTTTCGATATCTTTCTATCATTTGACTTATATATATATTTTTTACTATCCTTTTACATTATAATCCAAAATATCATATCCATATTGTAGTTTCGATATCTTTATACCCTTTGCTTCTATATGTTTTTGAACTAACGTTTTACATTATGTTCTAAAACTTTATTTCCAAAGCAAAGTTACGATATCTCTCTATCATTTGACTTCTATTTGTTTTTCAACTATTATTTTACATTATGTTCCAAATCTTTATTTTCAAAACATCGTTATAAAATATTTCTATCATTTGACTTGTATATATTTTTCAACTACTTTTTTACATTATCTTCGAAAACTTCTTTTCCGAAATCTTTCAAACTTCATTTCCAAATCGTAGTTTTGATATATTTCTACAATTTTAATTCTATCTGTTTTTACATTATCTTCCAAAATTTATTTCGAAATCGTAATTTCGATATATTTCAACAATTTGACTTCTATATGTTTTTACATTGTCTTCCAAACTTTATTTCCAAATCGTAGTTTTAATATATTTCTACCATTTGACTTCTATATGATCATATTCAAAGCATAGTTTCAATATATTTCTATGATTTGACTTCTATATATTTTGTTCACTTTCCTTTTACATTATAATCCAAAATATAATTTCAAAATTGTAGTTTCGATATATTTCTACCCTTTGGCTTATATAAATTTTTGAACTACCGTTTTATATTATGTTTCAAAACTTTATTTCCAAAGAATATTGACGATATCTTTCTATTATTTGACTTCTATATATTTTTTCAATTATCATTTTACATTATAATCCAAAAATTTATTTTCAAATCGTAGTTTCGATATCTTTTTTCCATTTGACTTTTATAAGTATTTCAACTATCCTTTTACGTTATGTTTCAACTATCTTAAATTTGACCTCAATTTGATTTTTAAGCGGTCCGTCTACATTATCTTCAAAACTTTACTTCTTAAGTATAGTTTCAATATCTTTCTTTCATTGCCTTCTATATGTTTTTTAACTATTATTTACATTATCTTCAAAAACTTCATTTTCAAAACGTAGTTTCAATTTCTTTCTATCATTATTTGACTTCTATATATTTTTGATCTATCACTTTACATTATATTTCAAAATTTTATTTCTAAAGCATAATTAAATAACTTTCTATCATTTGACTTCTATATGTTTTTCAACTATTCTTTTACATTATAATCTAAAACTTATTTTTTCTTTTGTAGTTGAGATATCTTTCTACCATTTGACTCCGATATGTATTTCAACTATCTTTTTATTATGTTCCAAAAATTTATTTCCAAAGTATATGTTTTTCAACTATCCTTTATATTATAATATAAAACGTCATTTTCAAATTGTAGTCTCGATATATTTCTACCATTTGGCTTCTATATGTTATTCATCTATAATTTTACATTATGTTCCAAAACTTTATTTTTAAAGCATAGTATTTTTAACTTTATATATTTTTCATCTTTCTATCATTTGACTTTATATGTTATTCATCTTTCAACTATCCTTTATATTATTATAATTTTACATTAATTTTCTACAATTTGGCTTCTATATGTTATTTATCTTTCTGTCATTTGCCTTTATATGTTTTTAAACTCTCTTTTTTTACATTATATTCGAAAACTTCTTTTCCAAACTTTATTTTCAAAGCGTAGTTTCGACATCTTTCTATCATTTGACTTTTATATATTTTTAACTATCCTTTTACATTATAATCCAAAATATAATTTTTAATTGTAGTGTTGATATTTTTCTACCATTTGACTTCTATATGTTTTTCAACTACCGTTTTACATTATTTTCAAAACTTTATTTCCAAATCATAGTTATGATATCTTTCTAACATTTGACTTCTATATATTTTTTCAAATATCTTTTTAAATTATAATCCAAAAATTTATTTTCAAATCGTCCTTTTGATATATTGCTTCCATTTGACTTTTATAAGTATTTCAAGTATCCTATTACGTTATGTTCCTTATTTCGAAATCGTAGTTTCGATTTCTTTCTTTCATTTGACTTTATATGTTTTTCACCTATTTTTTTACATTATAAGTATTTCAACTATCCTTTTACGTTATCTTCCTCATTTCCAAATCGTAGTTTCGATGTCTTTATATCATTTGACTTCTTTATATTTTTCAACTATCCTTTTATATTTTGTTCCCAAACTCCACATTTTGAAGTATAATTTCAAAATTATGCCCCGATTTGACTTATATATGTTTTCAACCATCCTTTATACGATTTGACTTCTATATGTTCATATTCAAAGCGTTGTTTCGATATCTTTCTTTCATTTGACTTATATATATATATATTTTACAATCCTTTTACATTCTAATCCAAAATATTATTTCCATATTGTAGTTTCGATATCTTTATACCCTTTGCTTCTATATGTTTTTGAACTACCGTTTTATATTATGTTCCTAAACTTTATTTCCAAAGCATAGTTACGATATCGCTCTATCATTTGACTTCTTTTTGTTTTTCAACTATCATTTTACATTATGTTCCAAATCTTTATTTTCAAAGCATCGTTACGATATCTTTCTATCATTTGACTTGTATATGTTTTTCAACTATTTCTTTATATTATCTTCGAAAACTTCTTTTCCGAAATCTTCCAAACTTTATTTTCAAATCGTAGTTTCGATATATTTCTACAATTTTACTTCTATATGTTTTTACATTTGACTTTTATATATTTTTAACTATCCTTTTACATTATAATCCAAAATATAATTTTTAATTGTAGTGTTGATATTTTTCTACCATTTAAATTCTATATGTTTTTCAACTACCGTTTTACATTATTTCCAAAACTTTATTTCCAAATCATAGTTATGATATCTTTCTAACATTTGACTTCTATATGTTTTTTCAAATATCTTTTTGCATTATAATCCAAAAATTCTTTTTCAAATCGTCGTTTTGATATATTTCTTCCATTTGACTTTTATTAGTATTTCAAGTATCCTATTACGTTATGTTCCTCATTTCGAAATCCTAGTTTCGATTTATTTCTTTCATTTTACTTTTATAAGTATTCCGATATCTTTTTATATATTATGTTCCACATTTCCAAATCGTAGTTTCGATGTCTTTCTTCATTAGACTTCTATATATTTTTTAACTATCCTTTTATATTGTGTTAAAAAACTGCACTTAATTTTCAAATTATAGTTTCGATATCTTTCTACCATTTGACTTCTATATGTATTTCAATTATCCTTTTATATTATGTTCCAAAACTTTATTTTCAAAGTATATATTTTTCAACTATCCTTTTATATTATAATCCAAAACATCATTTTCAAATTGCGGTTTCGATATCTTTCTATCATTTGACTTTTATATAATTTTCAACTATCATTTTACATTATGTTCCAAAACTTTATTTTCAAAGCATCGTTACGATATCATCCTATCATTTGACTTGTATATGTTTTTCAACTATTTTTTTTACATTATCTTCGAAAACTTCTTTTCCGAAATCTTCCAAACTTCATTTCCAATCATTGTTTCGATATCTTCCAAAATTTATACCCAAATTGTAATTTCGATATATTTCAACAATTTGACTTCTATATGTTTTTACATTGTCTTCCAAACTTTATTTTCAATTCGTAGTTTCAATATATTTCTACCATTTGACTTCTTTATGATCATATTCAAAGCATTGTTTCGATATATTTCTATCATTTGACTTATATATATATTTTACTATCATTTTACATTATAATCCAAAATATCATATCCAAATTGTAGTTTCGATATATTTCTACCTTTTGGCTTCTGTATATTTTTGGACTACCGTTTTAGTTCCAAAACTTTATTTCCAAGCATATTTCCAATATCTTTCTATCATTTGACTTCTATATATTTTTTAACTATCTTTTTACATTATATTCCAAAATTTTATTTTCAAATCGTAGTTTTGATATCTTTTTTCAATTTAACTTTTATAAGTATTTCAACTATCCTTTTTTACGTTATGTTTTAACTATATTTTTACATTATAAACCAAAAATTTATTTCCAAATCGTAGTTTCGATATCTTTTTTCCATTTGACTTTTATAAGTATTTCAACTATCCTTTTACGTTATCTTCCTCATTTTCAAATCGTAGTTTTGATGTCTTTATATCATTTGACTTCTTTATATTTTTCAACTATCCTTTTATATTTTGTTCCAAAACTCCACATTTTGAAGTATAATTTCAAAATTATGCCCCGATTTGACTTATATATGTTTTCAACCATCATTTCTACGATTTGACTTCTATATGTTCATATTCAAAGCGTAGTTTCGATATCTTTCTATCATTTATATATATTTTTTTTTACTATCATTTTACATTATAATCCAAAATATCATTTCCATATTGTAGTTTCGATATCTTTATACCCTTTGCTTCTATATGTTTTTGAACTAACGTTTTACATTATGTTCTAAAACTTTATTTCCAAAGCAAAGTTACGATATCTCTCTATCATTTGACTTCTATTTGTTTTTCAACTATCATTTTACATTATGTTCCAAATCTTTATTTTCAAAGCATCGTTATAATATATTTCTATCATTTGACTTGTATATGTTTTCAACTATTTTTTTACATTATCTTCGAAAACTTCTTTTCCGAAATCTTCCAAATTTCATTTCCAAATCGTAGTTTCGATATATTTCTATAATTTTACTTCTATCTGTTTTTACATTATCTTCCAAATTTATTTCGAAATCGTAATTTCGATATATTTCAACAATTTGACTTCTATATGTTTTTACATTGTCTTCCAAACTTTATTTCCAAATCGTAGTTTTAATATATTTCTACCATTTGACTTCTATATGATCATATTCAAAGCATAGTTTCAATATATTTCTATCATTTGACTTCTATATGTTTTTTTCACTATCCTTTTACATTATAATCCAAAATATAATTTTGAAATTGTAGTTTCGATATATTTCTACCCTTTGGCTTATATAAATTTTTGAACTACCGTTTTATATTATGTTCCAAAACTCTTTATTTCCAAAGAATAGTGACGATATCTTTCTATCATTTGACTTCTATATATTTTTTCAATTATCATTTTACATTATAATCCAAAATTTTATTTTCAAATCGTAGTTTCGATATCTTTTTTCCATTTGACTTTTATAAGTATTTCAACTATCCTTTTACGTTATGTTTCAACTATCTTAAATTTGACCTCAATTTGATTTTTAAGCGGTCCGTCTACAATATCTTCAAAACTTTACTTCTTAAGTATAGTTTCAATATCTTTCTTTCATTGCCTTCTACATGTTTTTTAACTATTATTTACATTATCTTCCAAAACTTCATTTTCAAAACGTAGTTTCAATTTCTTTCTATCATTATTTGACTTCTATATATTTTTGATCTATCACTTTACATTATATTTCAAAATTTTATTTCTAAAGCATAATTAAATAACTTTCTATCATTTGACTTCTATATGTTTTTCAACTATCCTTTTACATTATAATCTAAAACTTATTTTTTCTATTGTAGTTGAGATATCTTTCTACCATTTGACTCTAATATGTATTTCAACTATCTTTTTATTATGTTCCAAAAATTTATTTCCAAAGTATATGTTTTTCAACTATCCTTTATATTATAATATAAAACGTCATTTTCAAATTGTAGTCTCGATATATTTCTACCATTTGGCTTCTATATGTTATTCATCTATAATTTTACATTATGTTCCAAAACTTTATTTTTAAAGCATAGTATTTTTAACTTTATATATTTTTCATCTTTCTATCATTTGACTTTATACGTTATTCATCTTTCAACTATCCTTTATATTATTATAATTTTACATTAATTTTCTACAATTTGGCTTCTATATGTTATTTATCTTTCTGTCATTTGACTTTATATGTTTTTAAACTCTTTTTTTTTACATTATATTCGAAAACTTCTTTTCCAAACTTTATTTTCAAAGCGTAGTTTCGACATCTTTCTATCATTTGACTTTTATATATTTTTAACTATCCTTTTACATTATAATCCAGAATATTATTTTTAAATTGTAGTGTTGATATTTTTCTACCATTTGACTTCTATATGTTTTTCAACTACCGTTTTACATTATTTCCAAAACTTTATTTCCAAATCATAGTTATGATATCTTTCTAACATTTGACTTCTATATGTTTTTTCAAATATGTTTTTACATTATAATCCAAAAATTCATTTTCAAATCGTCGTTTTGATATATTGCTTTCATTTGACTTTTATAAGTATTTCAAGTATCCTATTACGTTATGTTCCTCATTTCGAAATCGTAGTTTCGATTTCTTTCTTTCATTTGACTTTATATGTTTTTCACCTATTTTTTTACATTATCTTCGAAAACTTTTTTTCGAAATATTCCAAACTTCATTTCCAAATCATAGTTTCAATATATTTCTACAATTTTACTTCTATATGTTTTTACATTATCTTCCAAAATTTATTTCAAAATCGTAATTTCGATATATTTCAACAATTTGACTTATATATATTTTTACATTGTCTTCCAAACTTAATTTCCAAATCGTAGTTTTAATATATATCTACCATTTGACTTCTATATGATCATATTCAAAGCATAGTTTCAATATATTTCTATCATTTGACTTATATATATATTTTTTTTACTATCATTTTACATTATAATCCAAAATATCATTTCCAAATTGTAGTTTCGATATATTTCTACCATTTGGCTTCTATATATTTTTGAACTACCGTTTTATATTATGTTTCAAAACTTTATTTCCAAAGCATAGAGACGATATCTTTCTATTATTTGACTTCTATATATTTTTTTCAAATAACTTTTTACATTATAAACCAAAAATTTATTTCCAAATCGTAGATTCGATATCTTTCTTCCATTTGACTTTTATAAGTATTTCAACTATCCTTTTACGTTATCTTCCTCTTTTCCAAATCGTAGTTTCGATGTTTTATATCATTTGACTTCTTTATATTTTTCAACTATCATTTTATATTTTGTTCCAAAACTCCACATTTTGAAGTATAATTTCAAAATTATGCCCCGATTTGACTTTTATATATTTTTAACTATCCTTTTACATTATAATCTAAAATATTATATTCAAATTGTAGTTTTGATATTTTTCTACCATTTGACTTCTATATGTTTTTCAACTACCGTTTTACATTATTTCCAAAACTTTATTTCCAAATCATAGTTATGATATCTTTCTAACATTTGACTTCTATATATTTTTTCAAATATCTTTTTACATTATAATCCAAAAATTCTTTTTCAAATCGTCGTTTTGATATATTTCTTCCATTTGACCTTTATTAGTATTTCAAGTATCCTATTACGTTATGTTCCTCATTTCGAAATCCTAGTTTCGATTTATTTCTTTCATTTTACTTTTATAAGTATTCCGATATCTTTTTATATATTATGTTCCACATTTCCAAATCGTAGTTTCGATGTCTTTCTTCATTAGACTTCTATATATTTTTTAACTATCCTTTTATATTGTGTTAAAAAACTGCACTTAATTTTCAAATTATAGTTTCAATATCTTTCTACCATTTGACTTCTATATGTATTTCAATTATCCTTTTATATTATGTTCCAAAACTTTATTTTCAAAGTATATATTTTTCAACTATCCTTTTACATTATAATCCAAAACTTCATTTTCAAATTGCGGTTTCGATATCTTTCTATCATTTGACTTTTATATATTTTTCAACTATCATTTTATATTATGTTCCAAAACTTTATTTTCAAAGCATCGTTACGATATTTTCCTATCATTTGACTTGTATATGTTTTTCAACTATTTTTTTACATTATCTTCGAAAACTTCTTTTCCGAAATCTTCCAAACTTCATTTCCAATCATAGTTTCGATATCTTCCAAAATTTATACCCAAATTATAATTTTGATATATTTCAACAATTTGACTTCTATATGTTTTTACATTGTCTTCCAAACTTTATTTTCAATTCGTAGTTTCAATATATTTCTACCATTTGACTTTTTATGATCATATTCAAAACATAGTTTCGATATATTTCTATCATTTAACTTATATATATATATATATATATATATATATATATATATATATATATATATATATATATATATATATATATTTTACTATCATTTTACATTATAATCCAAAATATCATTTCCAAATTGTAGTTTCGATATATTTCTACCTTTTGGCTTCTATATATTTTTGGACTACCGTTTTAGTTCCAAAACTTAATTTCCAAGCATATTTCCAATATGTTTCTATCATTTGACTTCTATATATTTTTTTAACTATCTTTTTACAATATATTCCGAAATTTTATTTTCAAATCGTAGTTTTGATATATTTTTTCAATTTAACTTTTATAAGTATTTCAACTATCCTTTTTTACGTTATGTTTTAACTATCTTTTTACATTATAAACCAAAAATTTATTTCCAAATCGTAGTTTCGATATCTTTTTTCCATTTGACTTTTATAAGTATTTCAACTATCCTTTTACGTTATCTTTCTCATTTTCAAATCGTAGTTTCGATGTCTTTATATCATTTGACTTTATATTTTTCAACTATCCTTTTATATTTTGTTTCAAAACTCCACATTTTGAAGTATAATTTCAAAATTAAGCCCCGATTTGACTTCTATATGTTTTCAACCATCCTTTCTATGATTTGACTTCTATATGTTCATATTCAAAGCGTAGTTTCGATATCTTTCTATCATTTGACTTATATATATATTTTTACTATCCTTTTACATTATAATCCAAAATATCATTTCCATATTGTAGTTTCGGTATCTTTATACCCTTTGCTTCTATATGTTTTTAAACTACCGTTTTACATTATGTTCCAAAACTTTATTTTCAAAGCATAGTTACGATATTGCTCTATCATTTGACTTCTATTTGTTTTTCAACTATCATTTTATATTATATTCCAAATCTTTATTTTCAAAGCATCGTTACGATATCTTTCTATCATTTGACTTGTATATGTTTTTCAACTATTTTTTTACGTTATCTTCAAAAACTTTTTTTCCGAAATCTTCCAAACTTCATTTCCAAATCATAGTTTCAATATATTTCTACAATTTTACTTCTATATATTTTTTCATTATCTTCCAAAATTTATTTTAAAATCGTAATTTCGATATATTTCAAAATTTTGACTTCTATATATTTTTACATTGTCTTCCAAACTTTATT
Source organism: Iris macrosiphon (assembly GCA_036927795.1). Classification (NCBI taxonomy): domain Eukaryota; kingdom Viridiplantae; phylum Streptophyta; class Magnoliopsida; order Asparagales; family Iridaceae; genus Iris; species Iris macrosiphon. Next base: position 225,582,715 of record JAYESA010000004.1, on the reverse strand, counting down.
TTCAAATCGTAGTTTCAATATATTTCTATCATTTGACTTCTATATGATCATATTCAAAGCAGAGTTTCAATATATTTCTATCATTTGACTTCTATAATTTTTTTTTTACTATCCTTTTACATTATAATCCAAAATATTATTTCCAAATTGTAGTTTCGATATATTTCTACCATTTGGCTTCTATATATTTTTGAAATACCGTTTTATATTATGTTCCAAAACTTTTTTTCCAAAGCATAGTAACGATATCTTTCTATTATTTGACTTCTATATATTTTTTCAACTATCTTTTTACATTATAAACCAAAAATTTATTTCCAAATCGTAGTTTCGATATCTTTCTTCCATTTGACTTTTATAAGTATTTCAACTATCCTTTTACGTTATCTTCCTCATTTCCAAATCGTAGTTTCGATGTTTTTATATCATTTGACTTCTTTATATTTTTCAACTATCATTTTATATTTTGTTCCAAAACTCCACAATTTGAAGTATAATTTCAAAATTATGCACCGATTTGACTTTTATATATTTTTAACTATCATTTTACATTATAATCCAAAATATTATTTTCAAATTATAGTTTTGATATTTTTCTACCATTTGACTTCTATATATTTTTAACTACCGTTTTACATTATTTCCAAAACTCTATTTCCAAATCATAGTTATGATATCTTTCGAACATTTGACTTCTATATGTTTTTTCAAATATCTTTTTACATTATAATCCAAAAATTTATTTTCAAATCGTCGTTTTGATATATTTCTTCCATTTGACTTTTAGTGGTATTTCAAGTATCCTATTACATTATGTTCCTCATTTCGAAATCCTAGTTTCGATTTATTTCTTTCATTTGACTTTTATAATTATTTTATTTATTTTTTTATATTATGTTCCACATTTCCAAATCGTAGTTTCGATGTCTTTCTTCATTAGACTTCTATATATTTTTTAACTATCCATTTATATTGTGTTAAAAAACTCCACTTAATTTTCAAATTATAGTTTCGATATCTTTCTACAATTTGACTTCTATATGTATTTCAATTATCTTTTTATATTATGTTCGAAAACTTTATTTTCAAAGTATATATTTTTCAACTATCCTTTTACATTATAATCCAAAACTTCATTTTCAAATTGCGGTTTCGATATATTTCTATCATTTGACTTTTATATATTTTTCAACTATCATTTTACATTATGTTCCAAAACTTTATTTTCAAAGCATCGTTACGATATCTTTCTATCATTTGACTTGTATATGTTTTTCAACTATTTTTTTTACATTATCTTCAAAAACTTCTTTTCCGAAATCTTCAAAACTTCATTTCCAAATCATAGTTTCAATATCTTCCAAAATTTATATCCAAATTATAATTTCGATATATTTCAACAATTTGACTTCTATATGTTTTTACATAAACTTTATTTCCAAATCGTAGTTTCAATATATTTCTACCATTTGACTTCTTTATGATCATATTCAAAGCATAGTTTCGATATATTTCTATCATTTGGCTTCTATATATATTTTTTACTATCCTTTTACATTATAATTCAAAATATCATTTCCAAATTATAGTTTCGATATATTTCTACCTTTTGGCTTATATATATTTTTGAACTACCGTTTTAGTTCCAAAACTTTATTTCCAAGCATATTTCCAATATCTTTCTATCATTTGACTTCTATATATTTTTTCAACTATCTTTTTACATTATATTCTAAAATTTTATTTTCAAATCGTAGTTTTGATATCTTTTTTCCATTTAACTTTTATAAGTATTTCAACTATCCTTTTTTACGTTATGTTTTAACTATCTTTTTACATTATAAACCAAAAATTTATTTCCAAATCGTAGTTTCGATATCTTTTTTCCATTTGACTTTTATAAGTATTTCAACTATCCTTTTAGTTATCTTCCTCATTTCCAAATCGTAATTTCGATGTCTTTATATCATTTGACTTCTTTATATTTTTCAACTATCCTTTTATATTTTGTTCCAAAACTCCACATTTTGAAGTATAATTTCAAAATTATGCCCCGATTTGACTTATATATGTTTTCAACCATCCTTTATACGATTTGACTTCTATATGTTCATATTCAAAGCGTAGTTTTGATATCTTTCTATCATTTGACTTTCGTATATATATTTTACTATCCTTTTACATTCTAATCCAAAATATCATTTTCATATTGTAGTTTCGATATCTTTATACCCTTTGCTTCTATATATTTTTGAACTACCGTTTTATATTATGTTCCAAAGTTTTATTTCCAAAGCATAGTTACGATATCGCTCTATCATTTGACTTCTATTTTTTTTCAACTATCATTTTACGTTATGTTCCAAATCTTTATTTTCAAAGCATCGTTACGATATCTTTCTATCATTTGGCTTGTATATGTTTTTCAACTATTTTTTTTACATTATCTTCGAAAACTTCTTTTCCGAAATCTTCCAAATCGTAGTTTCGATATATTTCTATAATTTTACTTCTTTATGTTTTTACATTATTTTCCAAAATTTATTTCAAAATCGTAATTTCGATATATTTCAACAATTTGACTTCTATATATTTTTACATTGTCTTCCAAACTTTATTTCCAAATCGTAGTTTCGATGTCTTTCTTCATTAGACTTCTATATATTTTTTAACTATCCTTTTATATTGTGTTAAAAAACTGCACTTAATTTTCAAATTATAGTTTCGATATCTTTCTACCATTTGACTTCTATATGTATTTTAATTATCCTTTTATATTATGTTCCAAAACTTTATTTTCAAAGTATATATTTTTCAACTATCCTTTTACATTATAATCCAAAACTTCATTTTCAAATTGCGGTTTCGATATCTTTCTATCATTTGACTTTTATATATTTTTCAACTATCATTTTACATTATGTTCCAAAACTTTATTTTCAAAGCATCGTTACGATATCATCCTATCATTTGACTTGTATATGTTTTTCAACTATTTTTTTTACATTATCTTCGAAAACTTCTTTTCCGAAATCTTCCAAACTTCATTTCCAATCATTGATTCGATATCTTCCAAAATTTATACCCAAATTGTAATTTCGATATATTTCAACAATTTGACTTCTATATGTTTTTACATTGTCTTCCAAACTTTATTTTCAATTCGTAGTTTCAATATATTTCTACCATTTGACTTCTTTATGATCATATTCAAAGCATTGTTTCGATATATTTCTATCATTTGACTTATATATATATTTTACTATCATTTTACATTATAATCCAAAATATCATTTCCAAATTGTAGTTTCGATATATTTCTACCTTTTGGCTTCTGTATATTTTTGGACTACCGTTTTAGTTCCAAAACTTTATTTCCAAGCATATTTCCAATATCTTTCAATCATTTGACTTCTATATATTTTTTAACTATCTTTTTACATTATATTCCGAAATTTTATTTTCAAATCGTAGTTTTGATATCTTTTTTCAATTTAACTTTTATAAGTATTTCAACTATCCTTTTTTACGTTATGTTTTAACTATATTTTTACATTATAAACCAAAAATTTATTTCCAAATCGTAGTTTCGATATCTTTTTTCCATTTGACTTTTATAAGTATTTCAACTATCCTTTTACGTTATCTTCCTCATTTTCAAATCGTAGTTTCGATGTCTTTATATCATTTGACTTCTTTATATTTTTCAACTATCCTTTTATATTTTGTTCCAAAACTCCACATTTTGAAGTATAATTTCAAAATTATGCCCCGATTTGACTTATATATGTTTTCAACCATCCTTTCTACGATTTGACTTCTATATGTTCATATTCAAAGCGTAGTTTCGATATCTTTCTATCATTTGACTTATATATATATTTTTTACTATCCTTTTACATTATAATCCAAAATATCATTTCCATATTGTAGTTTCGATATCTTTATACCCTTTGCTTCTATATGTCTTTGAACTAACGTTTTACATTATGTTCTAAAACTTTATTTCCAAAGCAAAGTTACGATATCTCTCTATCATTTGACTTCTATTTGTTTTTCAACTATCATTTTACATTATGTTCCAAATCTTTATTTTCAAAGCATCGTTATAATATATTTCTATCATTTGACTTGTATATGTTTTCAACTACTTTTTTACATTATCTTCGAAAACTTCTTTTCCGAAATCTTCCAAATTTCATTTCCAAATCGTAGTTTCGATATATTTCTACAATTTTACTTCTATCTGTTTTTACATTATCTTCCAAATTTATTTCGAAATCGTAATTTCGATATATTTCAACAATTTGACTTCTATATGTTTTTACATTGTCTTCCAAACTTTATTTCCAAATCGTAGTTTTAATATATTTCTACCATTTGACTTCTATATGATCATATTCAAAGCATAGTTTCAATATATTTCTATCATTTGACTTCTATATGTTTTTTTCACTATCCTTTTACATTATAATCCAAAATATAATTTCGAAATTGTAGTTTCGATATATTTCTACCCTTTGGCTTATATAAATTTTTGAACTACCGTTTTATATTATGTTCCAAAACTCTTTATTTCCAAAGAATAGTGACGATATCTTTCTATCATTTGACTTCTATATATTTTTTCAATTATCATTTTACATTATAATTCAAAATTTTATTTTCAAATCGTAGTTTCGATATCTTTTTTTCATTTGACTTTTATAAGTATTTCAACTATCCTTTTACGTTATGTTTCAACTATCTTAAATTTGACCTCAATTTGATTTTTAAGTGGTCCGTCTACAATATCTTCAAAACTTTACTTCTTAAGTATAGTTTCAATATCTTTCTTTCATTGCCTTCTACATGTTTTTTAACTATTATTTACATTATCTTCCAAAACTTCATTTTCAAAACGTAGTTTCAATTTCTTTCTATCATTATTTGACTTCTATATATTTTTGATTTACCACTTTACATTATATTTCAAAATTTTATTTCTAAAGCATAATTAAATAACTTTCTATCATTTGACTTCTATATGTTTTTCAACTATCCTTTTACATTATAATCTAAAACTTATTTTTTCTATTGTAGTTGAGATATCTTTCTACCATTTGACTCTGATATGTATTTCAACTATCTTTTTATTATGTTCCAAAAATTTATTTCCAAAGTATATGTTTTTCAACTATCCTTTATATTATAATATAAAACGTCATTTCAAATTGTAGTCTCGATATATTTCTACCATTTGGCTTCTATATGTTATTCATCTATAATTTTACATTATGTTCCAAAACTTTATTTTTAAAGCATAGTATTTTTAACTTTATATATTTTTCATCTTTCTATCATTTGACTTTATATGTTATTCATCTTTCAACTATCCTTTATATTATTATAATTTTACATTAATTTTCTACAATTTGGCTTCTATATGTTATTTATCTTTCTGTCATTTGACTTTATATGTTTTTAAACTCTTTTTTTTATATTATATTCGAAAACTTCTTTTCCAAACTTTATTTTCAAAGCGTAGTTTCGACATCTTTCTATCATTTGACTTTTATATATTTTTAACTATCCTTTTACATTATAATCCAAAATATTATTTTTAAATTGTAGTGTTAATATTTTTCTACCATTTGACTTCTATATGTTTTTTCAAATATGTTTTTACATTATAATCCAAAAATTCATTTTCAAATCGTCGTTTTGATATATTGCTTCCATTTGACTTTTATAAGTATTTCAAGTATCCTATTACGTTATGTTCCTCATTTCGAAATCGTAGTTTCGATTTCTTTCTTTCATTTGACTTTTTATGTTTTTCACCTATTTTTTTACATTATCTTCGAAAACTTTTTTTCAAAATATTCCAAACTTCATTTCCAAATCATAGTTTCAATATATTTCTACAATTTTACTTCTATATGTTTTTACATTATTTTCCAAAATTTATTTCTAAATCGTAATTTCGATATATTTCAACAATTTGACTTATATATATTTTTACATTGTCTTCCAAACTTAATTTCCAAATCGTAGTTTCAATATATATCTACCATTTGACTTCTATATGATCATATTCAAAGCATAGTTTCAATATATTTCTATCATTTGACTTATATATTTTTTTTTTACTATCATTTTACATTATAATCCAAAATAACATTTCCAAATTGTAGTTTCGATATATTTCTACCATTTGGCTTCTATATATTTTTGAACTACCGTTTTATATTATGTTTCAAAACTTTATTTCCAAAGCATAGTGACGATATCTTTCTATTATTTGACTTCTATATATTTTTTCAAATAACTTTTTACATTATAAACCAAAAATTTATTTCCAAATCGTAGATTTGATATCTTTCTTCCATTTGACTTTTATAAGTATTTCAACTATCCTTTTACGTTATCTTCCTCATTTCCAAATCGTAGTTTCGATGTTTTTATATCATTTGACTTCTTTATATTTTTCAACTATCATTTTATATTTTGTTCCAAAACTCCACATTTTGAAGTATAATTTCAAAATTATGCCCCGATTTGACTTTTATATATTTTTAACTATCCTTTTACATTATAATCCAAAATATTATTTTCAAATTGTAGTTTTGATATTTTTCTACCATTTGACTTCTATATGTTTTTCAACTACCGTTTTACATTATTTCCAAAACTTTATTTCCAAATCATAGTTATGATATCTTTCTAACATTTGACTTCTATATGTTTTTTCAAATATCTTTTTACATTATAATCCAAAAATTCTTTTTCAAATCGTCGTTTTGATAAATTTCTTCCATTTGACCTTTATTAGTATTTCAAGTATCCTATTACGTTATGTTCCTCATTTCGAAATCCTAGTTTCGATTTATTTCTTTCATTTGACTTTTATAAGTATTTCATTTTATTTTTTTTATATTATGTTCCACATTTCCAAATCTTAGTTTCAATGTCTTTCTTCATTAGACTTCTATATATTTTTTAACTATCCTTTTATATTGTGTTAAAAAACTGCACTTAATTTTCAAATTAGTTTCGATATCTTTCTACCATTTGACTTCTATATGTATTTCAATTATCCTTTTATATTATGTTCCAAAACTTTATTTTCAAAGTATATATTTTTCAACTATCATTTTACATTATAATCCAAAACTTCATTTTCAAATTGCGGTTTCGATATCTTTCTATCATTTGACTTTTATATATTTTTCAACTATCATTTTACATTATGTTCCAAAACTTTATTTTCAAAGCATCGTTACGATATTTTTCTATCATTTGACTTGTATATGTTTTTCAACTATTTTTTTACATTATCTTCGAAAACTTCTTTTCCGAAATCTTCCAAACTTCATTTCCAATCATAGTTTCGATATCTTCCAAAATTTATACCCAAATTATAATTTCGATATATTTCAACAATTTGACTTCTATATGTTTTTACATTGTCTTCCAAACTTTATTTTCAATTCGTAGTTTCAATATATTTCTACCATTTGACTTTTTATGATCATATTCAAAACATAGTTTCGATATATTTCTATCATTTAACTTATATATATATATATATATATATATATATATATATATATATATATATATATATATATATTTTACTATCATTTTACATTATAATCCAAAATATCATTTCCAAATTGTAGTTTCGATATATTTCTACCTTTTGGCTTCTATATATTTTTGGACTACCGTTTTAGTTCCAAAACTTAATTTCCAAGCATATTTCCAATATGTTTCTATCATTTGACTTCTATATATATTTTTAACTATCTTTTTACATTATATTCCAAAATTTTATTTTCAAATCGTAGTTTTGATATATTTTTTCAATTTAACTTTTATAAGTATTTCAACTATCCTTTTTTACGTTATGTTTTAACTATCTTTTTACATTATAAACCAAAAATTTATTTCCAAATCGTAGTTTCGATATCTTTTTTCCATTTGACTTTTATAAGTATTTCAACTATCCTTTTACGTTATCTTCCTCATTTTCAAATCGTAGTTTCGATGTCTTTATATCATTTGACTTTATATTTTTCAACTATCCTTTTATCTTTTGTTTCAAAACTCCATATTTTGAAGTATAATTTCAAAATTATGCCCCGATTTGACTTCTATATGTTTTCAACCATCCTTTCTATGATTTGACTTCTATATGTTCATTTTCAAAGCGTAGTTTCGATATCTTTCTATCATTTGACTTATATATATATATTTTTTTACTATCCTTTTACATTATAATCCAAAATATCATTTCCATATTGTAGTTTCGGTATCTTTATACCCTTTGCTTCTATATGTTTTTAAACTACCGTTTTATATTATGTTCCAAAACTTTATTTTCAAAGCATAGTTACGATATTGCTCTATCATTTGACTTCTATTTGTTTTTCAACTATCATTTTATATTATGTTCCAAATCTTTATTTTCAAAGCATCGTTACGATATCTTTCTATCATTTGACTTGTATATGTTTTTCAACTATTTTTTTACATTATCTTCGAAAACTTTTTTTCCGAAATCTTCCAAACTTCATTTCCAAATCATAGTTTCAATATATTTCTACAATTTTACTTCTATATGTTTTTACATTATCTTCCAAAATTTATTTCAAAATCGTAATTTCGATATATTTCAACAATTTGACTTCTATATATTTTTACATCGTCTTCCAAACTTTATTTCCAAATCGTAGTTTCAATATATTTCTATCATTTGACTTCTATATGATCATATTCAAAGCATAGTTTCAATATATTTCTATCATTTGACTTCTATATTTTATTTTTACTATCCTTTTACATTATAATCCAAAATATCATTTCCAAATTGTAGTTTCGATATATTTCTACCATTTGGCTTCTATATATTTTTGAACTACCGTTTTATATTATGTTCCAAAACTTTATTTCCAAAGCATAGTGACGATACCTTTCTATTATTTGACTTCTATATATTTTTTCAACTATCTTTTTACATTATAAACCAAAAATTTATTTCCAAATCGTAGTTTCGATATCTTTCTTCCATTTGACTTTTATAAGTATTTCAACTATCCTTTTACGTTATCTTCCTCATTTCCAAATCGTAGTTTCGATGTTTTTATATTATTTGACTTCTTTATATTTTTCAACTATCCTTTTATATTTTGTTCCAAAACTCCACAATTTGAAGTATAATTTCAAAATTATGCCCCAATTTGACTTCTATATATTTTTAACTATCCTTTTACATTATAATCCAAAATATTATTTTCAAATTGTAGTTTTGATATTTTTCTACCATTTGACTTCTATATGTTTTTAACTATCGTTTTATATTATTTCCAAAACTTTATTTCCAAATCATAGTTATGATATCTTTCTAACATTTGACTTCTATATGTTTTTTCAAATATCTTTTTACATTATAATCAAAAAATTTATTTTCAAATCGTCGTTTTGATATATTTCTTCCATTTGACTTTTATTAGTATTTCTAGTATCCTATTACGTTATGTTCCTCATTTCGAAATCCTAGTTTTGATTTATTTCTTTCATTTGACTTTTATAAGTTTTTTTTTATATTATGTTCCACATTTCCAAATCGTAGTTTCGATACCTTTCTTCATTAGACTTCTATATATTTTTTTAACTATCCTTTTATATTGTGTTAGAAAACTCCACTTAATTTTTAAATTATAGTTTCGATATCTTTCTACCATTTGACTTCTATATGTATTTCAATTTTCTTTTTATATTATGTTCCAAAACTTTATTTTCAAAGTATATATTTTTTAACTATCCTTTTACATTATAATCCAAAACTTTATTTTTAAATTGCGGTTTCGATATCTTTCTATCATTTGACTTTTATATATTTTTCAACTATCATTTTACATTATGTTTCAAAACTTTATTTTCAAAGTATCGTTACGATATCTTCCTATTATTTGACTTGTATATGTTTTTCAACTATTTTTTTTACATTATCTTCAAAAACTTCTATTCCGAAATCTTTCAAACTTTATTTCCAAATCATAGTTTCGAAATCTTCCAAACTTTATATCCAAATTGTAATTTCGATATATTTCAACAATTTGACTTCTATATGTTTTTACATAAACTTTAGTTCCAAATCGTAGTTTCAATATATTTCTACCATTTGACTTCTTTATGATCATATTCAAAGCATAGTTTCGATATATTTCTATCATTTGGCTTCTATATATATTTTTTACTATCATTTTACATTATAATCCAAAATATCATTTCCAAATTGTAGTTTCGATATATTTCTACCATTTGGCTTATATATATATTTTTGAACTACCGTTTTAGTTCCAAAACTTTATTTCCAAGCATATTTTCAATATCTTTCTATCATTTGACTTCTATATATTTTTTCAACTATCTTTTTACATTATATTCCAAAATTTTATTTTCAAATCGTAGTTTTGATATCTTTTTTCCATTTAACTTTTATAAGTATTTCAACTATCCTTTTTTACGTTATGTTTTAACTATCTTTTTACATTATAAACCAAAAATTTATTTCCAAATCGTAGTTTCGATATCTTTTTTCCATTTGACTTTTATAAGTATTTCAACTATCCTTTTACGTTATCTTCCTCATTTCCAAATCGTAGTTTCGATATCTTTATATCATTTGACTTCTTTATATTTTTCAACTATCCTTTTATATTTTGTTCCAAAACTCCACATTTTGAAGTATAATTTCAAAATTATGCCCGATTTGACTTATATATGTTTTCAACCATCCTTTATACGATTTGACTTCTATATTTTCATATTCAAAGCGTAGTTTCGATATCTTTCTTTCATTTGACTTATATATATATATATATTTTACTATCCTTTTACATTCTAATCCAAAATATCATTTCCATATTGTAGTTTCGTATCTTTATACCCTTTGCTTCTATATGTTTTTGAACTACCGTTTTATATTATGTTCCAAAACTTTATTTCCAAAGCATAGTTACGATATCGCTCTATCATTTGACTTCTATTTGTTTTTCAACTATCATTTAACATTATGTTCCAAATCTTTATTTTCAAAGCATCGTTACGATATCTTTCTATCATTTGACTTGTATATGTTTTTCAACTACTTTTTTTACATTATCTTCGAAAACTTCTTTTCCGAAATCTTCCAAACTTTATTTCCAAATCGTAGTTCGATATATTTCTACAATTTTACCTCTATATGTTTTTACATTATCTTCCCAAATTTATTTCGAAATCATAATTTCGAAATATTTCAACAATTTGACTTCTATATGTTTTTACATTGTCTTCCAAACTTTATTTTCAAATCGTAGTTTCAATATATTTCTACCATTTGACTTCTATATGATCATATTCAAAGCATAGTTTCAATATATTTCTATCATTTGACTTCTATATATTTTTTTTACTATCCTTTTAAATTATAATCCAAAATATTATTTCCAAATTGTAGTTACGATATATTTCTACCCTTTGGCTTCTATATATTTTTGAACTACCGTTTTATATTATGTTCCAAAACTTTATTTCCAAAGAATAGTGACGATATATTTCTATCATTTGACTTCTATATATTTTTTCAACTATCTTTTTACATTATAATCCAAAATTTTATTTTCAAATCGTAGTTTCGATATCTTTTTTCCATTTGACTTTTATAAGTATTTCAACTATCCTTTTACGTTATGTTTCAACTATCTTAAATTTGACCTCAATTTGATTTTTAAGCGGTCCGTCTACATTATCTTCAAAACTTTACTTCTTAAGTATAGTTTCAATATCTTTCTTTCATTGCCTTCTATATGTTTTTTAACTATTATTTACATTATCTTCCAAAACTTCATTTTCAAAACGTAGTTTCAATTTCTTTCTATCATTATTTGACTTCTATATATTTTTGAACTATCACTTTACGTTATATTTCAAAATTTTATTTCTAAAGCATAATTAAATATCTTTCTATCATTTGACTTTTATATGTTTTTCAACTATCCTTTTACATTATAATCTAAAACTTATTTTTTCTATTGTAGTTGAGATATCTTTCTACCATTTGACTCCGATATGTATTTCAACTATCTTTTTATTATGTTCCAAAAATTTATTTCCAAAGTATATGTTTTTCAACTATCCTTTATATTATAATATAAAATGTCATTTTCAAATTGTAGTCTCGATATATTTCTACCATTTGGCGTCTATATGTTATTCATCTATAATTTTACATTATGTTCCAAAACTTTATTTTTAAAGCATATTATTTTTAACTTTATATATTTTTCATCTTTCTATCATTTGACTTTATATGTTATTCATCTTTCAACTATCCTTTATATTATTATAATTTTACATTATTTTTTCTACAATTTGGCTTCTATATGTTATTTATCTTTCTATCATTTGACCTTATATGTTTTTAAACCCTTTTTTTACATTATATTCGAAAACTTCTTTTCCAAACTTTATTTTCAAAGCGTAGTTTCAACATATTTCTATCATTTGACTTTTATATATTTTTAACTATCCTTTTACATTATAATCCAAAATATTATTTCCAAATTGTAGTGTTGATATTTTTCTACCATTTAAATTCTATATGTTTTTCAACTACCGTTTTACATTATTTCCAAAACTTTATTTCCAAATCATAGTTATGATATCTTTCTAACATTTGACTTCTATATGTTTTTTCAAATATCTTTTTACATTATAATCCAAAAATTCATTTTCAAATCGTCGTTTTGATATATTTCTTCCATTTGACTTTTATAAGTATTTCAAGTATCCTATTACATTATGTTCCTCATTTCGAAATCGTAGTTTCGATTTATTTCTTTCGTTTGACTTTTATAAGTATTTCATATTTTTTTTAAGTTATGTTCCACATTTCCAAATCGTAGTTTCGATGTCTTTCTTCATTAGACTTCTATATATTTTTTAACTATCCTTTTATATTGTGTTAAAGAACTCCACTTAATTTTCAAATTATAGTTTCAATATCTTTCTACCATTTGACTTCTATATGTATTTCAATTTTCCTTTTATATTATGTTCCAAAACTTTATTTTCAAAATATATTTTCAACTATCCTTTTACATTATGTTCCAAAACTTTATTTTTAAAGCATCGTTACGATATCTTCCTATCATTTGACTTGTATATGTTTTTCAACTTTTTTTTTACATTATCTTCGAAAATTTCTTTTCGGAAATCTTCCAAACCTCATTTCCAAATCATAGTTTCGATATATTCCAAAATTTATATCCAAATTGTAATTTCGATATATTTCAACAAATTGACTTCTATATGTTTTTACATTGTCTTCCAAACTTTATTTCCAAATCGTAGTTTCAATATTTCTACCATTTGACTTCTTTATGATCATATTCAAAGCATAGTTTCGATATATTTCTATCATTTGACTTATATATATATTTTTTACTATCCTTTTACATTATAATCCAAAATATCATTTCCAAATTGTAGTTTCGATATATTTCTTCCTTTTGGTTTCTATATATATTTGAACTACCGTTTTAGTTCCAAAACTTTATTTCCAAAGCTTATTTCTAATATCTTTCTATCGTTTGACTTCTATATATATTTTTCAACTATCTTTTTTACATTATATTCCAAAATTTTATTTTCAAATCGTAGTTTTGATATCTTTTTTCCATTTAACTTTTATAAGTATTTCAACTATCCTTTTTTACATTATTTTTTAACTATCTTTTTACATTATAAACCAAAACTTTATTTCCAAATCGTACTTTCGATATCTTTCTTCCATTTGACTTTTATAAGTATTTCAACTATCCTTTTACGTTATCTTCTTCATTTCCAAATCGTAGTTTCGATGTCTTTATATCATTTGACTTCTTTATATTTTTCAACTATCCTTTTATATTTTGTTCCAAAACTCCACATTTTGAAGTATAATTTCAAAATTATGCCCCGATTTGACTTATATATGTTTTCAACCATATTTTCTACGATTTGACTTCTATATGTTCATATTCAAAGTGTAGTTTCGATATCTTTCTATCATTTGACTTATATATATATATATATATATATATATATATATATATATATATATATATATATATATATATATATATATATATATATATATTACTATTCTTTTACATTATAATCCAAAATATTATTTCCATATTGTAGTTTCGATATCTTTATACCCTGTGCTTCTATATGTTTTTGAACTACCGTTTTACATTATGTTCCAAAACATTATTTCCAAAGCATAGTTAAGATATCTCTCTATCATTTGACTTCTATTTATTTTTCAACTATCATTTTACATTATGTTCCAAATCTTTATTTTCAAAGTATCGTTACGATATCTTTCTATCATTTGACTTGTATATGTTTTCACCTATTTTTTTACATTATCTACGAAAACTTTTTTTCCGAAATCTTCCAAACTTCATTTCCAAATCGTAGTTTCAATATATTTCTACAATTTTACTTCTATATGTTTTTATATTATCTTCCAAAATTTATTTCGAAATCGTAATTTCGATATATTTCAACAATTTGACTTCTATATGTTTTTACATTGTCTTCCAAACTTTATTTTCAAATCGTAGTTTCAATATATTTCTACCATTTGACTTCTATATGATCATATTCAAAGCATAGTTTCAATATATTTCTATCATTTGACTTCTATATGTTTTTTTTTACTATCCTTTTAAATTATAATCCAAAATATTATTTCCAAATTGTAGTTACGATATATTTATACCCTTTGGCTTCTATATATTTTTGAACTACCGTTTTATATTATGTTCCAAAACTTTATTTCCAAAGAATAGTGACGATATCTTTCTATCATTTGACTTCTATATATTTTTTCAACTATCTTTTTACATTATAATCCAAAAATTTATTTTCAAATCGTAGTTTCGATATCTTTTTTCCATTTGACTTTTATAAGTATTTCAACTATCCTTTTACGTTATGTTTCAACTATCTTAAATTTGACCTCAATTTGATTTTTAAGCGGTCCGCCTACATTATCTTCAAAACTTTACTTCTTAAGTATAGTTTCAATATCTTTCTTTCATTGCCTTCTATATGTTTTTTAACTATTATTTACATTATCTTCCAAAACTTCATTTTCAAAACGTAGTTTCAATTTCTTTCTATCATTATTTGACTTCTATATATTTTTGAACTATCACTTTACGTTATATTCAAAATTTTATTTCTAAAGCATAATTAAATATCTTTCTATCATTTGACTTCTATATATTTTTCAACTATCATTTTACATTATAATCTAAAACTTATTTTTTCTATTGTAGTTGAGATATCTTTCTACTATTTGACTCCGATATGTATTTCAACTATCTTTTTATTATGTTTCAAAAATTTATTTCCAAAGTATATGTTTTTCAACTATCCTTTATATTATAATATAAAACGTCATTTTCAAATTGTAGTCTCGATATATTTCTACCATTTGGCTTCTAGATGTTATTCATCTATAATTTTACATTATGTTCCAAAACTTTATTTTTATAGCATAGTATTTTTAACTTTATATATTTTTCATCTTTCTATCATTTGACTTCATATGTTATTCATCTTTCAACTATCCTTTATATTATTATAATTTTACATTATTTTTCTACAATTTGGCTTCTATATGTTATTTATCTTTCTATCATTTGACTTTATATGTTTTTAAACTCTTTTTTTTTACATTATATTCGAAAATTCTTTTCCAAACTTTATTTTCAAAGCGTAGTTTCGACATCTTTCTATCATTTGACTTTTATATATTTTTAACTATCCTTTTACATTATAATCCAAAATATTATTTTCAAATTGTAGTGTTGATATTTTTCTACCATTTGACTTCTATATGTTTTTCAACTACCGTTTTACATTATTTCCAAAACTTTATTTCCAAATCATAGTTATGATATCTTTCTAATATTTGACTTCTATATGTTTTTTCAAATATCTTTTTACATTATAATCCAAAAATTCATTTTCAAATCGTCGTTTTGATATATTTCTTCCATTTGACTTTTATAAGTATTTCAAGTATCCTATTACGTTATGTTCCTCATTTCGAAATTCCTTTGACTTTTATAAGTATTTCATTTTTTTAATTATAATAAGTTTAAATTATTTTAATATAATTTAAAAATTAATTTAATTTTTTAATACTATTTATTTATTTATTTGTTGCGTACGAACACGTGAACATAAATTGGTCTATTGGTTGGAACATGGATAAAATTGTTAGTGGGCCAACAAAGGACCAGGAAGTAAGCCTTTTTTCTTGTTGGGCCAGTTACACCCAGATGGTAACTCACAAGAGAGGAGAGGAGAGTGGTGGTGTGAGCATTTCTATTTCTAGTATCCACTTCCGATTTTATCCAGTTCATTCTCTCCACCTACTTCTGCTGCATCTTGAGCTTGGTATTATTAAAATCAATGGAGTGTTGTGCTCGATTGAATATGAAGGCCACCCCACTCTTCGGAAGGCCAACTCTTCCTCTTCTTCGTCCGGCGAAGTTCGGATCTCTAAACACAGCTCGTCCTTCCCTCGAATTTCAGGTGAATTCCTGATCTTTCAAGGAAATTAAATGCGATCATGGAATTAGTAGATAATATTTGTGACTCTTTGTTTTGGAGTTGGACAAAATTTTCATCTTTGAATGAAGATTGAATATGCCCATGAAGTTTCTTAGTTGTTAGTTTCTCAAGTTGAATTAACTATGCCCATGAAGTTTCTTTCAATGGAACCTATATAATCCAGCAGAAAAATCATGATTCCTTTGAAGGAATTGGACTATTCCTGCGAAATTTCATTGATGTAGGGAAGTTATGATTTCTTAGTGCTCAAGTGGAAAAGTTTTAATCTTTGAAAGAATTGGATTATGGCCATGATCCAATATAGACCAATTTGTGATCCTTTAGCTCTTCGAGTAAAGCAAGATCACAATGAGATGAGTCAACCAAGATCACAATGAGATGAAGTTGTTATGATTCTCCAAGCTGGACCTATGCTTTGTATCTTATAATTTGCCTTCAGGAAGAGGCTCGTTTGATGTTGAAGAGTATTTAGACTATTTCCAGTTACTCTATTTCATACTATTAACTGTTTTTTTTTACTGTTTTACATCACTTTGTGATTTCAGCCAGCTTCTTTTTTAACTAGTTATCAGTTAGATCGTTAGTCAGTTCGTTAACGATATTTTTTAGTCTTAGTTCTGTATTTCCATTTTCCATCTTAATTCTATCAAGTGTAAAACAGAAAAAAATTGTGAAATATGCATTTAATGACCCTTGGGTATAAGGACTGAAATTCCAGTCCCATTGAAATTGGTGTTTCGGTCAGGACCCGAATCTTGAGCCAGCTGCAATTTAGGTCTTTTTTATGTACTGATGGTTAAAAGAAAATGACGAACAAAAGTTGCATCATATATCATCCATTCCAACCATTGGCTATGGGATAACCTATGAGAGCCGATGTATGAATTGGGATGTGAGTTCTCTCCTAGGTAGTGTGTGGATGTGTTCTTGTTGAAGGTGACACAGGACAATACCTAGAGGGGTAAACTTTATGGATTATTCAATGATTTCACAAACTGAGATTAACAGACGTTTAATTGTGAAACAACTATAGAAAATCTTGGAAGCAATCATCAACTTGAGGATTTGTGAGTTTAGTAGAGGATTGTCCGAATCTCCTCGAATGGGTTGTCCGAATCCATGAACAACTAAGATTTAACAAGAAATAAAAAGAATAATCTCAAAGTTTAATAATAATTTTATTGATAGATAAACCAAGTACGTTAAGGGATTTTATATAGGCTTACAATTAATTACTTAGAAAACAAGAGAAAACTGTAGAAAATCATAATCCTAATTTATAGAAATTAATGATCAAATTTGTACCAGATTGTTAAATATGAATCCTTAGACGAAAATCATAACTTTCAAAAATTTCCAGATTGCAAAGTCCAACTTCAATTGCATTTTTGAACGCCTAAACTTGAAAATTAAAAGTTGACTTGAACACGAAATTTGAAGCTCTTGAAGGTAGCTTTCTGGATTTGGGGTTGTGAACCTAAATACGGAGTTATAGGCTAGGCTAGGAGATATCATTGTTTTCCTATAGCTGAGCTGTAGTTCGCATCTGAGTAGTTTTGTGTAAACTCACTTACATCAGACTCCCTAAAGTAGGGCAAAACCAATAGGCATACTAACGATTTGGCTCACAAATTAATAAATTATTATTTTGTGGAAGCTAATTGTGAACGATAATTGTCAATAATATTTCACCAATAAACCCTAGTAAATCCCAAAAACAACTTCGAATTCAAGGTACCCTTACAGTTTCCTGCGACCACAATGAGATGTAGTAGTTATGATCGTTGGTAACGATATCATTGAGGAATTGGCGGTTTGAATGTTGATGAAAAGGGATTTTGAGTAGTGCAACAACTCTAGATTGTAGCAATTCAAATGAGAAGGATTTTAGATTAATGGAAATTTAGGGCATATGAATGGATGGTTAAGAACAACAAATTGGACTTAAATACCAAGTATCACTTATTTGCAAATAAATATACTATCCTATTTTCATTGGACACTTAAATACCCTGAACTTCCATTTTGCACTTATATACCCTGAACTTTGATTTTGCACTTAAATATACTAAGTTATGATAATTTGCGGTCCGATATTAACAGTAAATATAAAATGACATTTTTCCCTTATGATTTCATAATCTACCTCGTTTTGTCCCCTCTGAGCCGCTGCACAATTTTGTTCCTCTCCCACAACACACGACCTAAATGTGAGTTGCATCGATCCCCCCCCCCGACAGCGACGACTGTCCCTAAATGCCATTACTACTTGAGAGTCATTCTTCACTAATTAAATCTTAACAATCAATTTTACAAACACTTTAAACTCATAGTAGTTATTGTAATTAATATCAAGGGGAAAAACGAAAGAGAACAAAAGTAGTTAAGCAGGACACATCTGAAGGAAAATCTTCTGGTGGAGGATATAAGGTCTTTGCATTCTTAGTGTTATTGTTCTCCTAAAACATTTTCTCGTGTTGGAGTATGGTTGCTGTTTTAAATCATTGGGGGGGGGGGGGGGGGGGTGGGTTGCATACCTAAGATCAAAATTTAAGAGGACATTGAGGATTGAACTTGAGACCTCTTGCTTAAAAGCATGTACAATGAAGTGGATCCGCCCCTGAACAGATATGAATCCAAATTTAGGTGTCTGGGTTAGGTAGGATGCTTTTGGTAAGAATGCCCTGTACTAAATAACATGAGCAGCTAAATCATCATCCTATTTCACTGAACCCTTCTTTTTATTTGGTTTTTTATTTTTAAAATTAAATGTTCTGTGTGTTTCTCCTTTTGAACGGCTATTATAGGTTTCATTTATACAGAAGCCTGATTTTCATAGAACAGCAAAACCCTGAACATCCATTCAGGTGCATATAGTTTTTTTTTGCTTAGTTATGGTTTTGGCTAGTGCTTCTGATTTTGATGGCATCTTTCGATATGCAGAAGCATAAAGGATCACCAGGGAATAAAATAAAGAAAGGACGGATAGATTCCTCGAAAGTTGATGAAGTTGCCGGTGAAGACACTTTGAAGGGAGAAACATATGATAAATTAAAGAAGTCTATGCCAAGAAAAAAGAACTCTGAAATGTCTAAAACGTGGCAAGTGCTTCAAAAACAAAGAAAGCTTTACCTATTAAAGAAGGTGCAACAGAAGATAAGAAAGATAAAAGGAAGCCTTTGCCAAGAAAGAAGACTCTTGAAAAGCCTAAGAAGGCGAGGGCTTGTAAGGTGGAGAAAGCATCATCTATTAAGAAAGGCACTTCCCAAGAATCTAGCAGAAGCACTACAAAATATGATCTGAAAGCTTCTTCAGCTGCACAAGGTGCATCAAAGACACTTGCAAAGAGCAAAATGGTTTCTTTGAGCGAAACGATTCAAAAGGGATCTAAGGCTGTGGATAATGAAAAGGTTGCATTACCGAAAAAGGATCCTGTGAAAAGCTCTAAGAAAGTCTCAAAATTTACAAGGACACGTGCTTCATCAAATGATAATGGTTCTGTCCACCTTCAACCTCCAAATTTAGAATTGATGATTCAAGAGAAGGTCGTAGTAAAGAGAAACCAGATATTGTGAAAAAAAGTGAAATCAAGAGAGAGGCAATCAATTCCATCTCCAAGGTTTCAACCAAGGAAGAAGGTATGGCTCAACAATTTATTTCAATAAGAAAACATTAACTTATCAGATATTAGGATTTGCAGTTGCATTTTGTTTTATACTTATCTTGATATATTAAGAATAATGTTAGAATGAGCCTAACTTGTTACACCCTGGTTTCCCATAACCGAAAAGTAGTCACTGAGAGTGATGTCGTACAAGCCTAAATTGCACTTATATAAGACATGAAGATTCACGGTTAATGATATATCTCAAAACAATAATATTGCAACAGAAATAAGCCGATAAATTGAAGTCACAACAAATATATAGAAATGTATCTCTTTATTGATAATTGTAGCAGAATATAAAGACTTGCATTGGAATATAAAGGCTCTCAATAGTCAACTTAATATGCCAACTTGGCTTAAAACCCACATTTTCAACTCTTGCTCACAAAGGATTTATATCATTCCATAAATATATCCTCTATATATAAAAGAGATCATCTCCGGCTGAACATCTTCAAGTTGTCAATCTGAGCTCCAATGTCTCGGCACGTCCAAGCAAATCTTTGCACCTGGAGAGTTGGGAATTAGTACATTGCCAGGCACTGGTGAGTGGGACTAACCCGCTCGTCTAAACCGACACTACTATTCATGTGAAACATGCAATTTATATAAGGTGTTATTGCTATTTAGAACTATGATTGATTAACAGTTCATTAAGATAGCATAAGTGAAATAAGAAACATGAAACCATATCATTTATCAGTGATTTCTTACCATAGCGGATGTGTCCATCCCTGCATAAGATAGAGGTGAACAATTACCGTTCTTGCATAAGACAAACATTAGTATACAACCTGCCTATATAAGATCATTGGCGAATCGACACCATGAAGGACTATTATGTGGTATTGTGATGTGCCCTCCCAGTATGGGTAGTTAGTCCCACTAAAGGTCCTGCAATACCTTGTGCTTTGAAGCACGTTCCACATAATTTTCTTCTAGGTCGAATCGGTCCCAGTGTCCCGACGACTATTCGAGAAAAATCAAACCTTGTGTACAAGTTGTCCATGATCATACAAATACGTGAGCAGTTTAACTATACACATGCATGGTACAGAAACATAAATAAAACATTCTACATTTTTACTCGCACAATCAATCATTCTTGCTCTATTAATATACTCATTCAATGTTCCGATTGGCGACCCGCAGGTCCTAAACATTTCGACCATCCCGTGGTACCAAGCCACATTTTAACAGCTCTGTGGTACCATACCACAACTGTCCGCTTTTTATACGAAGCTTGCCAAATCACATAACAACAATTCCGTAGTATCACATCACGACTATCCGCTTCACATATGAAACTCTTACTACATAAATCTCGTGCATAACACTCAACCGTTATAGTCATTCAATGTTCTATTCTCAGTGTTACAACATGCATGCTGACTTTAATTTATCAATTACAATATACCAGACATTAACGATCCAAGGACGTTGTAAGAAAACAAGAGAATATATTTTCTTAAGGATGTGAAGTACTAGAAAAGAATGGCCAGAATCATCCATCTATATAAACTTGCCTTTCTATTCGATCACGCATGTACCGAACACTTTCTCTACACATGATTTGAGGTGATGCCGATCTTCTTAACTGGTATAATCATACGAGCAAGCCATGCTCCACAAATCATCCAATCCGACCATATTAAGCAAGTCTGCATTACCACTCAAATTTTATGATTTCTTGAATAACTCGAAACCAACCATCCGATTCAATTCACGATGCTAACAAAATGCATCCGCCTACACTTGGGAAATACAACGATCACAAAAGACCGCGTGAAACCAAGTCCAACCAAGTCTCTTCGAGCCAACAAGCCAGTCCAATGCACTACGCGGAGTGGGATATTACACAACTCAAGGGGATGGTTTCATTGATGTGGAGTGGGTAAACATTTATAGGAGATGGTCATCCTCTTTACTTCCTATTGGAGTCAAGGAGTAGGAGAGAACTAAGTATGGACACTAAAGAATAACAACTCTTAACTATAGTAACACTTCCCCTTAAGTTGGAGCATATTTATCATGAATGTCCAGCTTGGTACATAAGATAAGGAACCTGACAACTGACAGTTTTGTAATTTTTTTAACCTTAAGAACGAAAGCATGAAGTGAAAATTTTCTTGATCATTACTGCATCCTAGAAGAATTGATAATCCACCTTGAAGTGTTTGGTTCTTGCGTGGAAACTAAATCGGTAGAAATAAAAATAACAGTTTCTCATGATAGTGCATAGATGGTAACTCAGTGTAACTAACACCAAAGTCATCCATCAATGTTTTTGACCACATCATCTTACACACAATATTATCCATGGCTCTATGTTCTGCCTCTGCATGCAAGCTAGCTACCACTGTTGGATGCTCCAACTGATGAGGTTTTCATCAGCTTAAGTGCAGTAGCTAATCGTGACCTATCAACCTTCAATCCTGTAACCCCTATTTTATAGAAATGATTAGTATTAACAACTAATTATTACTAAATATAATTAGTAGATAAAACCTCTAATTAAGTATTAATTAAGAGTTTAAACGATGACATTATTGCTTGCATCATGATGGCATCATCATGACATCATCACCCTTCCACACCCTTCTATATGACATCGTCCATGCCATCACTCTCTCTCTACACTCTTCCATCACATCTCACCACTCTCTACACACTTCTTATGACACCTCATGAAAAACACAGTTTTGACGTGTTCTTGATTTACAGTTTCTAGGTTGAAAGCCCTATATTGGAAGGTCGTTTTCTTTTAATTCTGTAAATATAATTTAGATTTTATTTACCCATCATATAGTCTATATTACCAAGATCACAACGATAAACTATTTGCATATTATCGACGATTACTTCGGTACTAAAAACTGCGTTAAAATCAGGAAAAACCCACAGATTATGTTTTATATATAACTTGAAAACTTGTGATACGGAGTGCACCCCGATAAATTGGACCACTACGTCATATAACAATTATTCCAAAAGGAGCGTATGGTATATCCTGACGTGCGGGCTTTCGCGAATGTTGATTCGAACGCGTGTGCACGTCAGAATCAACCCGTATCCGTGGAAAGTTTCATGTATCGCAGTTTTGCAAATTTTTCATTAATTGGTGCACGCTCGTCGGAATGCAACAAAACTTGCACCATTGGATTCGTGGTATCACGCTGGTCTTGTGACACAGGTTTCACACGATTTCGAGATAGTTGACCAAGTCGCCTATTTGTGGGCCCCACGGTTTGACTTGATGGGTAAAATTGTGATCGGCTCACCGGAATCCAAAATTGGATATACCATTGAGTTTGTATCATCGTTTAGGATTTTTTTGACCTATAATTTGTTCCATTTAGAGACCTTACTCTCGCACGCATTTTGGTGCAAAGTGGGCCATATATGGACCCCACTTTGGCCCGAAATTATCGTTTTGTTCCTGTGTCCAAATTGGACAAAGGGGTAGAGTTTTTTGACTATCTCGCTGATTCCGGAGATGTTGGTGATATTTATTTCAGCATCCGGAGACGTTTATTCAGAGCCCCCACATTCCGGTTTCTTGTGCTTATCGTCTTGACGTCTACATTTCACAAATTGCTTGCCAGTCAAGTATACCATGTCATATTACTGTTTAGTTACATTCATTTGTTTCATAATTATTTTCTGTTATTTATTTGCATTTATTTTACTATATAAAACTGCACGTCCAAGAAGACTTGGGTGCAACGACAATTGCGTCGTCCTTTGTCTTTTATTTATATTATACATGTTGGCCTAGTTTTATGAGACCACCCTATGATTTTGAGGCATTATGTTTCATTGGCCGTCACACCTTTTTACACGAGTTGTGAGTAGCATGTAGGATACGGACATGCATGTTAGACTGGCCACCTATACGTAAAGGTCGTACGACGGTTAAGGAATAGCTGCCAATAGAAATATCATGTTTAGCAGACTTCAGTTACTAGAGGGTGTTGTGTGTTATGGATGTGACATGTTAGTAGCATTGGGTGGAGAGAACAATGATTAAGCATATGTGACTCCTTTACACTTTTCCTTATTTTGGCCGTGAGCTCCGCCGGAGACGCGAGTCGTTATGACCCCACTGTTTACTACAGGCCTATGACGTCGACGACGTTACGCACGTGGCCCCTGGTTCTCCAAGAGAACTACGCACATCCCATTATTTTAGCCAGATAGTCCATACGCGGGAAAGTTGTTCTTAAACTGCATTCACAAAGACCGATTAGGCGACCCTCTTGAATGTTTACTTTCAGTATATTATGGCATGTTGTTTTATGTATCTTTTTACGTTCCTCTGAGGACCTGGTCCCTTTCAGGTATAGATGATCAGGAGTATCCACAGGAGTACAGACCCGAACTTGACGCTTCATTCTCTGTCGAGGAGGTCTTACCTTCTGAGTACCAATGATAGTTCATTGGTGATGGATATCTTATTGTTGTTTCTCTTATTTGACATTATTTTATATTAGGGTTTTGATCTCCTCTATCATTTTAGTTTTTATGTAGTCGACATGTAGTAGATTTGCCTCCACCCGACTATCATTCTTTGATACTTCATATTTGAGACATTTAGTTATTTATTAGATATTTTCTTATTTGTGCTGTGGAGGAGATATAGATGCCTGTGACTTGTGTTGACAATATATTTACCACTTTATGAATTAATATTCATATTACAGCGTGCGTATGTATTATGGTTTCCATATATTGGTGTTGCCATATACATACGTTTGGCATGTTACGTATTCCTAGTCCTACGTATTTTGGAACTGGGACGTGATAATATGTAATCAACATGTACACGAATACACTTGGTCTTGATCACATAACCAACTCCTACTCTCCCGTCCCCAACCAATACTCATGGATCCAATCACGACATGTTACGAACACGAATATAAGCAAACTAAACACGAGCAATGTGTAAACACGAAGTATACGATAATCAATACCCGAAACACAAGATAGAATACATGTGAAAGAGTACCCGCTGAATACGGTAGGGGATAACATCCCATGACAGGATCCATATAGTACCAGTCCATGTAACCACTGTGTCAGAATCAAGTATACAGTTCTAGAACATGCGATATATACACTATCATGAAATAAAACTAACAGAGAGATGTACTCGCCTCGGGTCCTGAGCAAAGGTGTCTTTCGATGCCCAAGCTGGTGTCACACAATCCTATTTATGAAATATCATGTTAAATAGTGTAATAAAGTGATAAATTGCTAAAATGAGTTAAATTATGATGTTCTAGATCAATACTAAGTCATACACTAATTTCTAGGTCCAAGCTAAGGTTATTAGTCTATTTTGGTCACTAACTAGTACTACCTAATAAAAATTATATATATATATATATATATATATATATATATATATATATATACTCCATGTATCCATATATGCTAACTAGTATATAATTAAATAACTAACTAACTACTCATAACTATATTAACTTAAAAGTGATACTAATATATCACTAATATCTTAATACACTAACTGATATCAAGGAAATAACCAACTGGCATCTAATTAACTGATATCTAGTACTTATCCTATCTTAACACTATATACTAATTGATAACTACTAATTAGTAACTAACTTCACTATACTTACAACCCAACCGATATCAGTTAATAACTAACTGACTAACTTTTAACTAGTGCTAACTTAACTAACACTTACTACAACTATCAGTTGATATCCAACATTCATATCAACTAATGTATCTAACTGATATGCATACTAACTAATATCTAACTTAACTTATTACTAACTGATATTTCAAACACCACTGCTACTTCCCCCTTAATCACTTGTGTTTACTGATACTTAGTGTCTGTGGTCATTGCACACACAGATACTACTGATACCTTTCTAACATCTGTAAATGGATACTTTCCTGCATCAACTCCTTCAGTTGCCTATACTGCTACCTTAGTGTCAGTTGGTCTATACACCATACTTGTATCACTGATGTCTACCCAAAACAGTCCTTAGCACAACTGGAGCTACCCAAGCCTCCCCTCCATATCACTCTCCAGTTAACACTCACTGACCCTTACTTATTGATACACCTATACACCACTGCAATCCTCATCTAATTCCTTTGCACCAGCACCCCAACACTGGAACAAGGTGCTGCACCACTACACACATGAGCCTCTAATCCCCTTCTTCTTATTTGTTGCAAAGCAACAACAACCACAGCTGCACTAATACTCTCCCAAAATTGCCAACGCAGTCTGCGACTAAGCAATACACTCCCACAGGCCTGCTGCCAGGGTGTGTTGCAGCCATTCCTGGAACATGGGCACTCCCAATCTTCACTTCCAAGGATGCACTCTACTCTTGTTATCCTATTTTCTAATGCATAAGACATTCAGCTCTCATAACATTATGATACTCTACTGATACTTAAGTATCTAGCACCTAGTTTCAGAGCTACGGATACCCACAGGAACTAGGTTATCACTCACACATAAATCACTCACCCACATTTTCCTTTGCCATACACCCAAATAATCTCACTACTCAAGCATGACACTAAAGCATATCCTGATACACAAGTACACACATACTCTCATACAACACAACCACACAAACACACTTCACTATTAACTCTCCAACAACTCAGTCATCCAAACACGCATGATCACTCTCCTTATACCACAGTCTGCAACCTTACCCGACATACCCACATGGGTCACTCCGAAACCTCATAACTCAGGTATGAGTTGCATCGCACTGCCTCAGTTGCCTGCAAACTGCACTTGAACCACTGTCCCTCAAATATCAGTCCCCCACCCACCCCCCCCCCCCCTCCCCCTCCCCCCCGCCCCAAACACTCATATCTGCCACTCTTCTCCTTCTTCCTGCCACCCATAGCCTTCCACCACTCTACCTAGCCTGTGCACTAAAATCACAACTGATACATGTACCCCCATCACACAGGCACTCCAAACTACAACACACACACACACTCACATAATATATATATATATATATATATATATATATATATATATATAAACACTTATTTTGTCCTATACATATAGCTATATAATACATTAGAGATATTTAAGCAAACACTTAGAATATACACATAGGGGAATCATGATACACACCTCAACCAAAGGGTCAAATCTCTCATTTCCCCACAATTATCAATCACACACACACACACACACACACACACATATATATATATATATATATATATATATATATATATATATAATGCAACTTGTTATAATAGGAATTGAAGAGTAATCATGCAAAACACCCTAAATGGGCTCTGTATCACTCCGTATCGCAAAATACCACGATACGGCCTATATGTATCCATTTGTGGACACGTAGCTAGTCCCACAACCCCGATCTAAGTCTAATTAAACTAATACATGTACCCCCATCACACAGGCACTCCAAACTACAACACACACTCACATAATATATATATATATATATATATATATATATATATATATAAACACTTATTTTGTCCTATACATATAGCTATATAATACATTAGAGATATTTAAGCAAACACTTAGAATATACACTTAGGGGAATCATGATACACACCTCAACCAAAGGGTCAAATCTCTCATTTCATGTGCAGATGGCTAGCGGAGTTCGATGGAAAACAGGTGTTCGTTCAGAACAGTACTGAGATAGCTGGATTGGAGCGATAATGCCGTCTTCCTTAGTCCGATCGGTCGGATGATTTAGAGAGCACGGCCTGCTCGCACGGTCATACCAGTTGAGTAGATCGCGCTTGCATCGGACCACGGGTTCAAGGGATTGGCCGTATCAGCAGGACAGGATGCTTAACGGAATCAAACATTGTGAGTGGGCTCTTTCCCTTCTCCTCTACTCCTTCGTGCCTAATAATATGGAACACACGTAAAGGCTTGAACACTTGGGCTGAAACTTGAGAATCACTACACTAAGGCGTGCATAGAGTGTACGTCGTTTGTTTGGATAGGATTGTGGCTTGAATTGATATTGCGCGTTGGATAGTTGGAGCTAGAGTTGGATTATATATTTGAGGCAGTCGGTTGAATAATTGGGATTATGCTTGGATGGTTGGAATGATAAATTGAGGCATTGGGAATATCGGGAATTCGGACGAGCGAGCGTGCATCCGTGCACGAGTATCACTTGGTCGCTTTGTCTTACAAAGCGAGCAGTTGTGGTTCGAAACTGAACAACTGCATCGGCGAGGGCATAGTGCCACTGTTGGGGCATTGTGCTACTGTTGGGGCATTGTGCCATGGGTTTGTTCTGAGTTGGGGTGTTGCACCCAATTTGAAACAGGTGCCTTGGGCTATATGTTGGAAGAATGGTTATGGATTCTTTGGTTGGATATTTTGGTTGGATAATTGGTTGAATGAGTCTAGGATCGCTTGGTGGGACGAGAATGTTCGATCCTCTCGTCATACCTACTTGGTGTCTGCATGTCACGGACAACCTGTGTACACAGGGTTTGGCATTTTCTCGAAACGGCATTCCGGGGCACTGGAACCGTATCGATCCGGAGGGAAATATTTGATTCGTACTAGTCACGATGCATTGCGGGACCTCCAGCGGGGCTTGCTACCCGGGCTGATAGGGCGCACCGTAAATGCTTGGAATATGTTCTTTATGGCTTTGCCAGTGACTTCATATAGATAAGAGTTGGTTTGCTTTACTTTGGTTGGTTTGTGCTTCGTGTAGACGGTTTGCATGCTAGTTTCCTTCGGGTTGGATATATATAATTTGTTTGTCGATTGGTTTGAGTTGAATGTTTGCATGCTTAAACTGCTTTACAGTTTTCCTTAACATGTCATCCCTATGCCATGAAATGAATCTAGGATTCAACTAGAAAGATCATCATTTAATTGTTTGCATTCACTATTTTACTTAGTGTCGGCTTAGACGAGTGGGTTACCCCGCTCACCAGTACGGCTGTGTACTGACCCACGTTTGTGGGCATTATTTCAGGTACGCAGGTGTAGTGGCGCTGCTTGGATATACGTGACATGATGTACGAACTGTAAGTACCTTTGTAGGCTAGAGAAAAGAGCAAGAGTATTTCGTCGCCTTCGTGGCATTGCCTTTGTGGCATTTCATTTGGACCCTATCGAGAGCTTCGCTGTAATACTTGACTTTCGTTGCAACTTGGTCGTTTCGATGATAACTTTGGTGTTTGACAACATCGTCTTGTACGAGCGCAACTCCAGGCTCGTACGGCATCACGTCCCGATGAGAACGATTGTCCTGCGGGAGAGCTGTAACGTGGTGATTCACGTTCAGCGGGAACTATTAAGCTTGCGGGAGATTGGGGCGTAACAAATTGGTATCAGAGCCAGGTTCATTTTCTCGGACTTGGTCCTTCGTTTCATCACAAACTCTAAATAGCTTCCGCGTGTCGTTTAGCTCTTGGCTCTACTCAGTGCCGTATTGGATGTTTCATGCAATAAGTCTATATTTTGCTTGTGGTGGCTGCATGTTGTTCTTGGTTGCGTTGCTTTTGTTGGTTTCGTTAGATCGCTTAGCCTCGTTAGGCATTGTTGCATTTGTGCAGCAAGTTGGGTGGCGTTGTTGCATTTGTGCAACAAGTTGAGAGCTGTCGTTGGGTTGGCTTGGCTTGTCATTCAGGGAGTTTCTGATAGCATCAGTGGATCAGTTGGTTGGCAGACGAGATTGGTTATGCAGCATGTTGTGAGTAGAAGCATCGATGAGAATAGATCGTTGCACGAGTTGCTCGTGTAGCGAATGTGTTGGATGGAAGTTTGAATTTTGGCTGGGTATATCACATAGAGCATCGGTTCAGCAGGTTTGAGTTTGTATTGGGAATATCAGGATAAGTTTGCACGAGTTGCTCGTACAGCAAATGTGTGGAACAGTTGGGTATTGGGTTGGACTACTTAGAAGACGATCGATGCACGAGTTGCTCGTGTTGCGAAAGTATCAGACTGTGAGAATAGCTGGGAGCATTGAGAATGGAATATAGCACTAGTTGCATATCGAGATTGATGGAAATAGTTGGATAATTCAGGCATTGGTTGAGTTGTGTCAGACTTGAGTTGGGAAAGGCAGGATAACGCATGAGGGATGGTTCGAACGGATCTTGGATCAGTGCAAGGAATCGTCAAGTGAGTAGCGACTTGATTCGTAGTGGTATATGGGATACCACATAGTAAGCAAGGCATTGGAATATTTTGGTTAGACATCAATGGGAATTACCTGAACGGACTCGGGTAACGGGAATACGAGTTGGTAGGTGCACATCGGCTGAGTTGGGAAGAATGAGAAATGGAGCAAAACAAATATTGAGTTGAGCAATCGGGAACGGACTCATGCAAATGGAAGTATCGTTGGGCTTAAGAGATGGATGAGATCGGAACGAACAGTTGGGTTACGCTTGAGCGAAGCGATGGGTTAAATTGAAGGATAGCGAGCACGGACTACGATTTTGGGCAACACATTTGAGTTGTTGGTTAAGCAATGAAACACGCCTTGGTTTGGAGGGACAATGCGATGGATTCGCACGAACTTGAAGGATTTTGGATATTGCTGCTCGAGAAGTCGACTCAGGTTTAGCGAAAGTGGAATTTTGGGCAAGATGGTACAAAGATGGTAGACGGATTCTCCGAAAGACGTGAACGG
This sequence comes from Iris macrosiphon, assembly GCA_036927795.1. Classification (NCBI taxonomy): domain Eukaryota; kingdom Viridiplantae; phylum Streptophyta; class Magnoliopsida; order Asparagales; family Iridaceae; genus Iris; species Iris macrosiphon. The sequence goes on along the minus strand of JAYESA010000004.1, from coordinate 225,551,686 downwards.
ATTGTGGCAACAACTAAAGGTAAAGATTGTGGCGGACGGACTTTAAAGATAGCTAAATGTGGGAGCAACGTCGGAACAAATCACTGTGCTGCTCGAGTAAGTTGGACGTGCATTGTGGGACGCGAAAAACCGATAAGGATTTGAGTAAGTCTTGAGTTTCGAGAATCATTGCAAGTGGTAATGCGAGAAGACGAACATGGCAATTCAGAAAATTAATGGATTCAGGGCAGAACGACGGATTGATGGAAGACGGTTTCAACGAGCGCAGTTCTCGAACTGTGGCTTGGATAAATAGCGAGACTCTAGGTGGTTAAGCGGCCTTTGGTTGACAGATCATCAGTGGTAGTGCATAAATTTCTCGGATTCGGAAGTTCGCTCGGATGGAATGGTTCGGATTTGCAGATGAGATATAGCATGGTTCATAGTAATTGTCCATCGTGATGACTTACAATTATCGAGCGTAGCTTCGGGACAACTGACCCTAGCGACTTGTCCGCCAGATCAAAGATTGAATATGGTAGACCCATAGAACGACCCTTGTGGCGGCGTATTTGGGAATGCGTCGGGGGTAGATGTGAGCAATAATATTTGGAGATATGTCTGAGTGTTGGATTTAAGAGACCCTTGGGATAGTCTTCAGCTGAAGATACAGCCAGAAGATCGGAGCGATGGTGGAAATAGCCTAGTCAACTGATGAGATTCAGAGTCGCAGATTTTTATCGATGGCATCGCCTCTGACTCATCGTGCCCTGGAAGGGAATAGCATTCATATGAATTGACGACTGTGAAACTAGCTCGTGAAGTTAAAACAGCGGCTCGTTCAGATCAAATCTTTGCGAATACTGGAAGGGACAGATTTGCCTCAGATTTACAAGATGCATCGGAACTTAGTCTGGGAAGCGTGCTCGTTCGGAAGGCAAATGTGACATCCTATGCTTCGAGGCAGTAGAAGCAGCACGAAGAACTATTCCATGCGCAACCTAGGAATTGTGGCGAGTGTGTCCACGTTGAAATCGTGGTGACACTATCCCTTTGGCGTGGCGGCGAGATCTTCGTGGATCATACGAACCTCAATATAGATGTTCACCCAGCGAGGTATTGAGATTGAGGAAGAGGTGTTGGACTGAGCTGATATAAGCAAGTTTGTTATTTGGGTAAATCGCATAGCTGGGGTAGTATCAGTTGAGTTGATCGTTCGGTGCATAAGATATATTTGGGGATTTTGCTAGTGCGGATTCAGAAATAGTTGGATGGATTGAGTTGGAACACGAACTGATTGAGTCAGTGGAAAATCATCATAATTGAGAATAGTGCTCAAGCGAACATGGATGCCTCGGACATAAAGATACCCTTGTAACTTGTCCAAATTCGCTATCGCAAAGCTCGGCTGAAATGCATGTATTTTAGGGACACCTTAAATATGTGTACGATCCAAAACTAAGCGATACAAGGAATTCGTATTGAGCTGCAAGGAGGATGTGGGAATATGGAATTTGTACGAGCGTTCAGCAGAGCGAGATGCTGAGTCAGGATTCGTGAGTATGAGAGTTGCATAGAGCAGAGTTATGTATTGGACAAGCGGCATATGATAGGAATGAGTACCAGCACGGTTCGTCGACGAACCTGATTCTAAGTGGTATATTATGTAACGCCCGTAACCGCACGGTGCGTTACGCTGAGTCGGATTGAATAAAACAAATGCTGGTTACATTTGAATCATTGGATTTTGGGAAGAAGTATTGATTGAGTTGGTTTCATGTGCAGATGGCTAGCGGAGTTCGATGGGAAACAGGTGTTCGTTCAGAACAGTACTGAGATAGCTAGATTGGAGCGATAATGCCGTCTTCCTTAGTCCGATCGGTCGGATGATTTAGAGAGCACGGCCTGCTCGCACGGTCATACCAGTTGAGTAGATCGCGCTTGCATCGGACCACGGGTTCAAGGGATTGGCCGTATCGGCAGGACATGATGCTTAACGGAATCAAACATTGTGAGTGGGCTCTTTCCCTTCTCCTCTACTCCTTTATGCCTAATAATATGGAACACACGTAAAGGCTTGAACACTTGGGCTGAAACTTGGGAATCACTACACTAAGGCGTGCATAGAGTGTACGTCGTTTGCTTGGATAGGATTGTGGCTTGAATTGATATTGCGCGTTGGATAGTTGGAGCTAGAGTCGGATTATACATTTGAGGCAGTCGGTTGAATAATTGGGATTATGCTTGGACGGTTGGAATGATAAATTGAGGCATTGAAAATATCGGGAATTCGGACGAGCGAGCGTGCATCCGTACACGAGTATCACTTGGTCGCTTTGTCTTACAAAGCGAGCAGTTGTGGTTCGAAACCGAACAACTGCATCGGCGAGGACATAGTGCCACTGTTGGGACATTGTGCCACTGTTGGGGCATTGTGCCATGGGTTTGTTCTGAGTTGGGGTGTTGCACCCAATTTGAAACACTGTGCTGAGAAGTGGCATAGTGCCTATGGAATAACTTGATATTTTGTGCCTTGGGCTATATGTTGGAAGAATGGTTATGGATTCTTTGGTTGGATGTTTTGGTTGGATAATTGGTTGAATGAGTCTAGGATCGCTTGGTGGGGCGAGAATGTTCGATCCTCTCGTCATACCTACTTGGTGTCTGCATGTCACGGACAACCTGTGTACACAGGGTTTGGCATTTCCTCGAAACGGCATTCCGGGGCACTGGAACCGTATCGATCCGGAGGGAAATATTTGATTCGTGCTAGTCACGATGCATTGCGGGACCTTCAGCGGGGCTTGCTACCCGGGCTGATAGGGCGCACCGTAAATGCTTGGAATATGTCCTTTATGGCTTTGCCAGTGACTTCATATAGATAAGAGTTGGTTTGCTTTACTTTGGTTGGTTTGTGATTCGTGTAGGCGCGGCCACCTTGCCTCGGCAAGAGTGTGCACTTGGAGATTGGATTGTAAGTTTTGGTTGAGGACGGATATTGAGGCATTGGATTGTTGGTTCGATAGTCGCGTTGCTTGGGCTTTGAGTATGACGGTTTGCATGCTAGTTTCCTTCGGGTTGGATATATATAATTTGCTTGTCGATTGGTTTGAGTTGAATGTTTGCATGCTTAAACTGCTTTACAGCTTTCCTTAACATGTCATCCCTATACCATGAAATGAATCTAGGATTCAACTAGAAAGATCACCATTTAACTGTTTGCATTCACTATTTTACTTAGTGTCGGCTTAGACGAGTGGGTTACCCCACTCACCAGTACGACTGTGTACTGACCCACATTTGTGGGCATTATTTCAGGTACGCAGGTGTAGTGACGCTGCTTGGATATACGGGACATGCTGTACGAACTGTAAGTACCTTTGTGGGCTAGAGAAAAGAGCAAGAGTATTTCATCGCCTTCGTGGCATCGCCTTCGTGGCATTGCATTTGTGGCATTTCATTTGGACCCTATCGAGAGCTTCACTGCGTATTACTCTGATGTGTGCTTGGTACACAATACTTGACTTTCGTTGCAACTTGGTCGTTTCGATGATAACTTTTGTGTTTGACAACATCGCCTTGTACGAGCGCAACTCCAGGCTCGTACGGCATCACGTCCCGATGAGAACGATTGTCCTGCGGGAGAGCTGTAACGTGGTGATTTACGTTCAGCGGGGACTATTGAGCTTGCGGGAGATTGGGGCGTGACACCGGACACGGTCTCCTTGTCAAAGCTCCTCCTCATAGTGCTCCTTGAAATTCCAAACTTCAATGCTCCTTGAGTGATGAGAAAGAGAGGGAATGTGAATGAATTGAGAGGGATTGATGGAGGGATAAATGAATTGGGGAAGAAGACAATTGGAGATCTAGAATTGAGTATGCAAATGAAGAAAAGAGAGAGAATGGAGAGACCTATATGGCCGGTCCCCTTTCCCTCCTCTCCAAGTCACAACATAAAGTCTAAATCGTCCCTCTCTAGCTAATTATGAAGAATAATTAATGATGGCTATTTTGGGAAGTTTCTACAATTAGTTTAATCCTCCTAATTAATTAGTGGAAATGGATCTATTGGGCTTGGTCCATGTTAGCTCACAAGTTATCATGACAATTCTAATTGGGTTCACATAGGTCAAGTTTAGCTAATAGGCTAGCCCACTAACTAATAAATAATTAATACAAGCACAAATAAATATATGTAGCACTTTAATTAAATATAATTTCTAAAAAATAAAATAACTACGCCAAATTACTAATTTACCCATATTTGGAAAAGTGAGGGTGACACCCCTCATCGATTCCCACCACCTCGTCATCCGTCGCGCCCGCATCATCGACTTCCCCCGCCACGCCCGACCTGTAACGCCCCGCAACCGCTCGGAGCGTTACGCTGAGTCGGAGTCGGATTTAATGAATCAAATGCTGGTTACAATTGAAATGTCGGATTTCGGGAACAAGGATTAATCGAGTTGGTTTCAATGTGCAGATGGCTAGCGGGTTCGATGGAAATCAGGTGTTCGTTCAGAACAGTACTGAATAGCTGGATGGAAACGATAATGCCGTCTTCCTTAGTCCGATCGGTCGGATGATTTGGAGAGCACGGCCTGCTCGCACGGTCATACCAGTTGAGTAGATCGCGCTTGCATCGGACCACGGGTTCAAGGGATTGGCCTTATCGGCAGGACAGGATGCCTAACGGATTCGAACATTGTGAGTGGGCTCTTTCCCTTCTCCTCTACTCCTTCATGCCTAATAATATGGAAAACACGTAATGGCTTGTACACTTGGGCTGAAACATCGGGAAGCACTACACTGAGGCGTGCATAGAGTGTGCGTCGTTGGCTTGGTAGGATTGTGGCTTGAATGGTTTTACGCATTGGATAGTTGGTGCGATAGTTGGATTATACGTTTGAGGCGATCGGTTGGATACTTGGGATTTTGCTTGGACGGTTGGAAATATACAAGTTGGAATGATACATTGAGGCAAATGGGAATATCGAGAATATCGGGAATTTGGGCGAGCACGAACTACGATTTTGGGCGGAACCGGAACGAACATTTGGGTTATGCTTGAGCAAAGCGATGGGATTATCGGAAGGATAGCGAGCACGAACTACGATTTTGGGCAACACATTTAAGCTGTTGGTTGAGCAAAGAAACACGATATTGGTCTGGAGGGACAATGAGATGGATTCACACAAACTTGAAAGATTTTGGATATTGTTGCTCGAGAAGTCGACTCAGGTTTAGCAAAAAAATGGAATTTTGGGCAAAATGGTGCAACGATGGTAGACGGATTCTTCGGAAAGACGTGGACGGATTGCGGCAACAACGGAAGGCAAAGATTTTGGCGGATTGATTTCTGAAGATAGCTAAATGTGGGAGCAACGTCGGAACGAATCACTGTGCTGCTCGAGTAAGTTGGAAGTGCAAGGTAGGACGTGGCAAACGGATGTGAATTTGAGCAAGTCTCGAGCTTTGAGAATCGTTGAAATCGATGGTGCGAGAATCGAATATGCAATTCGAAAATTTGATGGATTCAGGACAGAACGGCGGATTGATGGAATAAGGTTTCAACGAGCGCGGTTCTCGGATTCGGAAACTTCGCTCGGGTGAATGGTTGGATTTTATTCAGATTTGCAGATGAGATATAGCATGGTTTATAGTAACTGTCCATCGTGATAATTACAATTGTCGAGCGTAGCTTCGGGACAGCTGACCCTAAGCGACTTGACCGCTGAATCGGATATGAATATGGTAGACCCATAGAACGACCCTTGAGGCGACGTATTTGGGAATGCGTCGAGGGCAGATGTGAGCAATGAGATTTGGCTTATCGACTGAGTGTTGGATTTGAGAGACCCTTGGGATAGTCTTCAGCTGAAGATGCAGCCAGAAGATCGAAGCAATGGTGGAAGTAGCCTAGTCAACTGATGAGATTCAGAGTCACAGATTTTTATCTCGATGGCATCGCCTCTGACTCATCGTGCCCTGGAAGGGAATAGCATTCATATGAATGGACGACTGTGGCGGCTCGTTCAGATCAAATCCTTGCGAATACTGGAAGGGACAGACGTGCTTCAGATTTACAAGATGTCTCGGAACTATTCTGGGAAGCGTGCTCGTTCGGAAGGCAAAGGTGATATTCTATGCTTCGAGGCAGTGGAAGCAGCGCGAAGAACTATTTCATGCGCAACCTAAGAATTGTGGCGAGTGTGTCCACGTTGAAATCGTGGCGACACAAATCCCTTTGGCGTGGCGGCGAGATCTTCGTGGATCACACGAACCTCAATATAGATGTTCACCCAGCGAGGTATTGAGATTGAGGAATAATGTGTTGGACTGAACTGATCTAAGCAAGTTGATATTTGGGTAAGTCGCGTAGCTGGGGTAGATCAGTTGAGATTATCGTTCGGTGATCAAGATAATATTTGGAGATGTTGCTAGTACTGATTTCAGAAATAGTGGGATGGATTGAGTTGGAACGCGAACTGATTGAGTCGGTGGGAATATCTGCATAATTGAGAATAGCGCTCGAGCGAATATGTTGGAATGGAAATCGTGATTTGGTTCAATTGGGAGCAAAGCAAATGGACGCCTCGAACATAAAGATACCCTTGTAACTTGTTCAAATTTGCTATCGCAAAGCTCGGCTGAAATGCATGTATTTTAGGGACGCCTTAAATATATGTACGATCCAAAACTAAGCGATACGAAGAATTCGTATTGAGCTGCAAGGAGGATGTGGGAATTCGTGAAATTGATTCGAGCGTTCAGCAGAACGAGATGCGGAGTCAGAAATCGTGAATATGTGAGTTGCTTAGAGCAGATCCATGGAATTGGATTGTGGCTTGTGATAGGAATGAGTACCAGCACGGTTCGTGGACGAACCTGATTCTAAGTGGTATATTATGTAACGCCCCGCAACCGCTCGGAGCGTTACGCTGAGTCGGAGTCGGATTTAATGAATCAAATGCTGGTTACATTTGAAATGTCGGATTTCGGGAAGAAGGATTAATCGAGTTGGTTTCAATGTGCAGATGGCTAGCGGGTTCGATGGAAATCAGGTGTTCGTTCAGAACAGTACTGAATAGCTGGATGGAAACGATAATGCCGTCTTCCTTAGTCCGATCGGTCGGATGATTTGGAGAGCACGGCCTGCTCGCACGGTCATACCAGTTGAGTAGATCGCGCTTGCATCGGACCACGGGTTCAAGGGATTGGCCTTATCGGCAGGACAGGATGCCTAACGGATTCGAACATTGTGAGTGGACTCTTTCCCCTCTCCTCTACTCCTTCATGCCTAATAATATGGAAAACACGTAATGGCTTGTACACTTGGGCTGAAACATCGGGAAGCACTACACTGAGGCGTGCATAGAGTGTGCGTCGTTGGCTTGGTAGGATTGTGGCTTGAATGGTTTTACGCGTTGGATAGTTGGTACGATAGTTGGATTATACGTTTGAGGCGATCGGTTGGATACTTGGAATTTTGCTTGGACGGTTGGAAATATACAAGTTGGAATGATACATTGAGGCAAATGGGAATATCGAGAATATCGGGAATTTGGGCGAGCGAGCGTGCATCCGTGCACGAGTACCACTGGGTCGCTTTGTCTTGCAAAGCGAGCAGTTGTGGTTCGAAACCGAACAACTGCATCAGCGAGGTATGGTGCCGCTTGATGGGACATTGTGCCACGAATGGGGCATTGTGCCACTGAGACGGCATTGTGCCAATGGGTTGCCTTTGAGCATGGGTGTTGCACCATTTCAGAATACATTGTTGTAAAGCGGCAATGTGAAACACTGGGTATTTTTGGTGCCTTGGGATATATATATTGAGGTCGAGATTTGGACTTCTTGGAAGAACATGTTGGAAGAATGGTTATGGATGCTTCGGTTGGGTTATCGATGGAACGAGTCTAGGATCGCTTGGTGGGACGAGAAAGTTCGATCCTCTCGTCATACCTACGTGTGTCTGCATGTCACGGACAACTTGTGCAAAGGTTTGGCACTTTCTCCGAAACGGTTTTTATCCGGGGCACTGGAGCCGTTTCGAACCGGAGGGAAACATTTGATTCGCGTTCAAGTCGCGATGCATTGCGGGACCTCCAGCGGGGCTTGCTACCCGGGCTGATAGGGCGCGCCGTAATGCTTGAGATATGTCCTGTATGGCTCTGCCAGTGACTTCATATAGATAAGAGTTGGCTTGCTTTACTTTGGTTGGTTTGTGCATCGTGTAGGCGCGGCCACCTTGCCTCGGCAAGAGTGTGTACTCGAGAGTGGGATATAAACTTTGGTTGAGAATGGATATTGAGGCGAGACTGATGGTTCGATATGTTATCGTGCAAGTGATGACATTGAGTTAGACGGGTCGGCTATATATAAACTGCTTGTCGTTTGGTTTGAGATGAATGCTAGCATGCTTAAACTGCTTTACTGCTTTCCTTAACATGTCATCCATATGCCATGAAACGAATCTAGGATTCAACTAGAAAGATCACCATTTAACTGTGTGCATTCACTATTTTACTTAGTGTCGGCTTAGACGAGTGGGTTACCCCGCTCACCAGTACGGTTGTGTACTGACCCACGTTTGTGGGCAATATTTCAGGTACACAGGCGTAGTGGCGCTGCTTGGATATACGGGACAAGATGTATGAACTGTAAGTACCTTTGTGGGCTAGAGAAAGAGCAAGAGTTATTTCATCGTCTCCGTGGTATCGCCTTTGTGGCGTGGCCTTCGGGGCATCTCATTTGGACCCTATCGTGAGCTTCGCTGCGTATACTCTGATGTGTGCTTGGTACACAATTGGCTTCCGCTGTAACATGGTTGTTTCGATGATAACTTTCGTGTTTAACAACATCGCCTTGTACGAGCGCAACTCCAGGCTCGTACGGCATCACGTCCCGAAGAGAACGATTGTCCCGCGGGAGAGCTGCAACGTGGTGATTTCACGTTCAGCGGGGACTATTGGGCTTGCGGGAGTTTGGGGCGTGACCTGCTCCATCCACCCCTACGGCGCCCAAGTCCCCATCATCACCTATATTATAACAATTTATGGTTGTAATATTGGTATCTCAACAAATATTTTATATACTGTATAAATAATTTATGGTTGTAATATTTTATTATACAGTACTTATGGTATCTTTATTGGGATGATCATACGTTAGGAATATAGGTTATTGATTACCTTTTCATGTCCTTAGGGTTTTTTTTGAATTTTATCAATTCACAAAGAACCTCTTATGCATAGAAAAGATAATCAATAGCCTTTCTTCCATAACATCTGAACATCCTAGTAAAGATACTATAAGTACTGTATTTCAAAAATAGCGACGTCTAGCAACGTCTTGCGATGATTAGAGACGGGGAAATTACGTCGCTAAAAAACATATGTCTGTCGCTAAGTGACGCTAAACGTCGCTATAATGCTGATATGGTGAAATATTCAAAGATGTTGACTTTGATGTTGTGAGTACTCTCATCTGCAATAGTCCATTATAGTATCATTCATCTCTCCATAACAAGTAATAACTCTTATTGTTGCAGGTGACCTTGTCTGATATTTTGAAACAACTAGGTAAGCTTCATGAATCTTGAACTTCTGCCAAACATTATTTCATCCATATTATTTCTTAGTTTACTTTCACTATGTGAAGTTATTTCTATTTATCTATATTTGATCTCTGTTTAATTGCTGTGCTTGTGCATACAAAACCAATAAAACATTCGATACACTAGCACTGAAAGATTGCAGAACGGGGTGTTATCTTTATGCTTCAAAACCAGTTAAACACTCAATTCGTTACAAGAGTGCATTTATGTATTGAAAATGCCAAACCTCGTAAGTTTGATCCATCTACATTTTAAGATATACTTTGGTCGACAATGTAGATTCATGATTATAATATGGCCCACTCCATCAATCAGGTTGTTTACTATTTGAAGCAGTTCATATTCTCAAAATGACACACAAGTGAGAAGCCTTTCATGGCTTTAATATCTTGCTGATGGTGCATTTTTGTTCCCAGCATGCTGTTTTCCATGTAGGAAATACTTGAACATAAGCTCATGGAGCACCTTAGTTTCGCTCACTTATGTTTACAATAATAAATATTATTAGTTAATCTAGTTGACCATTTCTTTGTAGGAATAGAACTTGTCAAATTTAGATCCACTTTAATAGGGTTAGATCCACTTTAATAGGGTTTGTTAGCTTATTTTTTGGGTTGAGTTGTTACCATAGTGGCTATATAAATATATGTGTATTTGTTTGTTTAACATTGAAGTAAGAAATAAAAAAACATTCTCCAAATACATTGTGTTCACTGTCTTTGCCTCCTGAAGGTTACAACCCGTTGCTTCTAGCCAACATCTGGTATCAGAGCCAAGTGTAAGCCAAAGTACCTTCGACTCAATAAGATGTCAATCGTCGAGTACTCGACGGCACCAGCAACAAAGGAGGGAAGCATAACCTTGCACTACCCGATGCTGACATTTGTCAACTACTCCACTTGGACGATCAAGATGGAGATCTTCATGGAGGCTCAAGGCGTTTGGGACGCCATTGAACCCGCGGCCGGGATGGTCGTAGAAAAGAAGAGAGACAAGATGGCGTTGGCATGCATTTTTCAAGCTGTTCCTGAGGAGATCCTACTCCAGCTGGCCAAGCAAACGGCTAAGGAAGCTTGGAAAAGCCTGAAGACAATGTACCTCGGCGCAGATCGGGTGAAGAAGGCAAGGATTCAAACCTTGAAGAGTGAGTTCGAGGTTTTGCGTATGAAGGAAACAGATTCCATCGATTAGTTTGCGGGGAAATTGACGACCCTCACAAATGTCACGCCCCGATCCCGAAAGGGTCGGTCGTCCTCGCTTGATCCTTTACGGAACCGATTCGTCCTCGCTTGGGGCGTGATGCCGTACGAGCCTGGAGTTGCGCTCGTACAAGGCAAGAACTTGCAGTTATAGGAACCCATTTTGAAACACAATTTATAAAACACATTCACAGAGATTTGAACACAGTGCAGGAAGAAACATGCTTTTTCATTGATAATTCAGAGTAATTTACATAGAGTTTACATTGATGCGCCTCTCGGCTACTTGATTTGCATTACAAAAGATAAACTCAAAAGGCAGGGCGCGCTCCATCAGATAGTCCACGTCGTTCATACATTACGCCCTTGTATAGGTTGAAAGTCCAAGCCTCCAAAATGATCTGACTCCAACTATACTTCAAAATAGAGGTGCTCCTAACGCCTCCTCGTCTATCCACTAGCGTTGCACCGTCTGAGTGCCTGAAATAGTTGCCCACAACGTGGGTCAGTACTCAACTTGTACTGGTGAGCGGGATGAACCCACTCGACTAAATCGACACTAGCTTATTAGGGGCGAGCATGCATTAAGATGACTTCTATAAAGAGGCAAGTGAATTCAATTCATATCAGTTGCATGTTTTGATAGGAATGAAAATAATATCGAATCCAACCAGTGCATCGATTGCTTACTCAACCGATGCACGCCTTCCCTGCAACGAAACACAAGTATACTTACCATCTGCACAAGACAATAAATTAGCATGTGTTCTAGTCTATGCGGTCATTGGTGTGATCGACACCTTAGGGACATATTCAAGCATTAGCGGCGCGCCCTATCAGCCCGGGTAGCAAGCCCTGCTGGAGGTCCCGCAATGCATCGTGATGAGCACGAATCAAATATTTTCCTCCGGATCGATACGGTTCCAGTGCCCCGGAAAGCCGTTTCGAGGAAATGCCAAACCTTGTGCACAAGTTGTCCCAGACCATGCAAATGCATGAACAATTCATATATCATACAATGCATCGATTGAAACAAAAAGAAGTTAAGCAGCAATATATATCTCATGCAACAGTTCATATTTTCTCAACGCGGTGTTCCGATTTTGATATCCCATAGGTCCAAACTCCATCCGAGGCACTAGGCCGCCACCAACAAACAATTCCCTTTATAAACAAACTCAGTTATAAGGTGTGCAAGCATATAGAAATATTAGTCTACAAAATCTCCTGTTCCTTTCTTAGTGGCTGGCATGCATTGTGGCAAGGATTTCCTAGGCGTCCAACCGGGCATCATCGAGTGAACGTTTGAAACATTAAAGATGTTGGCGTGAAGAAGTAGGAAAGAAGGGTCCAAACCACTCACTGGTTAAGGAAAAGGTAGCTGAAACAAAGATTCCCGCCTAGCGACGATCAAACGTCAGTTACGCGGACCTGCACAGCACGAGCACCAATTAGAATCCTGCCTATCCTTCCTTGCCGAACTCCCCAAGAATCAAAGCTCTAAACGATAAAACCAGCAGCAAAAACCAAGCAAATCGAAAGCAACACCAAATCAAATCCCAAAGCGGCAATCAAGAAAACCAAGCAACCAAACACGAAAACTATTGGACTCGTTTCAATAGAGGCCTTTCCACGAGTTGGAAAGGATCATCGCATTTTGTCCGTGGCAAGAAGATGCCGAAGTTCTAAGCTACGACTCAGACAGACTAGCCACAAGCCCAATTACGTAGTGCACATCCCGGTCGGATCGGGATTTGAGGCACTACATAATATACCACTAAGAAAAAGTTTCGACCCGAAACTTAAGAACAAGGCCGACCCGAAACTTAAGAACAAGGCCCTACCTCCGACTGAATGAACAATGAAGGGTACTTCTCCTTCATCTCCGATTCCATTTCCCAGGTTGATTCCCCAGCTGAATGGTTCCGCCACAGCACGCGAACCAAGGACATCGTACGGTTGCGAAGTACCTTTTCCTTACGATCCAGGATCTGCACCGGTTCTTCTGAGTATGACAAGTCCGCGCGCAGTTCCAACTGTACAAAACTAACCATATGACTTGGGTCATGCACATACTTCCGTAGTTGGGAAACATGGAATACGTCATGCACTTCTGCCAAGGCGGGAGGTAGTGCTATCCTGTACGCCACAGCTGCAACTCGTTCCAGTATCTCAAAGGGGCCGACAAATCGGGGACTCAGTTTGCCCTTCACGCCGAAACGCATCACACCTCGCATCGGCGTCACTTTCAAGAAGACATGATCCCCGACCAAGAATTCCAAGGGTCTTCTATGTGCATCAGCATAACTTTTCTGTCGGCTCTGTGCTGTGCGAAGTCTTTCCCGAATCAAGCGAACTTTTTCAACTGCCTGCTCTACCAGCTCTGGCCCGAGTACCTGCCGCTCGCCGACTTCGTCCCAACAGATTGGAGATCGACACTTACGCCCATATAGTGCTTCGTACGGTGCCATCTGGATGCTCGATTGGTAACTGTTGTTGTAAGCAAACTCCGCTAAAGGAAGATGCGTGTCCCAACTAGTCTTTAAATCGATCGCACACAGCCGTAACATATCTTCAAGTATCTGATTTGTCCTCTCTGTCTGTCCATCAATCTGCGGGTGGTATGCGGTACTGAACTGTAGCTTGGTTCCCAAAGCAGCTTGTAGACTAGTCCAGAAACGAGATAAGAAGCGTCCGTCACGGTCAGAGACGATTGAGGCAGGTACTCCGTGTAATCGGACGATCTCATCTATGTAAATTTGTGCTAACCGATCGACGCTCCAAGTAACTTTTATGGGAAGAAAGTGGGCTGATTTGGTCAAACGATCAACTATGACCCAAATCGCATCGTGCCCCCGTGGCGTCTTCGGAAATCCCACAATAAAATCCATAGTGATGTTGTCCCATTTCCACTCGGGAATAGCGAGGTTCTGCAGTTCCCCGCCGGGCCTCTGATGCTCAGCTTTCACCTGTTGACAGGCCATGCACTGTGACACAAAGGTCGCCACATCCCGCTTCATACCGTGCCACCAGAAGGTCCCGCGCAAGTCCTTGTACATCTTAGTGCTCCCCGGATGTAAAGAATACTTCGCGTAGTGTGCTTCCGCCATAATTTCCCTTCGGAGTTCTGGGTCGTTAGGAACACATAGCCTCCCTTTCATCTGTAAGGCCCCATCTTCGCCTGCCACAAAGTCAGACGTCTTCCCCGCCGAGATCAATCCGCGCACCTTCGCTAATAACTGATCGCCCTCCTGAGCTGATTTGATTCTACCACGTAAACCCAGTTCAAGATGGAGTGGTGCCAGCTGCACTCCTTGATGCCGAACTCGAAACTCGATGCCCATCGCCTCAAGATCTCGAAGTAAACGGTTGTCTATAGATAACGAGCCCACGTGCTTCCGACTCAGAGCATCAGCAACGACGTTTCCCTTGCCCGGAGTATACGCGATCGTTAGGTCATAGTCCTTAATAAGTTCTAGCCAACGCCGCTGCCGGAGGTTCAATTCCCGCTGGGTGAATAGATACTTGAGGCTCTTGTGATCTGTAAAGATTTTGCAAGCAACACCATAAAGATAATGCCTCCACAACTTCAGAGCAAACACGATTGCCGCCAATTCCAGATCATGCGTCGGGTAGTTCTTCTCGTGCGGCTTCAGTTGCCTGGAGGCGTACGATATTACCTTGTCCCTCTGCATGAGCACACACCCTAAGCCGAGTCCTGAAGCGTCGCTGTATATCTGAAACTCTTCTACCCCATCTGGAAGTGCAAGGATCGGAGCTGAAACAAGACGCCGCTTAAGTTCCCGAAAGCTGGCTTCGCAGTCATCACCCCATTCGTATGCAATCCCTTTCTGAGTAAGGCGAGTCATAGGCGAGGCCAATTTAGAGAAATCCTTCACGAACCTACGGTAGTATCCCGCAAGGCCCAGAAAGCTTCGAACTTCGCTGGCTGACGTAGGTTGCTTCCAGTCCACCACCGCTTCTATTTTCTTCGGGTCTACGGCGACGCCTTCGGCCGAGATGACATGACCAAGGAACGCCACGCTGTTCAACCAGAACTCACACTTGCTGAGCTTAGCGAACAACTTATGGTCTCGTAATGTCTGCAGCACGATCTTCAGGTGTTCCTTGTGCTCCGCCTCGTTCTTGGAATAGATTAGTATGTCGTCTATGAACACGACTACAAACTTATCCACAAACGGTCGAAATACGCGGTTCATCAGATCCATGAAAGCTGCAGGGGCGTTCGTCAAACCGAACGACATCACGAGGAACTCATAGTGTCCGTAACGGGTTCTGAAAGCAGATTTTTGAATATCCTCTGACTTGATTTTCAACTGGTGATACCCTGACCTGAGATCAACTTTAGAGAAAACTCTTGCACCTTGCAACTGATCAAATAAGTCATCTATTCTTGGCAATGGGTACTGATTCCGCACGGTCGCTTTATTCAGTTCTCGGTAGTCAATACACAGCCGCATGGATCCATCTTTCTTTTTCACGAACAGCACCGGAGCGCCCCAAGGAGAAACGCTTGGACGAATGTATCCTCGGTCCAACAGGTCTTGCAACTGAACTTTAAGTTCCTTAAGCTCTGCTGGGGCCATGCGATAAGGTGTCTTTGATATCGGTCGCAAATCCGGAAAAGTGTCAATGCTGAATTCGATCTCACGATCAGGAGGCATTCCAGGCAGCTCGTCTGGGAACACGTCGAGGAAATCTGCAATGACTTCAGCCTGAGCTGCATCTACACATTCCCGCCGGGTGTCTCGAACAGAAGCTAAGTACCCTTCACAGCCCGAATGCAACATACGCCTAGCCGAAATTGCTGATATCACCATTGCCGTCTTCGGTGCAGCGCTGCACGAATAGTAGAAGTCTGCCTCGCCGGGTAGACGGAATACGACTCGCTTCTCCGCGCACTCGATTGTTGCATGGCAAGCACCCAACCAGTCCATACCGAGAATAATATCATAATCCTTGATGTCTAGTACAATGACATCTAAGGAAAGCTTCCTACCTCCGATGCAAATGTAACCATCCCTACAGATCGCATGGGCGGGCATATCGACTCCCGAAGGGGTACTTACGCAAAGGTTCATATTTAAAGCAGTAGAAGCTAATTTATGCTCAACAGTAAAATCAGCAGATATGAAACTATGCGTAGCACCTGAATCGAATAAGACTCTAGCGGGTAATTCTCGGTATAGTAGAGTACCTGTTACAACAGTGTCGGATACAGATGCCTCATCCCGAGTCAATGCATAGACTCGGCCCTGAGCACCCTGGCGTTGTGGATTCACTGGCACAGCATTGGCATCACTTGCTGGAGGCCCTTTGTTTTGATTTCCATTATTCTGATTCGGCTTGCCCTCTCTGCAGTTAAACTGTTTGTGACCCAGGCGACCACATTTGAAACATCCTTGAACCCGACATTCATTCACTTTATGCCCTGATTTGCCGCACCGGCTGCAGTTCAGTGATTGGGATTGGCCCCTATTATCAGACGTATGCGAACGCTTGTGTGCTCCAGACCCTTCCGTTTCATGAGGACGTTTATTGTTATTGGTACGGGGGGTTTGCACCTCGGTCTTTGGGAGAGGGCGCCCAAAGATCCGTTCGCTGTTCAGAGCCGCTTCGTAACATTCCCTATATGTTTGGCATCTTTGGTTGATGACGTCCCTACGCAAATCGTCATTCAAACCTTTCTGAAATCGATAGCACCACGCATGCTGATTAGGCAAGAAGTGCCCTGCGAACTTAGCCAGTTTAGCGAATACTGAGTCGTAATCGTCAACAGACAAACTTCCTTGCACCAGATTACTGAAGTCGTCTTCTTTTTGTTGACGCACGGCTCGGGGAATATATTGTTCAATGAAGGCAGATTTGAACATTTCCCAAGTAATTTTGCAGTTGGGATTGGCATCGTAAATTCCTTGCTTCGTTGCCTCCCACCAATCATGCGCACGCAGTTCCAGCTGAACCGATGCACAGGCAACTCGCTTGGATCCCCGGATGCCAACCAGGTTGAAAAGTCCCTCCAGCTTAGCAATCCACCCCAATACCACGTCCGGCTCCGCTCGTTCGTTGAACGTAGGGGGATGCATTTTTGTGAACTCTGCTGCACGGCAGGAGTTCCTTGCTGTAGGCTGAGTCTCTTCTGACTCATCTTCTACCGCCACGGCTGGCGGCTTGACAGGCGTCGCTGCGGATGTCCCGTTGCTCGGTACCAGGGATGCAATCAGTTGCATCATTGTATCCATTTGCTTCTGTTGAGAAGCAAACTGCGCTTGTATGTTAGCTTGTTGGGTAACAGCTTGTTGTTGCTGCGCCTCCATGAGGTGCATAAGCCGTTCCGCCATTCCGGTTGAACCCGCTCCTCCGGATTCTCCAGAGCTTGCTGGATCGCTCTGAATGGGTTGAGCACTGCTGGCAGTTGCAGTGTTCTTCTTAGCCATGGCTACAAAAGAGAGTAGCTTGTTAACACTCCAAAAACGATAGATTTTATATCTATGGGCTCATTGTATAAGCGACTCTTCCCATGCAGCGGACGCCGAACGCAACTCAATTGAGAGGCGCATCAAACTCCTGTATAATCTTTTGAAATCCCGTGGAAGTAAAGCCTAGGCTCTGATACCAATATGTCACGCCCCGATCCCGAAAGGGTCGGTCGTCCTCGCTTGATCCTTTACGGAACCGATTCGTCCTCGCTTGGGGCGTGATGCCGTACGAGCCTGGAGTTGCGCTCGTACAAGGCAAGAACTTGCAGTTATAGGAACCCATTTTGAAACACAATTTATAAAACACATTCACAGAGATTTGAACACAGTGCAGGAAGAAACATGCTTTTTCATTGATAATTCAGAGTAATTTACATAGAGTTTACATTGATGCGCCTCTCGGCTACTTGATTTGCATTACAAAAGATAAACTCAAAAGGCAGGGCGCGCTCCATCAGATAGTCCACGTCGTTCATACATTACGCCCTTGTATAGGTTGAAAGTCCAAGCCTCCAAAATGATCTGACTCCAACTATACTTCAAAATAGAGGTGCTCCTAACGCCTCCTCGTCTATCCACTAGCGTTGCACCGTCTGAGTGCCTGAAATAGTTGCCCACAACGTGGGTCAGTACTCAACTTGTACTGGTGAGCGGGATGAACCCACTCGACTAAATCGACACTAGCTTATTAGGGGCGAGCATGCATTAAGATGACTTCTATAAAGAGGCAAGTGAATTCAATTCATATCAGTTGCATGTTTTGATAGGAATGAAAATAATATCGAATCCAACCAGTGCATCAATTGCTTACTCAACCGATGCACGCCTTCCCTGCAACGAAACACAAGTATACTTACCATCTGCACAAGATAATAAATTAGCATGTGTTCTAGTCTATGCGGTCATTGGTGTGATCGACACCTTAGGGACATATTCAAGCATTAGCGGCGCGCCCTATCAGCCCGGGTAGCAAGCCCTGCTGGAGGTCCGGCAATGCATCGTGATGAGCACGAATCAAATATTTCCCTCCGGATCGATACGGTTCCAGTGTCCCGGAAAGCCGTTTCGAGGAAATGCCAAACCTTGTGCACAAGTTGTCCCAGACCATGCAAATGCATGAACAATTCATATATCATACAATGCATCGATTGAAACAAAAAGAAGTTAAGCAGCAATATATATCTCATGCAACAGTTCATATTTTCTCAACGCGGTGTTCCGATTTTGATATCCCATAGGTCCAAACTCCGTCCGAGGCACTAGGCCGCCACCAACAAACAATTCCCTTTATAAACAAACTCAGTTATAAGGTGTGCAAGCATATAGAAATATTAGTCTACAAAATCCCCTGTTCCTTTCTTAGTGGCTGGCATGCATTGTGGCAAGGATTTCCTAGGCGTCCAACCGGGCATCATCGAGTGAACGTTTGAAACATTAAAGATGTTGGCGTGAAGAAGTAGGAAAGAAGGGTCCAAACCACTCACTGGTTAAGGAAAAGGTAGCTGAAACAAAGATTCCCGCCTAGCGACGATCAAACGTCAGTTACGCGGACCTGCACAGCACGAGCACCAATTAGAATCCTGCCTATCCTTCCTTGCCGAACTCCCCAAGAATCAAAGCTCTAAACGATAAAACCAGCAGCAAAAACCAAGCAAATCGAAAGCAACACCAAATCAAATCCCAAAGCGGCAATCAAGAAAACCAAGCAACCAAACACGAAAACTATTGGACTCGTTTCAATAGAGGCCTTTCCATGAGTTGGAAAGGATCATCGCATTTTGTCCGTGGCAAGAAGATGCCGAAGTTCTAAGCTACGACTCAGACAGACTAGCCACAAGCCCAATTACGTAGTGCACATCCCGGTCGGATCGGGATTTGAGGCACTACAACAAACAAGATTCGTGGATTGGGAGACAAGATGGAGAACGTTGTCATCGTCAATAAGCTGCTCGTCTCCGTCCCAGACAAGTACCTGCAGGTCGTTGCTGCGATCGAGCAGTTTGTGGATGTGGAGACCATGCCGGTCGAGGAAGTGATCGGCCGCCTTAAAGCGTACGAAGAACGCATACGTGGTTGAGGCGAGAGCAACAGCGGACAACTCCTGCTTACTCACGCTGAGTGGCAGGCGCGATCGAAGAAAGGCAGCGCTGATTTGTCGTTGAGCGGAAAGGGGCACTCTAGCGACGACCGGGGCCGTGGCAAGCCCCGTGGACGTGGCCGCTGGCGCGGCAGGGGAGGTCGTGGCGGCCAAATAGTGCAACACCAGGAGGGTGAGGGGACTCGCGGTTCAAGCTCCAACCATGACAAATCAAAAATCAAGTGCTTCAATTGTGAAAACTATGGGCACTATGCGTCGGAGTGTCGCAACAAACGTCGTGATGAGGAGGCGAACCTCGCACGAGCGCAAGACGAGGTCGCATTGCTGTTGGGAGAGACTCAGGAGGAGACACCTGACCTCGTCATGCTCAATGAAGAGAAGATAGTACCAGACTTGCGCAGTGCTGGCGAAGTGCAGGCCGACACCGATGTGTGGTACCTCGACAACGGAGCTAGCAACCACATGACGGGCCATCGAGGAAAGTTCAAGGACCTTGATCAGGACATCACCGGCCGTGTCAAGTTCGGTGATGGCTCAACCGTGCAGATTGAGGGCAAGGGATCAATCATGTTCCAATGCAAGATTGGCGAACAACGTCTTCTGTCGGAGGTATACTTCATTCCAAGTTTAAGAAGTAATATATTGAGCCTTGGTCAATTAACAGAAGATGGAAGCAAGGTGGAGATTGTCGGTTCCTACTTGAGGGTGTACGACAGGAACGACATTCTGCTGATGAAGGTGAGGAGATCACCTAACCGCCTGTACAAGATAGCTCTTGAATCTTGCAGGCCGATATGTCTAATGGCCAAAGTACAAGACCCACCTGGTTGTGGCATGCAAGGCTCGGGCACGTGAATTTCTTCGCGCTCAAGATGATGGCAGAGAAGGGAATGGCCACCGGGCTGACAAAGATTTCTCATCCAAACCAGCTCTGTGAAGGGTGCCTCATCGCCAAACAAGCACGACTACCGTTCCCTCTGCAGGCAAGCTTCAGAGCTGAGAGGCCACTGCAACTTATGCACGCTGACATTTACGGTCCGATTACACTCGCTACACTTGCTGGTAACAAGTACTTTCTTCTACTTGTTGATGACTTCAGTCGCATGATGTGGGTGTATATGCTCAAAGAAAAGAGTGATGCCTTTAATGCTTTCAAGAAATTAAAGTCTCTTGTAGAGAATAAATGTGACAGCAAGATAAAGACACTAAGAACTGATCGAGGCGGTGAGTTCTTGTCCAAGGAATTCACAAGCTTCTGTGAAGGCGAAGGCATACAACGGCACCTCACCGCACCATATACACCACAACAAAACGGCATAGTAGAGCGTCGGAATCGCACCGTGATGGCTACGACAAGGAGCTTGCTCAAGAGCATGCATGTTCCTAGAAGTATGTGGGGCGAGGCGGTCAGACATGCTGTGTACCTGCTCAACCGGTTGCCAACTAAAGCTCTCAGTGCGCTCACTCCGTATGAAGCCTGGACTGGTAAGAAACCAAACCTCGAACACTTAAGGATGTTTGGATGCGTCGCACACATGAAGACTTCAAGTCCTCATCATAAGAAACTTGATGACCGAAGTACGCCATTGGTGTACCTTGGCGTGGAAGAGGGCTGCAAAGCACACCGTCTCTATAATCCTCAACGTAGCCAGATCCATGTGAGCAGGGATGTGTTCGAGGAAGAAAGGAGATGGGATTGGAACAATGGTGATGGTACCGAACCACAAGGCTGGGTAGAACTCTCAGTCGAAGATCCTGTTGTCGAGACAGTGATCACTCCACAGAGAGCAGTGGGCGCGGCTATGCACACGCCGGAGGGCACAGGAGATGCGGCAACACCTATGACGCACGGAGCGGCAATGGCATCAAGGGAGCCTACTACACCACAAGCTGCGGCCACAACTTCGAGCGGCTCACCCACACCGACGACAGACTCGAATGAGCCAAGGAGATACCGCTTAAGTGTTGACATATATACTGAAACTGAGGAGACCTTTCTTGATCTAGATATGTTGTTTTTGTCGGCTGAAGAACCGGCAAATTTTTAAGATGCTACACTTGAACATGAATGGCGGAAAGCTATGAAGAAGGAGGTTGAAGCCATCGAGAAGAATGGGACTTGGGTGCTTACTGAGTTACCATCTGGGCACAAACCCATCGGTTTAAAATGGGTATATAAGGTGAAGAGAGACAGTAAAGGCAAAGATCCTCAAGCATAAAGCAAGACTTGTGGCAAAGGGCTACGTCCAACAACATGGAGTTGATTTTGATGAAGTGTTTGCTCCAGTTGCCAGACTCGACACAGTTCGCTTGATCATTGCCCTCACAGCCCAGCACGGATGGGAGGTTCACCATTTGGACGTTAAATCTGCATTTCTGAATGGTGACCTCAAAGAGGAGGTATATGTAGCTCAAACTGAAGGCTTCATCGTCAAGAACCAGGAGCACAAGGTGTACAGGCTGTCCAAGGCTCTCCACGGCTTGCGACAAGCACCGAGGGCCTGGAACACACGCCTGGACAGCTGCTTAAAGGAGCTGGGATTCATCATATGCACTCAAGAGCATGTTGTGTACACAAGGAACAATAGAGAGGGTGCACTCATTGTCGGAGTGTACGTTGATGACTTAATCGTCACAGGCACAAGAGCAACTGCAGTAAAGGTTTACAAGCAGCAGATGATGCAGAAATTTGAGATGAGTGATCTTGGGTTACTCTCTTACTACCTTGGTATAGAGGTAGACCAACAGGGTGATCGCATTACACTGAAGCAATCAGCATATGCGAAGAGAGTTTTGCAGCAGTTTGGAATGGGAGATTGTAATCCAACCAGGTATCCCATGGAAGCTAAACTGCAACTCAGCAAGAACCTTGAAGGAACACCAGTCGATCCGACGCAATATAGGCAAATCATTGGTTGTCTCAGGTACTTAACTCATACTCGCCCAGACCTTTGTTATGCTGTCGGAATGGTGAGTAGGTACATGGAGAAGCCAACAACCATGCATCACCAGGCTGTGAAACAGATCCTCAGATATGTGAAGGGAACACTTGAGTATGGACTCATGTATGGAAGAGGACATGGTGAAGATGAACTGCATAGATTCACCGATAGCAACTTAGCCGGAGATGTCGACGACAGGAGGAGCACCAGCGGAATGGTGTTCTACCTCAACAAGAACCTGATCACTTGGGCGTCTCAGAAGCAGAAAACTGTCGCGTTGTCCTATTGCGAAGCTGAGTTCATGGCGGCAACGGCTGCAGTATGTCAAGCTTTGTGGCTGAGGAATCTAGTTAGTGAAATGACTGGTCGCGAACCTAAGCCAGTCATGCTCTATGTCGTTAACAAGTCTGCAATTGCGCTGATGAAGAATTCAGTGTTTCATGGGCGCAGTAAGCACATTGATACTCGCTTTCATTTCATTCGCGAGTGTGTTGAAAGATGGCAGATAAAGGTGGAGTTCGTGAGCACTGAAAAGCAACGTGCCGACATTCTCACGAAGGCTCTCGCCAAAGTAAAATTCGCTGAGATGCAGCAGGTGCTTGGAGTTATCAACCTTGATCAAACCTAGATTAAGGAGGAGAATATTAGTTAATCTAGTTGACCATTTCTTTGTAGGAATAGAACTTGTCAAATTTAGATCCACTTTAATAGGGTTAGATCCACTTTAATAGGGTTTGTTAGCTTATTTTTAGGGTTGAGTTGTTACCATAGTGGCTATATAAATATGTGTGTATATTTAGTTATTAAAGGGTTAGATCCACTTTAATATTCATATTACAACGTGCGTATGTATTATGGTTTCCATATATTGGTGTTGCCATATACATACGTTTGGCATGTTACGTATTCCTAGTCCTACGTATTTTGGAACTGGGGCGCGATAATATGTAATCGACATGTACACGAATACACTTGGTCTTGATCACATAACCAACTCCTACTCTCCCGTCCCCAACCAATACTCATGGATCCAATCACGACATGTTACGAACACGAATATAAGCAAACTAAACACGAGCAATGTGTAAACACGAAGTACACGATAATCAATACCCGAAATACACGATAGAATACATGTGAAAGAGTACCCGCTGAATACGGTAGGGGATAACATCCCATGACAGGATCCATATAGTACCAGTCCATGTAACCACTGTGTCAGAATCAAGTATACAGTTCTAGAACATGCGATATATACACTATCATGAAATAAAACTAACAGAGAGATGTACTCGCCTCGGGTCCTGAGCAAAGGTGTCTTTCGATGCCCAAGCTGGTGTCACACAATCCTATTTATGAAATATCATGTTAAATGGTGTAATAAAGTGATAAATTGCTAAAATGAGCTAAATTATGATGTTCTAGATCAATACTAAGTCATACACTAATTTCTAGGTCCAAGCTAACGTTATTAGTCTATTTTGGTCACTAACTAGTACTACCTAATAAAAATAATATATATATATATATATATATATATATATATATATATATATATATATATATATATACTCCATGTATCCATATATGCTAACTAGTATATAATTAAATAACTAACTAACTACTCATAACTATATTAACTTAAAAGTGATACTAATATATCACTAATATCTTAATACACTAACTGATATCAAGGAAATAACCAACTGGCATCTAATTAACTGATATCTAGTACTTATCCTATCTTAACACTATATACTAATTGATAACTACTAATTAGTAACTAACTTCACTATACTTACAACCCAACCGATATCAGTTAATAACTAACTGACTAACTTTTAACTAGTGCTAACTTAACTAACACTTACTACAACTATCAGTTGATATCCAACATTCATATCAACTAATGTATCTAACTGATATGCATACTAACTAATATCTAACTTAACTTATTACTAACTGATATTTCAAACACCACTGCTACTTCCCCCTTAATCACTTGTGTTTACTGATACTTAGTGTCTGTGGTCATTGCACACACAGATACTACTGATACCTTTCTAACATCTGTAAATGGATACTTTCCTGCATCAACTCCTTCAGTTGCCTATACTGCTACCTTAGTGTCAGTTGGTCTATACACCATACTTGTATCACTGATGTCTACCCAAAACAGTCCTTAGCACAACTGGAGCTACCCAAGCCTCCCCTCCATATCACTCTCCAGTTAACACTCACTGACCCTTACTTATTGATACACCTATACACCACTGCAATCCTCATCTAATTCCTTTGCACCAGCACCCCAACACTGGAACAAGGTGCTGCACCACTACACACATGAGCCTCTAATCCCCTTCTTCTTATTTGTTGCAAAGCAACAACAACCACAGCTGCACTAATACTCTCCCAAAATTGCCAACGCAGTCTGCGACTAAGCAATACACTCCCACAGGCCTGCTGCCAGGGTGTGTTGCAGCCATTCCTGGAACATGGGCACTCCCAATCTTCACTTCCAAGGATGCACTCTACTCTTGTTATCCTATTTTCTAATGCATAAGACATTCAGCTCTCATAACATTATGATACTCTACTGATACTTAAGTATCTAGCACCTAGTTTCAGAGCTACGGATACCCACAGGAACTAGGTTATCACTCACACATAAATCACTCACCCACATTTTCCTTTGCCATACACCCAAATAATCTCACTACTCAAGCATGACACTAAAGCATATCCTGATACACAAGTACACACATACTCTCATACAACACAACCACACAAACACACTTCACTATTAACTCTCCAACAACTCAGTCATCCAAACACGCATGATCACTCTCCTTATACCACAGTCTGCAACCTTACCCGACATACCCACATGGGTCACTCCGAAACCTCATAACTCAGGTATGAGTTGCATCGCACTGCCTCAGTTGCCTGCAAACTGCACTTGAACCACTGTCCCTCAAATATCAGTCCCCCACCCACCCCCCCCCCCTCCCCCTCCCCCCCGCCCCAAACACTCATATCTGCCACTCTTCTCCTTCTTCCTGCCACCCATAGCCTTCCACCACTCTACCTAGCCTGTGCACTAAAATCACAACTGATACATGTACCCCCATCACACAGGCACTCCAAACTACAACACACACACACACTCACATAATATATATATATATATATATATATATATATATATATATATAAACACTTATTTTGTCCTATACATATAGCTATATAATACATTAGAGATATTTAAGCAAACACTTAGAATACACATAGGGGAATCATGATACACACCTCAACCAAAGGGTCAAATCTCTCATTTCCCCACAATTATCAATCACACACACACACACACACACACACACATATATATATATATATATATATATATATATATATATATATAATGCAACTTGTTATAATAGGAATTGAAGAGTAATCATGCAAAACACCCTAAATGGGCTCTGTATCACTCCGTATCGCAAAATACCACGATACGGCCTATATGTATCCATTTGTGGACACGTAGCTAGTCCCACAACCCCGATCTAAGTCTAATTAAACTAAATTAGTTCATGACACATAATGATGTGTCAATCTCATAATTTTCCTTATTTGGACACAAATCACCATGTAAAAATCATAATACACAACTAAAGAGCCTAGAACTTCTTCCTATAGGTAGTCCTATGCCATGGGAGGGTTCTTAATGGTCAAATGCATGATTTGAAACTCAAATTAGCAGGAAATTCAGATCTATAGCTATTGGGAGATGGATTCCTAATAAAAAAATTTTACGCACACGATCCGGACACGGTCTCCTTATCAAAGCTCCTCCTCATAGTGCTCCTTGAAATTCTAAACTTCAATGCTCCTTGAGTGATGAGAATGAGAGGGAATGTGAATGAATTGAGAGGGATTGATGGAGGGATAAATGAATTAGGGAAGAAGACAATTGGAGATCTAGAATTGAGTATGCAAATGAAGAAAAGAGAGAGAATGGAGAGACCTATATGGCCGGTCCCCTTTCCCTCCTCTCTAAGTCACAACATAAAGTCTAAATCGTCCCTCTCTAGCTAATTATGAAGAATAATTAATGATGGCTATTTTGGGAAGTTTCTACAATTAGTTTAATCCTCCTAATTAATTAGTGGAAATGGATCTTTTGGGCTTGGTCCATGTTAGCTCACAAGTTATCATGACAATTCTAATTGGGTTCACATGGGTCAAGTTTAGCTAATAGGCTAGCCCACTAACTAATAAATAATTAATACAAGCACAAATAAATATATGTAGCATTTAATTAAATATAATTTCTAAAAAATAAAATAACTACGCTAAATTACTAATTTACCCATATTTGGAAAAGTGAGGGTGACACCCCTCATCGATTCCCACCACCTCGTCATCCGTCGCGCTCGCATCGTCGACTCCCCCCGCCACGCCCGACCTGCTCCATCCACCCCTACGGCACCCAAGTCCCCATCATCACCTATATTATAATAATTTATGGTTGTAATATTGGTATCTCAACAAATATTTTATATACTGTATAAATAATTTATGGTTGTAATATTTTATTATACAGTACTTATGGTATCTTTATTGGGATGATCATACGTTAGGAATATTGAATATAGGTTATTGATTACCTTTTCGTGTCCTTGGAGGTTTTTTTGAATTGTAACAATTCACAAAGAACCTCTTATGCATAGAAAAGATAATCAATAGCCTTTCTTCCATAACATCTGAACATCCTAGTAAAGATATTATAAGTACTATATTTCAAAAATAGCGACGTTCAGCGACGTCTAGCAATGTCTTGCGATGATTAGAGACGAAAAAATTACGTCGCTAAAAAACAGATGTCCGTCGCTAAGTGACGCTAAACGTCGCTATAATGCTGATATGACAATTTCTGCCATGTCAGCATTTTTGTCACAGAATGTCGATGATTAAGTCGCTATTTTAGCGACGTGTGGCGACACTTTAGGACGTCGCCGATGTATCGACGTCGAGACGTTGGACGTCGGAACTACGGTGATGTCATCACGTCGCTATAGAGCGACGAATAGCGACGTTATTCTGATCTTCAGGGGTCGATGGTTTCAGTGATCAAACTACGATCAAAGTCCGGTCCGGGTTGTTGCTTTTTTTTCTTTAGTGGGCCAGGATGACATCTGCTGCTAGGCGTCGCCGCTTGAGACATACCTCTGAAAAGCATTTTCGGGTTAGAAAATCTTCCTGTTGCTGCTTTCCTTCCAGTTGTTCCAACTATCCTGTTGCAAGTGGAAAGAGGAAAGGTGGAGTCGCGCCCACTCGATAGTCCAATTGTTGCTAGCTGTCCACAAGGACTCCCATTCTGCTCTGTAGTACGAGCCTTATACAGAGCCGCGCCCTTGTGATATGATAAGAAGAAAAGGGGCTGTTAAGCCCTCTTTTATTTTTTGCACCGTTGTCAAATCGAGTGTATAGCTCACTTGGTAGAGCATTGGGCTTTTAACCTAATGGTCGCAGGTTCAAGTCCTGCTATACCCAAAAAAAAACCACGCTAGAATCATACTTGAATCTCATCTTTTGGGAATTTTATTAGTCACTTTACTGCGATCGGGATGCTGCCCGAGTCAGGATCACAAATTCCTTATTTTATTCTATTTTGATTGTGATGTAACTATTAAGCTTAGCTCTTTAGTTTACACTTTGCCCGAGACCTCGCATCAGCTGATCTACGACCACCCTCGCTACTAAAAATAAGAAAGACTAGACGGGTGATGAATCAACTAGAATTACTCGGCAGCGACATGTAATACGCGACGACACATGAACATCGTTAATCACGTCGCTAATTATTATTAGTAAAAAAATTTGGTTAATTAGCGACATTTTTGGACGTCACTAAAATGTATCATTTTGGTAGTGGGAATGACGAAATTGACATTGAAAGAAGGAATATTGCAATTCGGAATTAATAAAAATTTGGTTGTGGTCGGTTTGTTCGAAATGATTAAAGTATCGTACTTGGGTTAATAGCCTAACATGGGCAGTCCCTAAGGGTTTTTATATTTTGGCAGAATTGGAAGATAGTGATTGTGGCAAATGGTTATACGAAGGAACACTATGAAGGAGATAAAAGAATTGTGCATATGATGGACTGAGAGGACGTTGGCAAATATTGAAAAGTACTTAGATCAAAATTTGATTGCAACGTGTTGGAAAGATATTGACAAGATTGATCGAATAAGAGTCGCAAAAAATTATAGTTATGGGAAATCGATGTTAAAGAATATCTTGGCCGAAAGTATTAAATGATCAGTAATGAAGAATGGAATTACCGCTGTAGCCATTTGGTTTCTCTAACCAATTGCATTGGTTGAGTGCATTATATTTCGGGGACGCCTGAAATGTATGTACGATCTAGGTGAAGTGGTGAACGAAATTCAAATGGAGCTGCAGGAGAGTATTGATGAACGAAAGAACATGAACAAATTATTTGAGAAGAAAATAGATGGTTGTAATGCATAAGTATACGAGATTCATGAATAGGCAATATTGACAAGAGATGGAAACGGGGTATTGAGCTATAGCTGGCATAAAATATTTTTGTGGGATGACTTAAGTGATATGGTTAATTGAGTTATTTCTTTAAGTTTCGAGGATAAAAAAAATTCTGAGTGGTATATTATGTAATGCTCCACTCCGCGAAAAGGCATTACGCTAGAATTATAGATAGATCAGACCGATGTAATACAAGTGGCGCGGGAAATCGATATGCTTGGTGTGATGATGTTGTATTGCTTAACTTGGCCGGATGGGATATCTTATGCGTCGTGGTTCGAATGTATGATTATGCCAAGTTAGAAGACTGTGTATCATGTCGGATCATTCTTGAGGGATTGTAGGTGAATGTGGGATCGTGGCATAAAAATAATATTTATATATGTGAGTGGACCTGTCCCTTCTCCTCTACTCCTTCATGCCCTAATAAAATGAATGCTAGTGCTGCTTTGTTGTATGTCATAACTATATGTTGCTAGTCCATACGATGATAATGACGTCTTATGTTCAATGCTGCTGTAATTAATGAAACACATGAATAATGAACTGCTAGTACTATTGATACAAGAAATGCTATAAAGTAAGTCTGTCATGAGAAAAAAGTAATATTATGCAATCTACTTTACATGTTGGTAATATTGAGAATAGAACATTGAACATCTGTACAGGTATAAGTTCATCAGTGCATAGTAATTATGAAGGAAACACTTCATATGCGAGTATAATTATGGTTTGGTACCATCGGGCAGGTCTGTAAGTTGGGATCTACGGGGCACCAACCGATATAAAAATGAGCAAAACAAGAATGATCAACAATGCGAGGCTTTACTTACTTTTATTTACCATGCAAATTATGCTTCAATTTTATTTTCATAGTCGTTGTATGGTCAGGTACAACTTGTGCACAAGGTTTGGTAAGTTTTCTCGAACGAGATGCACCGGGGAACTGGGATCGTTCGGCCTAGGAGGAAACATAGTATTTTGGTAGCACTGGATATAAACGAGACATTCATTGGGGATCACAAGCTCATGAATGGCGCTTCGTATGCCCTTCGAAGTCCTATATGATATGTCCCTCGTGGTGTGAAAGCATATCACCAATGACCCTCATGTAGTTAGGCTACATACTAACGAGAATATTTATGCAGGCTTAATATTATCTCTGTAAAAATGATTCGTATTAATTATGCTGTGGCTAATCCTTGTTCTGTAGGGATACGAGGAGTGGGCTGTTGGTAAGAATCGCTGTTAAGCGATATGTACATATTTCATATATATTCAATGTATAATGTTGTTTCCAAAGTATGTTTCATTATGCTGCTGAATACTCAGATCATTGAAATGAACCTATTTCCTAATAGAAAGATCACTAAATTAATATGCATGCTTTTTTACGTGAATACTTAGTGTCGGTTTAGAAGAGTGGGCTAGTTTCTGCTCACCAGTACGCGATATATACTGACCCACGTTTGTGGTCATCCCCAGGTACTCAGCATTGGGGAGTGGCTGGAACGGTTCCGAGGCATCGAAGCATTGTTTGGACGCGCAGAAGCTCTTCTTCCATTGGAGACATCTTCTGTTATAAAGGACATAATGTATGGAACAGTGTAATTCAGTTGTATCAGTGAGAGTGTAAGCCAAGACGACATATATCAATGTAAGCCAATTGGCCAAGTATCAGTTGTATTTGAGAGCTTTGTAAATCTTTTGTAAGCCAAGTACTCAATTATAATTATCAATAAAGAGAAGCTTTTCATTATATTCATTATGATTTTAATTTGTCTGCTTAATTTCGCTGCGATCTCGTTATTTCTGAGATATACCATGCCTTGTCTATTTTCTTGCCTTGTACAAGTGCAATCTAGGCTTGTACGACATCACGCCCGTGGCTACTTCGGTTCTTAGGAATCAGGGTGTGACATCAGTGACCTTTCATCACCACCAAAGAACTACGAACAACCTGCAAGACTCTACCCTCGGCAACAAACTTGTTACCATTTGAGTCAAGCATACCAAGAGAATAAGAATTTTCTTAAGTACGAAAACATGTCTGACATTGGCCAAAGTTCGCACAATATTTAGCAGCAATTCGAAAGGTTGACCACTTCGGGAATCTCCGGATCTATGCTTATTTTTAACTTCCATTTTTATCATGCATCTTCACCTTGATAGACCCAATTCCAACAGCTCAACATGTGTTGTTATTTTCCATCAAAATGGAACCACCATCCGTCGCCTTGTAGGAAGAAAACTACTCCATTTTTTGGCACATATGGTAGGAGCATCCAAAATCGAGAATCCAACATTCACTCGTGTTGTCATGTGCCACCAAAAAATAGACTCTGTCATTGTCGTCTTCTAAAGCGCAGTTTGCTTCATCACCTTCTCTTTCTGTCTTATTCTCCTTTTTCTTATTCTTCTTCTTTGGACGAGTACACTTATTTGCATAATGTCCTTTCTCATTACAGTTGAAACACTTCACCTTCTCAATAGGTATCTTGGACTTTAATCTTGACCTTCTGCTGGAAGATGCTCTATCGTTTGTCCTCCCTCTTGCCATCAAACCTTGGGCCTGGTCTCCACAGTTTCCGCCATTAGAAGCCAACCTCCGTACCTCATTAGACAATAAGGCACTTCTAGCTTCTTCTATGGAAATTGAGTCATTCCCGTATAGTAATGTTTGAATAAGATTCTCATAGGAATCGGGCAAAGAAAATAATAGGATTAGTGCCAAACGATCATCATCTTTATATATGTCAACATCCTTTACGTCAGAAACAATTCGACCCAGATGCCTATTTCAGAGAAACACCTCAGAGAAAGTTCACAACCACAAAAACAAGGATTTACGTGGTTCGACCAAGATGTCTATTTCCACGGACGAGTGTGATTCAATTCCACTATGAAGAAGAAAAATAATTATAATTGCTCTCAACACTTCTCTCCTTTCTCTCAAGAACTCTCTACAAAAAACTCTCTCAAAAACTTTTGTGTTTAACTTATTCAACAATTTTTTGCTCTCTTATGTCGAACTTATTCAGCAATCATTGAGCACAATTTGAGATCTCTTGTGTTGAACTTATTCAACAACTTACATGTACACTCTTGAGATACTCTTGGAGAAATCTTTGGCCCCTTTATATAGCATGCCATATGTCTATACATAGAAATCCAAGAATCCAATATTATGTAGACTTAGGAATCCAATATTATTCTTGTCAAAGATATGGTCAAAGGTCAAAGTCAATCTTCTTCAAAAGATATGGTTAAATATATCTTTTTTCATATCTCCACCTTGTCAAAGATTTGTTCTTCTTCAAAGATATGGTCAAAGATCAAAGTCAATCTTCTTCAAAGATATAGTCAAATATATTTTTCTTCATATATGATATAGATGAACAAGAGAGATTTCAATTGATCTTAGGTAACTGAAGCAGAACAAAGAAGAAATTGAGCTCGATAATGGCCTGTGAGTTGTAGAATTAAGTAAAAACAGAACAGATGAACTAAACAAAAAAAATAGAATGATCAGTAGAATATCAAGATTAATTAACTTCATAGTTCAGTAACAGATAAAGCAACATATCAGCCTACGATCCAGCATTACAGGAAAACATACACAAAATTGTTCTCTCTTCTAATTTAGTAACAGAGAAGACGAACAACTCTCACACATTACCAATTTTCCTTTGAATTTGAGTAAACCAACTTTTTCAAGCTGGCACATTTATAAATAAAAAATAGCATGCCACATGTAAATAATATAATACTTGAGACTTCCTGTGTAAAATTAGGCCCAATAATCCAAATGTCTACATGAGAAGCATCTCAGCCGAATCCATCTTGTAGCACCGATGTCAAATTAGCAAGATGAGCAGTTAAACACAAGTAATGAGGTTCACAAATAAGAAAATAGACCAACAGAACAGAAAATTTATATATTAGAAGAAACTGGAAACAGAAAGAAAGGTATTCATCGATCCGTCCCAACAAAGGTTATTCAGAAGGAAATCAACAGACTTGGTACCAATTAGAACATGGCAGGTTTACCAACGCAATCTGATCATCAAGAACTAGAAGTTGTATGTTTCATAGCGCACGTTGCAGTTGTCGAGAGTTACAGTAGCCCCAACAGCAGTACCGCAGTTGGTCGTCATGTAACTCAGCGCAGACTTGACACAGGATCTGCATTCTTCCTTGGTGATGTAGGTGGAGCATTTAGCGTGCCCATAGACGTCAGGCCGAACGTAGTGAAATCTAGCATCGCCAAGTAGTTCAGGCCTGAGTACCTTCTTCTGCAGATAGAGTAGAACAGTGTTCACATTGAGGGAGAACCGACTGCCCAAGTCGTACTTCCCAACGTTGCATGCCACGAACACAGCACCTTCATCAGCATCGACAAGCATTCCTATGGCGGTGCTAACCAGAACCACAATCACAATAGTCTTTCTCATGGCCAATGACTCCATCTTTCCTATCTGTATCTTTCTTGTTTCTCCTTTCATGGGTTAATATCAAGTAT
Source organism: Iris macrosiphon (assembly GCA_036927795.1). Lineage (NCBI taxonomy): Eukaryota > Viridiplantae > Streptophyta > Magnoliopsida > Asparagales > Iridaceae > Iris > Iris macrosiphon. The sequence continues at coordinate 225,518,257 of JAYESA010000004.1, read as the reverse complement.
ATATAGGCGTATCGCCCCCTAGTTCTTCGGATATTGCTAGAACTGACTTTGGATGACTTGGAACTGTTTCGATCGGTACAACAAAGATAGGAAAATGCTATGCTTAATGTCAGCACAGAACTTTGTTGGATCTCTACAAAACGAACAAATAATGACGAATATATCAATGAATGATCAGAAGCCTCCATGGGGTTTCAGACAATGACATTTGGACGTGGGCAACATTCTAAATCAGCTACTAATTTGTACTAGTTATCAACTTCCTTCTGCTCCTAGCTAGTTCCAGGTTGTAGGAAAGGTAAAGAACTAACAAGAGACCTGTAACAAAAGTCCTCTAATATAGAGACGAGCATATTTTTTCGTTTGTTAAAACCAATGAATACTTAAAACAGGAGTTGCATAGACAAGGTTTCACTGCATATGGACATTGTCATGTAAAGGTCTTGTAACCTATTTTCTAATGCATAAGACATTCAGCTCTCATAACATTATGATACTCTACTGATACTTAAGTATCTAGCACCTAGTTTCAGAGCTACGGATACCCACAGGAACTAGGTTATCACTCACACATAAATCACTCACCCACATTTTCCTTTGCCATACACCCAAATAATCTCACTACTCAAGCATGACACTAAAGCATATCCTGATACACAAGTACACACATACTCTCATACAACACAACCACACAAACACACTTCACTATTAACTCTCCAACAACTCAGTCATCCAAACACGCATGATCACTCTCCTTATACCACAGTCTGCAACCTTACCCGACATACCCACATGGGTCACTCCGAAACCTCATAACTCAGGTATGAGTTGCATCGCACTGCCTCAGTTGCCTGCAAACTGCACTTGAACCACTGTCCCTCAAATATCAGTCCCCCACCCACCCCCCCCCCCCCCCCCCTCCCCCTCCCCCCCCCGCCCCAAACACTCATATCTGCCACTCTTCTCCTTCTTCCTGCCACCCATAGCCTTCCACCACTCTACCTAGCCTGTGCACTAAAATCACAACTGATACATGTACCCCCATCACACAGGCACTCCAAACTACAACACACACACACACTCACATAATATATATATATATATATATATATATATATATATATATATATATATATAAACACTTATTTTGTCCTATACATATAGCTATATAATACATTAGAGATATTTAAGCAAACACTTAGAATATACACATAGGGGAATCATGATACACACCTCAACCAAAGGGTCAAATCTCTCATTTCCCCACAATTATCAATCACACACACACACACACACACATATATATATATATATATATATATATATATATATATATAATGCAACTTGTTATAATAGGAATTGAAGAGTAATCATGCAAAACACCCTAAATGGGCTCTGTATCACTCCGTATCGCAAAATACCACGATACGGCCTATATGTATCCATTTGTGGACACGTAGCTAGTCCCACAACCCCGATCTAAGTCTAATTAAACTAAATTAGTTCATGACACATAATGATGTGTCAATCTCATAATTTTCCTTATTTGGACACAAATCACCATGTAAAAATCATAATACACAACTAAAGAGCCTAGAACTTCTTCCTATAGGTAGTCCTATGCCATGGGAGGGTTCTTAATGGTCAAATGCATGATTTGAAACTCAAATTAGCAGGAAATTCAGATCTATAGCTATTGGGAGATGGATTCCTAATAAAAAAATTTTACGCACACGATCCGGACACGGTCTCCTTATCAAAGCTCCTCCTCATAGTGCTCCTTGAAATTCTAAACTTCAATGCTCCTTGAGTGATGAGAATGAGAGGGAATGTGAATGAATTGAGAGGGATTGATGGAGGGATAAATGAATTAGGGAAGAAGACAATTGGAGATCTAGAATTGAGTATGCAAATGAAGAAAAGAGAGAGAATGGAGAGACCTATATGGCCGGTCCCCTTTCCCTCCTCTCTAAGTCACAACATAAAGTCTAAATCGTCCCTCTCTAGCTAATTATGAAGAATAATTAATGATGGCTATTTTGGGAAGTTTCTACAATTAGTTTAATCCTTCCTAATTAATTAGTGGAAATGGATCTTTTGGGCTTGGTCCATGTTAGCTCACAAGTTATCATGACAATTCTAATTGGGTTCACATGGGTCAAGTTTAGCTAATAGGCTAGCCCACTAACTAATAAATAATTAATACAAGCACAAATAAATATATGTAGCATTTAATTAAATATAATTTCTAAAAAATAAAATAACTACGCTAAATTACTAATTTACCCATATTTGGAAAAGTGAGGGTGACACCCCTCATCGATTCCCACCACCTCGTCATCCGTCGCGCTCGCATCGTCGACTCCCCCCGCCACGCCCGACCTGCTCCATCCACCCCTACGGCACCCAAGTCCCCATCATCACCTATATTATAATAATTTATGGTTGTAATATTGGTATCTCAACAAATATTTTATATACTGTATAAATAATTTATGGTTGTAATATTTTATTATACAGTACTTATGGTATCTTTATTGGGATGATCATACGTTAGGAATATTGAATATAGGTTATTGATTACCTTTTCGTGTCCTTGGAGGTTTTTTTGAATTGTAACAATTCACAAAGAACCTCTTATGCATAGAAAAGATAATCAATAGCCTTTCTTCCATAACATCTGAACATCCTAGTAAAGATATTATAAGTACTATATTTCAAAAATAGCGACGTTCAGCGACGTCTAGCAATGTCTTGCGATGATTAGAGACGAAAAAATTACGTCGCTAAAAAACAGATGTCCGTCGCTAAGTGACGCTAAACGTCGCTATAATGCTGATATGACAATTTCTGCCATGTCAGCATTTTTGTCACAGAATGTCGATGATTAAGTCGCTATTTTAGCGACGTGTGGCGACACTTTAGGACGTCGCCGATGTATCGACGTCGAGACGTTGGACGTCGGAACTACGGTGATGTCATCACGTCGCTATAGAGCGACGAATAGCGACGTTATTCTGATCTTCAGGGGTCGATGGTTTCAGTGATCAAACTACGATCAAAGTCCGGTCCGGGTTGTTGCTTTTTTTTCTTTAGTGGGCCAGGATGACATCTGCTGCTAGGCGTCGCCGCTTGAGACATACCTCTGAAAAGCATTTTCGGGTTAGAAAATCTTCCTGTTGCTGCTTTCCTTCCAGTTGTTCCAACTATCCTGTTGCAAGTGGAAAGAGGAAAGGTGGAGTCGCGCCCACTCGATAGTCCAATTGTTGCTAGCTGTCCACAAGGACTCCCATTCTGCTCTGTAGTACGAGCCTTATACAGAGCCGCGCCCTTGTGATATGATAAGAAGAAAAGGGGCTGTTAAGCCCTCTTTTATTTTTTGCACCGTTGTCAAATCGAGTGTATAGCTCACTTGGTAGAGCATTGGGCTTTTAACCTAATGGTCGCAGGTTCAAGTCCTGCTATACCCAAAAAAAAACCACGCTAGAATCATACTTGAATCTCATCTTTTGGGAATTTTATTAGTCACTTTACTGCGATCGGGATGCTGCCCGAGTCAGGATCACAAATTCCTTATTTTATTCTATTTTGATTGTGATGTAACTATTAAGCTTAGCTCTTTAGTTTACACTTTGCCCGAGACCTCGCATCAGCTGATCTACGACCACCCTCGCTACTAAAAATAAGAAAGACTAGACGGGTGATGAATCAACTAGAATTACTCGGCAGCGACATGTAATACGCGACGACACATGAACATCGTTAATCACGTCGCTAATTATTATTAGTAAAAAAATTTGGTTAATTAGCGACATTTTTGGACGTCACTAAAATGTATCATTTTGGTAGTGGGAATGACGAAATTGACATTGAAAGAAGGAATATTGCAATTCGGAATTAATAAAAATTTGGTTGTGGTCGGTTTGTTCGAAATGATTAAAGTATCGTACTTGGGTTAATAGCCTAACATGGGCAGTCCCTAAGGGTTTTTATATTTTGGCAGAATTGGAAGATAGTGATTGTGGCAAATGGTTATACGAAGGAACACTATGAAGGAGATAAAAGAATTGTGCATATGATGGACTGAGAGGACGTTGGCAAATATTGAAAAGTACTTAGATCAAAATTTGATTGCAACGTGTTGGAAAGATATTGACAAGATTGATCGAATAAGAGTCGCAAAAAATTATAGTTATGGGAAATCGATGTTAAAGAATATCTTGGCCGAAAGTATTAAATGATCAGTAATGAAGAATGGAATTACCGCTGTAGCCATTTGGTTTCTCTAACCAATTGCATTGGTTGAGTGCATTATATTTCGGGGACGCCTGAAATGTATGTACGATCTAGGTGAAGTGGTGAACGAAATTCAAATGGAGCTGCAGGAGAGTATTGATGAACGAAAGAACATGAACAAATTATTTGAGAAGAAAATAGATGGTTGTAATGCATAAGTATACGAGATTCATGAATAGGCAATATTGACAAGAGATGGAAACGGGGTATTGAGCTATAGCTGGCATAAAATATTTTTGTGGGATGACTTAAGTGATATGGTTAATTGAGTTATTTCTTTAAGTTTCGAGGATAAAAAAAATTCTGAGTGGTATATTATGTAATGCTCCACTCCGCGAAAAGGCATTACGCTAGAATTATAGATAGATCAGACCGATGTAATACAAGTGGCGCGGGAAATCGATATGCTTGGTGTGATGATGTTGTATTGCTTAACTTGGCCGGATGGGATATCTTATGCGTCGTGGTTCGAATGTATGATTATGCCAAGTTAGAAGACTGTGTATCATGTCGGATCATTCTTGAGGGATTGTAGGTGAATGTGGGATCGTGGCATAAAAATAATATTTATATATGTGAGTGGACCTGTCCCTTCTCCTCTACTCCTTCATGCCCTAATAAAATGAATGCTAGTGCTGCTTTGTTGTATGTCATAACTATATGTTGCTAGTCCATACGATGATAATGACGTCTTATGTTCAATGCTGCTGTAATTAATGAAACACATGAATAATGAACTGCTAGTACTATTGATACAAGAAATGCTATAAAGTAAGTCTGTCATGAGAAAAAAGTAATATTATGCAATCTACTTTACATGTTGGTAATATTGAGAATAGAACATTGAACATCTGTACAGGTATAAGTTCATCAGTGCATAGTAATTATGAAGGAAACACTTCATATGCGAGTATAATTATGGTTTGGTACCATCGGGCAGGTCTGTAAGTTGGGATCTACGGGGCACCAACCGATATAAAAATGAGCAAAACAAGAATGATCAACAATGCGAGGCTTTACTTACTTTTATTTACCATGCAAATTATGCTTCAATTTTATTTTCATAGTCGTTGTATGGTCAGGTACAACTTGTGCACAAGGTTTGGTAAGTTTTCTCGAACGAGATGCACCGGGGAACTGGGATCGTTCGGCCTAGGAGGAAACATAGTATTTTGGTAGCACTGGATATAAACGAGACATTCATTGGGGATCACAAGCTCATGAATGGCGCTTCGTATGCCCTTCGAAGTCCTATATGATATGTCCCTCGTGGTGTGAAAGCATATCACCAATGACCCTCATGTAGTTAGGCTACATACTAACGAGAATATTTATGCAGGCTTAATATTATCTCTGTAAAAATGATTCGTATTAATTATGCTGTGGCTAATCCTTGTTCTGTAGGGATACGAGGAGTGGGCTGTTGGTAAGAATCGCTGTTAAGCGATATGTACATATTTCATATATATTCAATGTATAATGTTGTTTCCAAAGTATGTTTCATTATGCTGCTGAATACTCAGATCATTGAAATGAACCTATTTCCTAATAGAAAGATCACTAAATTAATATGCATGCTTTTTTACGTGAATACTTAGTGTCGGTTTAGAAGAGTGGGCTAGTTTCTGCTCACCAGTACGCGATATATACTGACCCACGTTTGTGGTCATCCCCAGGTACTCAGCATTGGGGAGTGGCTGGAACGGTTCCGAGGCATCGAAGCATTGTTTGGACGCGCAGAAGCTCTTCTTCCATTGGAGACATCTTCTGTTATAAAGGACATAATGTATGGAACAGTGTAATTCAGTTGTATCAGTGAGAGTGTAAGCCAAGACGACATATATCAATGTAAGCCAATTGGCCAAGTATCAGTTGTATTTGAGAGCTTTGTAAATCTTTTGTAAGCCAAGTACTCAATTATAATTATCAATAAAGAGAAGCTTTTCATTATATTCATTATGATTTTAATTTGTCTGCTTAATTTCGCTGCGATCTCGTTATTTCTGAGATATACCATGCCTTGTCTATTTTCTTGCCTTGTACAAGTGCAATCTAGGCTTGTACGACATCACGCCCGTGGCTACTTCGGTTCTTAGGAATCAGGGTGTGACATCAGTGACCTTTCATCACCACCAAAGAACTACGAACAACCTGCAAGACTCTACCCTCGGCAACAAACTTGTTACCATTTGAGTCAAGCATACCAAGAGAATAAGAATTTTCTTAAGTACGAAAACATGTCTGACATTGGCCAAAGTTCGCACAATATTTAGCAGCAATTCGAAAGGTTGACCACTTCGGGAATCTCCGGATCTATGCTTATTTTTAACTTCCATTTTTATCATGCATCTTCACCTTGATAGACCCAATTCCAACAGCTCAACATGTGTTGTTATTTTCCATCAAAATGGAACCACCATCCGTCGCCTTGTAGGAAGAAAACTACTCCATTTTTTGGCACATATGGTAGGAGCATCCAAAATCGAGAATCCAACATTCACTCGTGTTGTCATGTGCCACCAAAAAATAGACTCTGTCATTGTCGTCTTCTAAAGCGCAGTTTGCTTCATCACCTTCTCTTTCTGTCTTATTCTCCTTTTTCTTATTCTTCTTCTTTGGACGAGTACACTTATTTGCATAATGTCCTTTCTCATTACAGTTGAAACACTTCACCTTCTCAATAGGTATCTTGGACTTTAATCTTGACCTTCTGCTGGAAGATGCTCTATCGTTTGTCCTCCCTCTTGCCATCAAACCTTGGGCCTGGTCTCCACAGTTTCCGCCATTAGAAGCCAACCTCCGTACCTCATTAGACAATAAGGCACTTCTAGCTTCTTCTATGGAAATTGAGTCATTCCCGTATAGTAATGTTTGAATAAGATTCTCATAGGAATCGGGCAAAGAAAATAATAGGATTAGTGCCAAACGATCATCATCTTTATATATGTCAACATCCTTTACGTCAGAAACAATTCGACCCAGATGCCTATTTCAGAGAAACACCTCAGAGAAAGTTCACAACCACAAAAACAAGGATTTACGTGGTTCGACCAAGATGTCTATTTCCACGGACGAGTGTGATTCAATTCCACTATGAAGAAGAAAAATAATTATAATTGCTCTCAACACTTCTCTCCTTTCTCTCAAGAACTCTCTACAAAAAACTCTCTCAAAAACTTTTGTGTTTAACTTATTCAACAATTTTTTGCTCTCTTATGTCGAACTTATTCAGCAATCATTGAGCACAATTTGAGATCTCTTGTGTTGAACTTATTCAACAACTTACATGTACACTCTTGAGATACTCTTGGAGAAATCTTTGGCCCCTTTATATAGCATGCCATATGTCTATACATAGAAATCCAAGAATCCAATATTATGTAGACTTAGGAATCCAATATTATTCTTGTCAAAGATATGGTCAAAGGTCAAAGTCAATCTTCTTCAAAAGATATGGTTAAATATATCTTTTTTCATATCTCCACCTTGTCAAAGATTTGTTCTTCTTCAAAGATATGGTCAAAGATCAAAGTCAATCTTCTTCAAAGATATAGTCAAATATATTTTTCTTCATATATGATATAGATGAACAAGAGAGATTTCAATTGATCTTAGGTAACTGAAGCAGAACAAAGAAGAAATTGAGCTCGATAATGGCCTGTGAGTTGTAGAATTAAGTAAAAACAGAACAGATGAACTAAACAAAAAAAATAGAATGATCAGTAGAATATCAAGATTAATTAACTTCATAGTTCAGTAACAGATAAAGCAACATATCAGCCTACGATCCAGCATTACAGGAAAACATACACAAAATTGTTCTCTCTTCTAATTTAGTAACAGAGAAGACGAACAACTCTCACACATTACCAATTTTCCTTTGAATTTGAGTAAACCAACTTTTTCAAGCTGGCACATTTATAAATAAAAAATAGCATGCCACATGTAAATAATATAATACTTGAGACTTCCTGTGTAAAATTAGGCCCAATAATCCAAATGTCTACATGAGAAGCATCTCAGCCGAATCCATCTTGTAGCACCGATGTCAAATTAGCAAGATGAGCAGTTAAACACAAGTAATGAGGTTCACAAATAAGAAAATAGACCAACAGAACAGAAAATTTATATATTAGAAGAAACTGGAAACAGAAAGAAAGGTATTCATCGATCCGTCCCAACAAAGGTTATTCAGAAGGAAATCAACAGACTTGGTACCAATTAGAACATGGCAGGTTTACCAACGCAATCTGATCATCAAGAACTAGAAGTTGTATGTTTCATAGCGCACGTTGCAGTTGTCGAGAGTTACAGTAGCCCCAACAGCAGTACCGCAGTTGGTCGTCATGTAACTCAGCGCAGACTTGACACAGGATCTGCATTCTTCCTTGGTGATGTAGGTGGAGCATTTAGCGTGCCCATAGACGTCAGGCCGAACGTAGTGAAATCTAGCATCGCCAAGTAGTTCAGGCCTGAGTACCTTCTTCTGCAGATAGAGTAGAACAGTGTTCACATTGAGGGAGAACCGACTGCCCAAGTCGTACTTCCCAACGTTGCATGCCACGAACACAGCACCTTCATCAGCATCGACAAGCATTCCTATGGCGGTGCTAACCAGAACCACAATCACAATAGTCTTTCTCATGGCCAATGACTCCATCTTTCCTATCTGTATCTTTCTTGTTTCTCCTTTCATGGGTTAATATCAAGTATATATAGGCGTATCGCCCCCTAGTTCTTCGGATATTGCTAGAACTGACTTTGGATGACTTGGAACTGTTTCGATCGGTACAACAAAGATAGGAAAATGCTATGCTTAATGTCAGCACAGAACTTTGTTGGATCTCTACAAAACGAACAAATAATGACGAATATATCAATGAATGATCAGAAGCCTCCATGGGGTTTCAGACAATGACATTTGGACGTGGGCAACATTCTAAATCAGCTACTAATTTGTACTAGTTATCAACTTCCTTCTGCTCCTAGCTAGTTCCAGGTTGTAGGAAAGGTAAAGAACTAACAAGAGACCTGTAACAAAAGTCCTCTAATATAGAGACGAGCATATTTTTTCGTTTGTTAAAACCAATGAATACTTAAAACAGGAGTTGCATAGACAAGGTTTCACTGCATATGGACATTGTCATGTAAAGGTCTTGTAACAAATGCAAACAATTTTAAAATAAACTCAGCATGCAAACAAAATACTAATTGGATCTCAGTAGTAGACTCCAAATGTACTCCATTCACACACCTTGCCACTTGAGTGATGCATAACAATCAAAGCACCAATGCACCACCACTGAAACAAGGTAGTCACATTTGCTACAGACAGTAGTTTCTTGCACTAAATGACTCAACTTCTCTTGATCATTCTTCAATAGACAAAAATTTACCAACAATAATATGCACCACACAACAAACCTCACATCATGGTAAAGCTCTATAGAACGTTTGTTGGCCAAACCTGTGTTAAAGTTCTAAATTTTATATTTGAAACCAGGACACTGAACACATATGCAATACAAAAGCCTGAATTATAAGTTTTAAGCTTTACGGTGCAACAAACGCACACAAATACAAACACACCAACCAAAAGGAAAAAAATATACAAGGCTTTACATTGGCAGGTAAGCACAAATTTCTTCATACATTTACTATTCACTTTATGCAACTTATAAGATTTGAGGTTAAAAGCCATTCGGCTTTGTCTCTTCCCATCAATTGCATAATCGCACGGATAAGACGATCACAGTTTTCACCCCACTTGTTACTTCATTATTCTGAGTCGCTTCCGCTTCTCCGACTCTTATGGTGACAGTACTTGGATTTCTCCTCCTCTTTGCTCTTACTTTTTTCAGACCTCTTCTTCTGGTGTGTATGTGTGTGTGTTTTTGCAGATTGTAGAAAACGCGGTGTGACCCGAACCGGAGTTGCACTACTAGAATAAGCGGATTTAGCGACGTTTTTTGGCGACGACAAATAAAACGTCGCTAATTTAGCGACACCACTAAAAACTGTCGCTAGACGTCGCTAGTTGGCGATATTTAGCAACGTTTAGCGACTTTTATTAAGTTTTTAAAAGATTAGTCGCTATAAGTTCAATTTAGGTCGCTAAACGTCGCTAAACGTCGCTAAAATATTTTATTTATCGACGTATTTTGCGACGTATGTCTTTTGGACATTTAGCGACGTCATTAGCGACGTCAATTTAGGTCGCAAACGTCGCTAAGTTAGAGACGTCATTAGTGACGTCGCTAAAACGTCGCTAAGTTAGAGACATCATTAGTGACGTCGCTAAAACGTCGCTAAATTTGTTTCAATTAGGGTTGCTTCCCCCCATTTCTTTCGATCTCTCGCTCTCGCTCTCCCTCTCCCTCTCCCAAGTTCGAAACCCGCGGCACCCTCCTCCCTCCCGGCGACCCCCCTACGGCAGCATCCTCCCCCCCTTCCTCCTCCTCCTCCTCCTCCTCTAGGTACCCGCTTTCTCTCTCTCTCTCTCTCTCTCTCTCTCTCTCACAGATACTGACACGACACACACACGTTACAGACTGACACAAACACGACACACACACCGACACGACACACACACGTGACCTAGGGTTAAGGTTAGGGTTAAGGTTTTTTACATGGGGTTAGGGTTAGGGTTTGGGTTTTTGACCTGGGATTCGGGTTAGGGTTTTTTATCTGGGGTTAGGGTTAGGGTTTTTGAGCTGGAGTTAGGGTTAAGGTTTTTGACCTGGGGTTAGGGTTAGGGTTTCTGTGACATCTTGTTGAGATAAAGCGTGCTGAAAATGGTCACGTGTGTAAATGACAACTTAATGGTTAATTGTTCCAACTTTCTTAATACATGTCGGAATCAGATGAAACTTGTTCCTATAGCTAGCTTAGATCATTTATGAACTTACCCATATGATACGTTGTTGATTTTGGATAAAAGCGTGATGAAAATGGCGAGGAATCCCGAGCCCTAGAATCAGTATTATAGCGTATAGCTTCTCCTTACTGTTTTACATACGATAGCATGCTTCGTTCACAATCTAAAATTGTATAGTGCTTACATTTACTTGTTGTCGTATTTACTCGCTAATTTCTCGTATCATAGTTATTGATTATCTCATTATCGTCTTGTATTCATCGTTGTGGTGATTGGGTCTAGTCTGAAATTGATTGTTGGATAATAATTGATTGTCATGGAACGATTGTTAGAGATGATTGAGAATTGGTACATTTTGGCCTTGGTGAGCACCAACCTGGATATACTGCCAAAATGGCATACCACAGGTATACTGGTTCTGGAAGTATGAATTAGTTTAATAGGCTCAGGAGTTTATTTGATTTTTCGATTGACTTGGTACTTAACCGAATGATTATTAAAGTTTCATTTCATGCATTTTCATCATGCCAGTGTATCCCGTAATGCGTAGATGACCTTGTTACTCCTCCGGTATTGTAGTATGGCACCGGTTGTACACATAAGACACAAGCATACATCCATGTATAAGCATAACAAATTCTCTATGGGTTTAGACCATATTTCTATTGTAGGCGTCCTGATAAGTCAAACGATCACATGGACCATATTGATCTGATCAGTTATTGGAGTTGATTGTCTCCGGTTTATGTATGATCGCTTCACCTATTTGGGGCAAGAAGGAAAGGTCGATTATGGATATGGGGCTCAGTTTCCACGTATAAGCAGGGACAGAGCTACATTAGGGCCGTAGGACTATTCTTGATGGTGATGCACAATTATAATCATATATATCCTACTTTGCTTCTTCTATGTGACTTCAAATATAGATTACCTAGCCAACTAATTGTCAGCTTCTTCTCATATATATCCTACTTTGCTTCTTCTATGTGACTTCAAATATAGATTACCTAGCCAACTAATTGTCAGCTTCTTCTTTCGAGAACCACTCTGTATGTAATAATTTATATGATACATACTGTCATTTTTGCAGAAGTATCTAGAAATGGATATGAATTACTATCTGGCGGGTATGAAGAGCCATGATTGTCACGTATTCATGGAGGTTAATTCTGATTGCATTTTTGGAATTCTTACCGCAGGTCATTTGGTATCCATTGATAGAGCTGAGCATATTCTTCCGAGATCTTTGTTATACTAAGTTGCTCGTCGATCATCTAGAAAAGCAAGAGAAATACATTGCGGTAAAACTATGTAAGCTCGAGAAGGTGTTTCCTCCTGGATTCTTCGACTCTATGGAGCATTTGCCAATTCATCTTTCCTATGAGGCACGTGTTGGTGGTTCGGTCGGTTATCGGTGGATGTACCCCTTCGAGCGACATCTGAATCACCTAAAGAGAAAGGTGAAAAATAAGGCACGGGTTGAGGGCTCTATTTATAAAGCTTATGTTCTCGAGGAGATTACAAACTTTTGCTCGACGTATTTTAAACCGCATGTTGCTACTAATAGAACGAAAGCTCCGAGAAATGCTGACGCATATCAGGAATCTAATGATGCAATACTCAAAGTATTCAATACGTCTGGAAAGCCTTCGAAAAAAATGAAGAAGAGATATTGGAATGACGACGAGCTAAGGGCTGCTCAGTTGTATATATTACTCAATTGCGACGAGGATGAAGTGGAGAAGCTAGAGGGGTAAGTAATTAATACGTCCACGTTTACATCATCTCAATGTAATAGTATAAGATACTATTATGCTACTAATCAGCAGTTGCTTTATTATTTTTCAGCACATATAATGATGAGTTGAGATCGGTTAGACCCTACATAACAGACGAAGAAGTAGAACAAGAAATGAGATACCATTTTCTTTCTTGGTTGAGCGCATATGTAAGATGCTTGGTAATTACTTTTTATTTCTGCACTTGCAAAACAAATAACTTACTATCGCTACTTTGACATTTAGGTCGATCGTCTAATAACACCTGAGACTGAATCTATTAGAACTCTAGCCAAGGGACCAATTACTGCCGTTAAAATATGGCCAAGTTTCTGTGTGAATGGGTTCAGGTTCAAGTCAAAAAATGCTCCTATCAGAGACAGCTTTCTGGATCTTGATTCTATGAAAAACAGTTATTTGTGTATCAAATCTTTGAACTACAAAGACGTCGACCCAGGCAATAATTTCTTTGGCATCTTACGAGAGATTGTGGAGTTGACATAAAATTATGGCACAGAACCTGCTAATATCGTGCTATTCAAGTATGAATGGTTCAATCCGATTCAAGATCAAGGTTAGAAAATTGACAAGCATGGCCTTGTGGATATAAACTACAAGCGTAGATATCAAGGCTACAAACCATTTGTCCTATCAAGTCAGGCTCAACTCGTGTACTTCACAACTTATCCTAGACGGGGGACAGCGAGGTCGAATTAGTGGGCAGTATGCAAGACTAAAGCTAGAAATACCTTTGACATTGAAGAAATAGCTTATCAGGAGGACGATCTACCTCTTGTAACAAATATTGCAGATGTGGACTCAACGAAAGTTACTCATTACACGAGTAATAATGTAGAAGATGTAAAATTATCCGAAGAGGAAGACGAAGACGAAGTAGATGAAAGTGAAGACGAGGAGGAGGAAGAGGAAGAGGAGGACGAGGAAGGTGAACAAGATAAATTTTCTGAAGATGATTGAAAATAAAATATATTGCCTGTAGAATGTAACTATATTTTGACTGTAAAATGTACTATTTTAATGAATATATGTATTATATTTTGACTGTGGAATGCTTTGAGATATGCATCACATTTTGACTGTAGAATGTACTATATATTTGTGTTTTTCTATATTCATTATATGTTGTTATCAGGTATGACAAGACGACGCGGGGGATTCGGCGGGTCCCGAGGTAGACAGAGTGCTCCTCCGGTACTGCCTACTGTTGGTTCCGGATCATCGTCGTCCAGTACTCCAGTATATCGATCACTCACATTTCCGACTGTTGGGACGAGTAGTTCCAGGCGTGATAGTACTCCCTCGTCCAGCGTTCCTCCTGTTGACAGAACCATGGGGACAGATGAGCATGTCGAGGAGGTCGTGCCCACGTTGTCCCAGCATCAGCAAATCCTCCTTGCGCACCTCCGGAGGAGACGAGAACAGAGATTTGGGCCGACGGTACAAAGTAAGTCAATTAGATGGTTTAGCATAATATATATCGTGTATTTCTTTATTCATCGTATATTGACTTTTTCGATCAAAATAATTATCTCTGTATAGATATCGTCCATCATCGGTTCAGAGACGCATGGGCTAATTTTCGAGGAACAACTACGGTGGCCCTTGGATCAACTACTCTGAGGCTCCGGAGGAGAGGAAGGCATTCTGGTTTGCGCACTTCCAGGTAAAAGTATATTAAATAAATCCTCTAATTTATGCACATTATATAACTTATCCGTGATGCTCACTTACTAAATTATTTATTGTAGCAAACGTATTTCTATCCTCCGCACCGGGCCGAGTTGATCGAGCGGCTCTTTCCTACCATTGCCGCCAAGCTTATCCGAGATGCTCTGGATGACCAGAAGGCTCGTGGTCGTGCTGGAAAATCGATCCAAGGTTGGATCACGCCTGAGCAGTGGACTGCGATAAGGGCTAGATTCGACGATCCGAGCTACAAGGAAAGGTCTGAGAAGGCCAAGGCGGCTAGGCAGAATGCTGCCAAGTGGTGTGGTGGCTCGATTCTGATGACGGAATATTTTCGTCATTTGGTATGTTTTTCTTTTAAAATATATTATTTTAATGTAAGTACCATAAAATGGTAGTAGAAAAAAATGTTTAAGTTTAGTATTAAATAATATATTTTTAACAGGTACAGAGGGGTGAGGATGCAAACATGGTGACCGTCTTCTTGGCCACCCATCGCAAGGACGGAAATCTCATTGATGAGAGGGTCTCGTAGACCTATGTAAGTATTACTTTACTTTGTGTTAATTTTAATATAACTTAGGCAATTATCGAGTTTCCAAACCTTTATAGGCCGAGTATCTTAGGCTGCGTGAGCGGGCGACTGCTAGTGCACCTATACCTGGAGAGGCTGGTACTTTCTCGCAGCCTGCTCCAGCTCCATCGGCGGACGACCTGTGGGTAACCGCAGCTGGTGGTCTCCAAAGGGGTACGTACTACGGTACGGGGTCCTATGGCGCCCTGGTTGCGACGCAGTCATCTAGGGCCTCCCCGACAGCTGCGCATTCCACACAGCCCTCGCAGTCATCGGCCAGAGTCCAGGAGGCCGTTGACCGTCAGATTGCGTCTCTCCATGACGAGTTACTGCGAAGGATGGAGGAGCAGCCCCGGTCCCAGCCGCAGGCGGACGATCCGACGCTCATCGCACGATTCAATATGCTCGACCGCAACATCACGGAGCTCCGGGATTTGACAAATGATATTAGAGCCTCGACAGACCACAACATCATGGAGCTGCAGGCATCACAGCTATCGATGGGCGAGAGGCTGACGATGATGCAGGATTCAATGGTTCATAGCAGTACGAGGCTGTTATCTACCATAGATTCTTACAACCAGCGACTCGCAGACTTGGAGCGGGTACGGCCTTCTGGTGAGCCTACATCGACACAGATCACCGACGTCACTGCCTTCTCCATCGACATCGATGTCGATTCCACGGGACCAGTATGAGCTATTCTTATCCTTCATGCGCGCCGGTGGTCAGCCTCCTGCAGATCCGCAGTAGTATAGCTAGTTGCTGGATATTTGTATTTTTTTTATTTAGGATGAGATTGTATGGATATATATTTGCCGTATTCTTTACGATGAGATTTGCTGGATGCTTTCTTTTCTTCAAATTTTATTATATTATTCATATTAAATATGTTATTTTACCAGTGTTGAGTGTTCAACCCAAGGGGGTTGGCAAACCCAAAAATTCAACGGAGGGTTGCTCCGGGTCTATTTTTACAGATTGTGATTTAATAAACTGCAGGAATAATAGTTTGGAAATAATTCAGTATTCTTTTTTATTTTTTCTATAAAATTAGCGACGATTTTAGCGACGTTTAGCGACGTTACTACATGTCGCTAAATACGTCGCTAAGTTGCGACGTTATTACAAGTCGCTAATGACGTCGCTAAAAACGTCGATGTACGTCGCAAATTGCTGACATGACAGTATTGCCAGGTCATTAAAGACGTCGTTGTAACGTCGCTATATAAGTCGCTAATTAGCGACATTTAGCGACGTTAATTAACGTCGCTACTTACTGACGCTGCGTTGCTAAACGTCGCTAATTTTAGCGACACATTTAAGTCGTTAGTCGGCATAGCGACGTTTAGCGACTTGCTTTGTTCCGACTTCTTTAAAACATCGCTAATTACGTCGTTAAATGTGATTAGCGATGTTTTTTGGTCATTTAGCGATGTTTTTAAACGTCGCTAATTTTGACTTTTTCTGGTAGTGTTGATCCATAAGGTACGATATTGGATTTGGTCCATATGTCTTAAATGAGAATTCTCATGGAAGACCTGAACCGATCACAATTATTTACACCTCATGATCCCACCTCCTACCCGATGTGAGACTAAATTACCAACTCCATTGTCACCATCTTTGAGGGCTCATCCAAAACGAGATACAATCCAACAACTTCATTATTATGAGTCGCTTCCTCTTCTCCGACTCTTATGGTGCCAGCACTTGGATTTCCCTCCTCTTTGCTCTTACTTTTTTCGGACCTCTTCTTCTGGTGTGTATGTGTGTGTGTTTCTGCATATTGTTGGTCTCAAGGAAGAGGATTAGTCTATGCATCAATATCGTTAGTGGGAATGGTTAATAGTGTTAGTCCCGAGGCTTAACCAAAAGATGAAAGAACGCGTTATCGAGATCAGAGGTTCACACAAAAGTTTCCACTCTGACTATTCTCGATTTCCGCGAAGAACTATATAAGGATTCTGATTACAACTTGCTCTCAAGATTACAAAAAAATCAGAATTAACCAAACTTATCGTTCTTCCTTGCAATCGCAATTGCAGACGGATAGAACATAGTTACAATAAAACGAAAATTACCTTCGTTCTTCCTTGCAAAACGCAGTTGCAATCAGACACAACGAACCAAGAAGAAAAAGAGAAAAAGACAGAATAAAAAAATATTCTTGTTCGGACGGTGAAGACCACCGTTGCTCAAAGCAAGATTCGTACTCTATCGATGATCTGCTCCCAGGAGCCAGCAAGATCACAAGAGAACTTCTGGAACGCTCGCAGTCACCTCTTTGTGTGACTCGAACGGACTCCTTTGGACTCATCTTTCTCAAATTTTTGGTCTGTCTCAAAAAGAGGCCAGAGGGTTCTTTATATAGGGAAGGATGGAAGCCCATCTACCTCTTATTTTCGATGTAGGACTAAAAAGCCAATATACAAAATTGATATCCCACAATCGCAGCCCAATGCATAGACCGCTCAGCGCCCGTTCAGCACCCGCTCAGCGCTCGTCCAACGTCCGTTCAGTGCCCGCTCATGCAACACGCGCATGCAATCCGAGAATAAAATGTCACGTCCTAGTCCCAAAATACGTAGGACTAGGAATACGTAACACGCCAGCCGTATGCATACGAAACTCCAATGTGTTGGAAGATCATAACATACACGTACGCTGTACATGAATATCAAATCCACAAGTGGTGATATACTGTTAACAAGTCACACGCAATCTATATCTCATCCACAACAAACATAAAGAAATAGGAATAAATAACTGAATCTCAAATATGAAGTCTCAAAGTATATGATAGTCGGATGGAAACAAATCCACTGCAAATCGACTATACTAAATACTACTAAATGAGAGAAGAGATCAAACTCTAATATAAGATAAATGTCAATAAAGGAAATAGCAACTAGAATATCCATCAGCTGCAATGAATCAAAGGTACTCCGAAGGTAAGACCTCCTCAGTCTGGTATGAAGCGTCAGGTCCGGGTCCGTACTCATGTGGATAATCCTGCAAGTCTATAACTGGAAAGGGAGCAGGTCCTCAGAGGGACATAACAAGATACATAGAAGCATGCCAATAAAGTACTGAAAATAAACATCAAATGGGTCGCCTTACCATCTATGTGAATGTAGTTTGAGAACAACTTTCCAATAAGTGGAGTATCTGACCAAAATGGGATTGGCATGATTCTCTTGGAGATTCAGGGGCCTACAAAGCATGACGGCTTTTGAACCTCAGAGGCCGCCTGGTAATATATAGGGGTCATCATGACCGCGCATCTCCGACGGAGCGTACGGGTTACACAAGGAAAGTGCAAAGGAGCCTAAACGCCTTACTTGTTGTTCTTCCCACCCCATGCTCTAAGCATGTCACATCCATGACACGATAATACCTCTAAATAACTGTGAGGTCTACTAGCATGCAATTTCTATCAGCAGTTATCCATATCCGTCGTACGTCCTATACGTACCAATGGCCAGTCGAATACGCAAGTCCGTGTCCTACATGAGACTCGCACTCGTGTAACAACTGTGTCATGGCCAATGAAACATAAGAATGCCTCATAATAATGGGGTGGTCTGATAAACTAGGTCAACATGCATATATATAATAAAAACAGAATACGACGTCACCGTCGTTGCACCCAAGTTATCCTTGGACGCGCAGTTTATATAGCAGTTAAAATATATGAACTAAATAGACAGAAATAAAATACATGCCTCATATGAAATGTAAATCACATTACAATGGCAAGGTATACTTGCCGGACAAGCAATCTGTATAGTATAAGCGTCCAGATGTCAGGTACACAAGATCAGAAACTAAGACCTCCGAATAAACGTTTCCGAATGCTGAAATAAACATCACCAACGTTCCCGGATTCAGCGAGATAGCTAAAAAATACTACCCTTTTGTCCAATTTGGATACAAGGGCAAAACAATAATTTCGGGTCAAAGAGGGGTCCACATGTGGTCCACTTTGCACCGAAATTCGTGCCAGGGGTAAAGGTCTCTAAATGGGACAAATTATAGGTCAAACAAATTTTAAACGTCAATACGAACTCAACGGTATGTCCAATTTTGGATTCCGTTGAGCCGAACACAAATTTGCCGAAAAAGTCGACCGTAGGGCCCGCAAATAAGCGACTTGGTCAACTATCTCAGAATTGCGTAAAACTTGGGTTACAGAACCAGCGTGATACCACGAATCCAATGGCGCAAGTTTTATCGCATTCCGACGAGCGTATACTAAATGGTGCGATATTTTACAAAAGTCGCGATACAGGGACTTTTTACGGATACGGGTTGATTCCGACGCGGACACACGTCCAAATCAGTTTTTGCGAAAGTCCACACGTCAGGGCATACCTTGCGCGCCTTTTGGTGCAATTGGTTTGCGACGGGACGGTCCCGTTTGGCGGGGCGCGCTTCGTATCGCAAATTTTAAGTTTTGGAAAACAAGTTTTTTCCTGATTTTTAACCCAGTTTATCTCTGCATATAACAAAAAATAAACTAATATAATTAACAAAAATTGATCTTGGTTATATGGTCTTCACATAACAAAAAGTAAATCTAAGTTTGGGTATCTGTGGAGAAAGATATCAGTCCTTAAACATGGGTGGTCGCAACAGTTTTCTGTAGTTTAAAAGTCGTGGTTTTTCTCCAACTTTGCCTCGATTTTTACCTAGGGTTTAACGCTGCACGATGGAAACTAATTAACAGAGTTGGAAAGGGGATAGGTCGTGAACATACCGATGAAGATGGATTAGAATTTGGTCGCGAGATGGAATGGAAAACAGCGCATGAAGTAGGGTACGTCGCTGCCAGATTCTGCGCGGCGTTCTCGCGCGGGTGACGCGAACGTCGACGGCGGTGCTGGTCCAGGCAGCTGCGCGGTTGCTCCGGTAGTCGGGCGGCGCTGGAAAGTCAGCAACTAGGTGTAGGCGCTTAGATTAGGGTTAGGGTTTGTGGGATAGGAGTTATATATATATATATGGTAGAGGGGATTCGGGATACAGCGGTGGTGCGGGCGCTGGGTTTCGGGCCGTGGGGGAAATAGTTTAGGCGGGCTGGGGTGTCACTGAGGGGTTTAAGGGATTTGTTTAGTGGTTTCTTTTTTTTCTTTATTCTACTTATATATATATATATATATATATATATATATATATATATATATATATATATATATATATATATATATATGGTAATGAAATTCTAGAAAATTATATTAGCACATCCTAAAAATCTCTCAACCTTCTACAAGACTTCCTAAAATAAATTAAAATAAAATATAGTTTTGTTTAATAATTTCTAGATGAGTATTTACCTAGTAATAAAAATTCAATAAATTCTATTTTCTAATATATGGACTTAATGAAATTAAATTAAGTGATTAATTAAATAATTATAATATGTTTTAAAATTTGAAAATTTTCATCCTCGAAATTAGAACTAAGCCATGATAGAAAATCAAGGATGGTATAAGGTAGAAATGAATAAAGTAAATTCATACATTGGTTTACGAATAGATACGGAAAACGTTTGTGCATGTCGTCCTCGCGCTCCCAAGTGGATTCTCCTGGTGCGCCATGCTTCCATGCTACGCGGACCAAGGGAATAGACTGATTCCTCAACACCTTCTCTCGACGATCAATGATCCCCACGGGTTGCTCTTGGTATGACAAGCTCGGCCCAATGGTGATCTTAGAGTGGTCGAGAACATGACTGCTATCTGCCACATATCGCCTAAGCTGCGAAACGTAGAATACATCATGTACTCCCTCAAGTGAAGATGGTAACGCAAGTTAAAATGCCACTTCTCTCACTCTCTCTAGCACGTCAAATGGTCCAATATATCGTGGGCTCAGCTTGCCACGCCCTCCGAATCGAATGGTGCCTCTAGTTGGTGTAAAATTCCTAATTTTAAAAACCGTATTTATTATTTAATTAATAAATTAATTAATGGATTTATAGTATTTATTAGCCAATTAGAAGAAATATAATTTATTGGATTTTTATTTTTAGGTATTTGTGCAATAGAGGATTTATGGAGCAATTATAAATTTTCCTTAAATATTTACATGTAGGGGACCCTGTGGGCAGTTGATAGCTTAATGGTATACACTAATATAATTTCTAGAATTTTCTATATATATATATATATATATATATATATATATATATAAGTTTTATTAAAAAGAATAATAGAAGGAAGAAAAAAAATTAGAAAAGAAACGAAAAGAAATAGAAAAAGAATAAGGAAAAAGAAAATAAAATTTGATTAATGGACCTAAACCCTATAGCCCTATATCCAAACTCGCAACCCTTAAAACCCTAACCCGCCCGTTAGCCCAGCCCGCACCCGCGTAGGCAAACGAAAATATCAGCAGCAACGGCTGCATTCCCAGACCCGCGTGTACCCCCCCCCCCCCGCGTATGTATATATACGAACACTCGTAAACCCTAAACCCTAATGCCTCTGTCATCTCTCATCTTCCCTCGACCCTGAGCGCCGCCGCCGACCGGAGACCCGCCGCAGACTGCCGCCTGGACAGCCCGAGAAGACCGCCGCCCGCCACGTCGCCGTTCGCGCACACACCCGCGACAGCAAGTACACGGCAGCAAAGCTGTGTTCACATTTCGATTCCCGCGCCCTCGCTCAACCAAACTCGACCCCGTCTTCACCGATATGTTCATGATCTATCCCCCTTCCATCTCTGTATATTAGTTTACCTCGAACAACGCGTAAAACTAGACGAAAATCGAGCAAAAGTTGGCAAAAAACGACAAGTTTTGGATCGCAGAAAACTGCGGTAACCAACCATGTTTACGGACTCGTATCTCCCACCACAGAGATCCAAATTTAGTTTTTCTTTTTGGTATGTGAAGATCACTTAACCGAGATTAATTTTTGTCAAATACAATATTTTATTTATTACTGTATGTAGGAATAAATCAGATTAAAAATCATGAAAACCTACTTTTTCCAACTTCCAGAAATTTGCGATACAGAGCGCGCCCCACCAAACGGGACCGGCCCATCCCGTACCAAGTGCACCAAAAGGCGCGCACGGTATACCCAGATGTGTAGACTTTTACGGAAACTTATTCGGATGCGTGTGCGCGTCAGAATCACCCCGTATCCGCAAAAAATCCCCTTATCGTGACTTTTGCAAAACACCGCAGCATTTAGTGTACACTCGTCAGAATGCGACGAAATTTATGCCATTGGACTCTTGGTATCGCGCTGGTCCTGTGAACCAAGTTTCACGTAATTCTGAGATAGTTGACCAAGCCACCTATTTGCGTGTCATACAGTTGACTTTTTGGGCGAATTTGTGTTCGGCTCACCGGAATCCAAAATTGGACGTACCGTTGAGTTCGTATTGACGTTTAGAATTGGTTTGACCTATAATTTGTCCCATTTAGAGACCTTTACCTCTGGCACGCTTTTCGGTGCAAAGTGGGCCACATGTGGACCCCATTTTGACCCAAAATTACTGTTTTGCCCCTGTGTCCAAATTGGATGAAAGGGTAGTATTTTCTAGCTATCTCGCTTATTCTGGGAACGTTGGTGATGTTTATTTCAGCATCCGGAGACGTTCATTCTGAGTCCATAGTTTTTGATCCTGTGTGCTTGACTCCTATACGTTACACCTTACAGCTTTCTTACCAGGCAAGATACCTTGCCAAATTATTTACAGTACTTTTGTATCCTATTTATATTTCTGTATATTCATTGCATTTTCGTATATTTATTGCATGTGTAGTTTCTTTCAGTCATTACTATATATTAGATATGTTGACACACACTTGACACCTAGTATCATGAGAGGACAATCATTAGGCGTATGGGCTTTAACCACTCTGGTAAACCGTAGTATCTAGCTCGCACTACGGGAGTGTGTCGCGTTGGTCGCTACCCCCGAGGTATGTCGATTTCTGATATTCTAGACGGGTGTGTGAGTTGTGAGGCTTAGATCGAGTAGCCTACCTTTGCCCATACGTCGAAAAGTTGTCATTATTTGCATTCATATAGATTGTCTTGTACAGTGTGCTTATATATTTTTTGCCTATATTGCATGTTTACTGTATTCAAATTGGCATGCTTCTATGTATCTTGTTACGTCCCTCTGAGGACCTGGTCCCTTTTCAGGTGTAGATGTTCATGACTATTCGCAGGAGCACGGATCATGACTTACTACTTATCTCTTCCGAGGAGGTCTTACCTTCTGAGCATCAGTGATTATCTCTAGCGAGGGATCGCTTCGCTGATACACTTCTATCATCACCTTATTTTGTATTGGAGATTTACCCTTCTCCCTCATTTTTGTGTTTATATAGTCATTGGTAGTGGATTTGTCTCCACCCGACTATTATTTTGGATTATTCAGACTCATTATTCTATTTTAGTTATTTCTTTTCTATGACTTGTTGAGTAGATGAGATTAGTATTTATGTGACTTGTGACTATATATACCACATGTGAGTTAATATTCATATTACAGCGTACGTATGTATTATGGTATCCATATATTGGAGTTGCCATATACATACTGCTGGCATGCTTACGTGTTCCTAGTCCTACGTATTTTGGGACTGGGGCGTGACAGTAGGTGATATCCTCAAGAAGACATGATTGCCCTCTTTGAACTCCAAGGGATGACGATGAAGGTCTGCCCACTGCTTCTGCTTGTCTTGCGCTGCTCGCAAGTTCCCTTGTATCTTCTTCACTGTCTCAACGGTATTGACTACCAACTCTGGTTCCAGAATTTGACGTTCTCCCACGTCACTCCAACACACGGGAGACCTACACTTTCTTCCATATAATGCTTCAAACGGAGCCATCTGGATGCTCGCTTGATAGCTATTGTTGTAAGAAAACTCCACAAGATGTAGGTGGTCCTCCCATGATCCTCCAAAGTCCAACATACAAGCCCTCAACATGTCCTCTGGTGTCTGAATAGTACGTTCGGAATGCCCATCCGTCTGTGGGTGATAAGATGTACTGAACTTCAGACGAGTCCCCAGACTCTCCTGCATGCTTCTCCAAAAGTGAGATGTAAAACGCGAATCCTTGTCTGACACAATGCTGACCGGTATGTCGTGCAACCTCACGATCTGCCTCATGTATAGGTCAGCCAAAGCTTCTGTAGACTGGCCAACTCTAAAAGGCAAGAAATGCGCGGTCTTGGTGAGTCGATCCACTACTACCCATACTGCATCTTTCCCACTTGGACTCTTTGGAAAGCCCGTGACAAAGTCCATAGTGATGTGCTCCCACTTCCACTCAGGAATCGGAAGTGGTTGCAGTAGCCTTGCTGTTCTCTGATGCTCTGCCTTCACCTGCTGACATATTAGACATTTGGCTACAAAGCGAGCTATCTCTCTTTTCATCCCATGCTACCAAAAATGATGTCGTAAGTCACGGTACATCTTGGTGCCTCCAGGATGAATAGAATATATCGAACTATGAGCTTCTGCCATCACCTTCTGTCGAATCTCTCCATTGGGAACATATAGACGATCACCATATTGTAATATTCCGTCACCATGGATGCACAATCCCGTCTACTCTCCGGCCTCTGTCCTTTCTTTCTATCTCCTGAATCTGGCGTCCGTAGGCAAAGCTGCCTTGATCCTCTCTACTAGTGATGATTGTACTTGCAAGTTGGCTAATGTCCCATCTGCTCTGGGTAATATCACTTCTATGCCAAGCTCTTGCAAGTCCTCCAATAATTCTCTCTGTGTCGTCAAGAAGTACGTTGCTGGTTTTTGGCTTAACGCGTCTACTACTACGTTTGCCTTGCCTGGGTGATAATGTAACTCTATCTCAAAATCCTTCATCAACTCAAGCCACCGACGTTGCCTCATATTTAGCTCCTTCTGCGTGAAGACATACTTGAGGCTTTTTTGGTCTGTATAGATCTCCACTCGTTCCCCATATAAGTAATGTCTCCATAGCTTCAGAGCAAAAACAATGGCTGCAAGTTCCAAGTCATGAGTTGGATAATTCTTCTCATATACTCGTAACTGTCTAGATGCATATGCAATCACCTTGTCATGCTGCATCAACACACATCCCAAGCCTTTCCCTAATGCGTCACTGCAAATCACATAACCTCCTGAACCTGATGGGATAGTCAATACTGGCGCTGTGGTCAGTCACTTCTTCAACTCCTCGAAAGCGGCTTGACACTCGTCGGTCCATATGAACTCCTGGTCCTTGTACGTCAACCGAGTCATAGGTGCTGCTATCCTTGAGAAGTTCTCCACGAATCGTCGGTAATATCCTGCAAGTCCAAGGAAACTTCTCACCTCCGATGCTGATTTAGGAACGGGCCATGTCTCGACTGCCGAGATTTTCTCTGAGTCAACAGAAATACTATCTCCCATAACGACATGCCCAAGAAACGAGACTCTGTACAAGAAAAACTCATATTTACTGAGCTTCGCATATAGCTGCTCTCTCCTCAAGGTTTCTAGGACAATCCTCAGGTGCTTCTCGTGCTCCTCGTGGCTCTTCAAATAGACAAGTATGTCATCTATAAAGACGACCACGAACTGGTCCAAATACTGGTGGAATGCTCGATTCATTAAGACCATAAAGATAGCTGGAGCATTGGTCAACCTAAATGGCATGACCAAAAACTCGTAGTGTCAATATCTTGTCCTGAATGCGGTCTTCGGGATGTCCTGCTTCCGTACCTTCACCTGGTGATATCCCAATCTCAAGTCTATCTTCGAGAACACCTTGGATCCACTAAGCTGATTAAATAAGTCATCAATGCATGGAAATGGGTTTTATTCTTCACAGTCACTGCATTTAAGGCTCTATAGTCAATGCACATACGCACTGACCCATCCTTCTTTGGTACAAACAACACTGGTGCTCCCTAGGATGATGCACTTGGTCGGATGAAACCTTTCTCCTCTAATTCTTTCAAATGTGCCTTCAGCTCATCCATCTCCTTCTTCGCTAATCTATAAATATGCGGCGCTATGGGTGTTGTTCCCGGTGTCAATTCAATTGAGAATTCTACGTCTCTGTCTATTGGTAGTCCTGGCAATTCCTCTGGAAAGATGTCTTGAAATTCTGAAATGATGGGGTGATAAATAACGTCGTCCATTGCAAGATGAACACCATCAAGATCTTTTGTGGATCCTCGTGCAAACTCAAGTTCCGGCTGGCATGGTACCTTAAAAAGAATGCTTCCTCCAAAACAGTCGAAGAAAGCGTGGTACTTGCTTAGCCAGTCCATCCCAAGCACAATATCAAAGGTTGGCATAGGGAGAACTAAGAGTCAGGCATTCATCTCTCTGCCACGAATCACTACAGGACACGATCTACAAATCCAGCTAACAGGTACAACTCCTCCTCTGGTGAGAATTCTAACACAACTAGGTAAAGGTGTAGTGGAAATATTGTGTTTGGCAATAAAACTAGAAGATATGAACGAGTGGGTGGCTCCAGTATCAAATAATGTCACAGCAGGAAAAGTAAAAGCAAGAGTAATACCTGCTATGACATCAATCTCCTGATCCATGTCATCCACTTCTAGTGCAAAAGTCTGTCCATTCCTCTGTGGTAGTCCATGACTGGCCTTCGTGTACTGGTCCTCCTGAGTAGGTAGCGGTGGTCCTCGCTGAAATCCTCCGGTTGTCGGGGGTCGAGGTGCTCCTGGTCTAGTCATCTGCTGAACTGGCTTTGGTGCTGGAAGTGCTAGCCTCTGTATTGGCAGTGGAAGTATCAATGTCTTCTATATTGGACAGTCTCTCACCATATGTTGTCCGGAACCATATCTCATATATTATCCTAAGCGAGTCCGACAGTCTCTAAAAATATGTCCGCGTCTCCCAGAATAATTGCAGTGGGGCTTCTCTAGAATCTGGTACGGTCCTGCTCTGTGCTGCTGCTGCTGTGCCAAGGGACGTCTGATAGGCCCTCCTTGTTGTGTCCCTCCTGGTCCTTGCTGTATCTTCAGTTGACCTCCTTTTCCCCTGCTGATGGTCTCTTATAATTTAGCCTATGTCAAAAATTCGGTATAAGAGATCCGAGACTGCGAGCTAGTGTAGTGTTGGAGCTCCTGAGTCAGTCCGCGGTGAAACCTCTTCGCCTTCTCCAAGTCTGTCGGTATCAGGGCAACGCCATATTTACTAAGGTGACTAAACTCTGCATCATACTCGTCAACTGTCTTGTTCCCCTACTCCAGATGAAGAAACTGATCGTACAATGCATCCCTTACAGTGTCCGGGAAGTACTTCCTCTCAAAGCACTCCAAGAATTGCTCCTAAGTCTAATACGTACCCAACTGGCGCTCCATTGATTTCCACCAGTGATGAGCGTTACCATCTAGCTGCGTCCTTACGCCTGTTATCCAGAGATCGGTAGGCAGCTGTGATGCTTCTAATAACTTCTTGGTGTGGGTAATCCAGTTTGTAGTCTCCTCTGGGCTCTCAGTGCCTTTATATGGTTTGGGACCCATCTGTACAAAGTCCTTGACTGAAGCAACTCTAGCTCGTGCTACTGGAACTAGTGCCTGAGCTGGTACAGGTGCCTGTGCAGCCATTCTCTCAAGTGCTACCAGAAATTCTTGCCTCTGTTCTGCCGCTTGCTGCCTCTGCTCGACGGCTAGTGTGGCCGTCTGTTGTCTCTGTTCCTGCATCATCATTTGTAAGAATTGGAACAGCTGTATCTGGCCATCCTGTGGTGTCGATGAAGCTGGAAAGGTCCCATTAGGCGATATCGAAAGGTCAAATGGAACTGGATTGTGAGTCTGTCCATCTGGCCCCGGAAGTCTAGGAGTCATCGAGTATCATGCCCCAGTCCCAAAATACCGTGGGACTAGACACGTGGCAATGGCCAGCAGCACACACCGATGGAAAAACCTAATTTAATGGACCCATCAGGGTGTACTTAAGTTGTAAACAACAATAAGGGTCTAAGGTACTAATCTCATCCACAAAAATAATTACGATCAATATGGAATATAAAGCAACATCAATTCTCAATAAAACATATCTCGGAGAACAACAGGATACTAAGTTTGATACATCAGTTTTGGAAACAACAGAAATAACTGAGTATAGATAAGCAGATACTCAGGAGAAATCCTCGGCGATCACCTCGTCCTCTGGTACTGGTACTGCTCTAATGTCTGCTCCTGTTCCGTATACCTCGGGGTAGATCTCCTCTGCTAAACCTGGGGACATAATCCGGATCCAGGTCCTCAGGGGACATAGTAAGGTACAAGAATAACTCAAGCCAAATAAGTGCAGTACAATAATAAATAAAATAATAGGGTAAACTATGTAACTAGCTAAGTGATATACAAAATGAGAGCATCACTAGAACTCAGGCTGAGACTACTACAAGCTCGGTGTCGGGGAGCCAGTAGCAGTGATATCATGTCGGAGCCTAGCTCGGCGTGGCTACGACACCGTAATAATATAATCAACATGTAGCCTGTGTGTCTCTCCCCACCCAATGTAATCACACGTCTCATGTCCACGACGTCTCATATCCATGTTACGCAAGATCATATCTAATGCAGCAAGTCATATGATAGCTATGAATATAAAGTCTATGTCACAAATCCTGTAGCCTATACAGAATCACCATGAATATCTCAGGAAGATTCTGTCTTATGAATAGTGTCAGGTATCCTGTGGTATGACGTACTTGATGATGCAAACACGAGAATGTATAGGGTTTCGATAACCATCTATAGGTGACGTTACACAACTCCGCATACGGTATTGACACCCGAATATTATTCGAACGTTAAGTAATGTCACACGGTCCTAGGTTAAACATATATATCACAGGAATAGATTAAGAGAATAATATGAAACAAATTACTGCAAGTATTGGCAAGGTACACTTGCCTGGGGTTTGAATACCAACAGTTGCTCTGGTATCAGCAGAATCTGCAGGTATTCCTCCGGATGCTGAAATAAACATTACCATCATGTTCAGAAGATATCAAATAGCTAGAATTTCCTGTCCATAAGTCCAATTTGGACACGGACAAAATTGACAGTTTTTGGTCAATGTGGGGTCCACAGGTGGCCCACTTCATACCAAAAAATATGCCAGAGACAATGTTCTCCAATTTTGTCAAACTTAGTGTCTACAAATCCAGAACGACGATACGAACCCAACGGAATGTCCAGAACTGGATTCCGATGATCCGATCACAAAATCGCCCGTCAGGTGGAGCCGTGGGGCCCACGATACGGAATTTTGTCAACGTTCTCAGAATCGCACCAAACTTGGGTCACAGGACCAGCGTATTGCTACGAGTCCGATGGCGCAAGTTTTATTTTGATACGATGAGCGTACACGAAGTTACAACGAGTTTCAGAACAGGACCGATACGGGATGTTGTCAACGGATACGCGTTGATTCCGGTGTGCACGCACATCTAAATCAACTTCCACGAAATTCCACACGTCCGTATTAACGGTGCGCACCTTTCGGTGAAGTTCACACACGACCAAGTCACCTCGTTTAGAGGGGCACACCCAGTTTTGGAAAAATTAGGATTTTAAATAACCAATATTTTGGTTATTTTTACCCTCGAATAACATGCAAATTACAGCTCAATAAATTGAACTAAAATAGGGTTTTAAAACTTGGTCATATGGTCTAAATTACTGTTTAAGCCAATTTTGAAAATATTTATCAGGTTGGTCGCAAAACGGTCGTGAACTGGGGAGTTCGGGACAATTTTCTATTTTCAAAAATTGGGGGTTTATTTTCCTGATTTTGCGTCGCAGTTTGCGATCGATACAAGACACGATGCCCCGAACGATTTGCACGGGGTTCGAGAGGGTCACACAGGGTACGCGCACGATTTGACAGAATGAAAAACGGATCAACGTACATGGAATTACGCGCACGAGAAAGCAGGTACCTTGCTGAGGTTCATGCACTGGGAGGGTCGCGACGAGGCACGGCCGGCCAGCGGTGGCGGTGCTGCTGCGGTTGCTTGGCTGCTGTGGCTACTGGGATTGGTGGGGGTCATCGTCGGCAAAGTCAGGGTGGCCATGGGGAGCTCGTGGTGGAGGATTGGCGGCGAGGGGTCGATGGCTGAAGGGTCGGGGAGACGAGCGGCTGTTGTGGTTTGGTTATGGCGGTGGTGGTGGTGGTGGTGGGTTTTAATAGGGGTGGCCGATGGTTGTGGGGAGGGGAGAGGTCGGCGGAGGCGAAGGGGTAGGGGTGAACGCGAAGGCGAAGGGGTAGGGGTGAACGGCGGAGGCGAGGTATCGCCGGCGGGAAAACGGTCGGGCGATCGGGCTCCCAACGGTTACTGTATATGGGTTAATGGGTCGGGTTTGGATGCGGGTATGGGTACGGGTTTGAATCCAACCCAATAAGGATTGGGTTCAGCTGGGTTCGGTTCAACAGGGTTTGGGTTGGTTCAGGATTAAACCGGTTGGTTCAACTCGGTTTATTTTGGGTTCATTCTGGTTTATTTTGGTTTAATACGGTTTATTTAAAACTTAGTTTTTAGCTATTTAAAAATAGTTTTGGGGTCCAATAAATTCCAGAAAAATTGTAGTAAGTCTAATATTTTATTTTACATCCAAAAATATTATTTTTATATTATTTTAATATTTAATAAAATCACAAAATTAATTTAATACCAGAAATTATTTATTTTAATTAGTTAAAAATCACATAAAATTCCCAAAATTTTATTTTTAAATTCTGAAAAATCTGGGGGTTTACATCGAGGTCTCCCCTCGAGTTTGGCCATTGACTCTTGAAGGTATGTCACCTCCGACGGTAGTACATCCACTACGCAAATCCATCTCTCTACAAGAGGTGGACGGAATAGAAGGAGTACATGAATCAAACAGGATGCAAGCATTTAAATAGGAAGTTGAAAATGAAAGATGAGTTTTAGTCAAAAGTGGATGAGATCATATACTCTATTCCTATACGCAGGCTTATTCAGTACAGTAACATAACCGAGACAATATATTCGTCGACCTACATGGGCCACCACAAAAATGTCACGCCCTAGTCCCAAAATACGTAGGACTAGAAATACGTAACATGTCAGCCATATGCATACGAAACTTCAATATGTTGGAAGATCATAACACACACGTACGCTGTACATGAATATCAAATCCACAAGTGGTAATATACTGTCAACAAGTCACACGCAATCTATATCTCATCCACAACAAACATAAAGAAATAGGAATAAATAACTGAATCTCAAATATGAAGTCTCAAAGTATGATAGTCGGATGAAAACAAATCAACTGTAAATCGACTATACTAAAAACTACTAAATGAGAGAAGAGATCAAACTCTAATATAAGATAAATGTCAATAAAGAAGTAGCAACTAGAATATCCATCAGCTGCAATGAATCAAAGGTACTCCGAAGGTAAGACCTCCTTAGTCTGGTATGAAGCGTCAGGTCTGGGTCCGTACTCCTGTGGATAATCTTGCAAGTCTATACCTGAAAAGGGACCAGGTCCTCAGAGGTACATAAAAAGATACATAGAAGCATACCAATAAAGTACTGAAAGTAAACATCAAATGGGTCGCCTAATCATCTATGTGAATGCAGTTTGAGAACAACTTTCCAATAAGTGGACTATCTGGCCAAAATGGGATTGGCATGATTCTCTTAGAGATTCAGGGGCCTACAAAGTATGACGTCTTTTGAACCTTAGAGGCCGCCAGGTAATATATAGGGGTCATCATGACCGCGCATCTCCGACGGAGCGTACGGGTTACAGAAGGAAAGTGCAAAGGAGCCCAAACGCCTTACTTGTTGTTCTCCCCACCCCATGCTCTAAGCATGTCACATCCATGAGACGATAATACCTCTAAATAACTTCCAGGTCTACTAGCATGCAATTTCTATCAGTAATTATCCCTATCCGTAGCACGTCCTATACGTACCAGTGGCCAGTCGAATACGCAAGTCCGTGTCCTATATGAGACTCGCACTCGTGTAACAACTGTGTCATGGCCAATGAAACATAAGAATGCCTCATGATAATGGAGTGGTCTCATAAACTAGTTCAACATGCATATATATAATAAAAACAGAATACGACGTCACCGTCGTTGCACCCAAGTTATCCTTGGACGCGCAGTTTATATAGCAGTTAAAATATATGAACTAAATTGACAAAATAAAATACATGCATCATATGAAATGTAAATCACAGTACAATGGCAAGGTATACTTGCCTGGCAAGCAATATGTATAGTGTAAGCATCCAAATGTCAGGTACACAGGATCAGAAACTAAGGCCTCCGAATAAACGTTTCTGGATGCTGAAATAAACATCACTAACGTTCCCGGATTTAGCGAGATAGCTAGAAAACACTACCCTTTCGTCCAATTTGGACACAGGGGCAAAACGATAATTTTGGGTCAAAGTAGGGTCCACATGTGATCCACTTTGCACCAAAATTTGTGTCAGGGGTAAAGGTCTCTAAATAGGAAAAATTATTGGTCAAACAAATTCTAAACGTTAATACGAACTCAACGGTATGTCCAATTTTGGATTCCGGTGAACAGAACACAAATTCGTCCAAAAAGTCAACCGTGGGGCCCGCAAATAGGCGGATTGGTCAACTGTCTCAGAATTGCGTGAAACTTGGGTCACATAACAAGCGTGATACCACGAATCCAATGGCACAAGTTTTGTCGTATTCCGACGAGCGTACACTAAATGGGCAGTATTTTGCAAAAGTTGCGATACTGGGACTTTTCACGGATACGGGTTGATTCAGACGCGCACACACGTCTAAATTAGTTTCTGTGAAAGCCCATACATCAGGGCATACCTTGCGCACCTTTCGGTGTAATTGGTACGTGATGGGACGGTCCCGTTTGGTGGGGCGCGCTACTTATCGCAAATTCTAAGTTTGGAAAAGAATTTTTTTTCCTGATTTTTAACCCAGTTTATCTCTACATATAACACAAAATAAAATAATATAATTAATATAAATTGATCTCGGTTATATGGTCTTCACATAGAAAAAAAGTAAATCTAAGTTTGGGTGTATATGGAGTTAGATATCAGCCCTTAAACATGGGTGGTCGCAACAGTTTTCTGTAGTTTAAAAGTTGTGGTTTTTCTCCAACTTGGCCTCGATTTCTACCTAGGGTTTAACGTTGTACGATGGAAACTAATTAACAGAGTTGGGAGGGGGATAGCTCGTGAACATACCGGTGAAGAAGGATTAAAATTTGATCGCGAGATGGCACGGGAAATAGCACGTGAAGTAGGGTACGTCGCTGTCAGATTCTGCGCGGAGTTCTCGCGCAGGTGATGCGAACATCGACGGTGGTGCTGGTCCAGGCGGCTGCGCAGTTGCTCCGGTGGTCGGGCGGCGCTGGGAAGTCAGCAACTAGGTGTAGGCGCTTAGATTAGGGTTAGGGTTTGTGGGATAGGAGTTATATATATAGGGTAGAGGGGATACGAGATACAGCGGTGACGCGGGCGCTGGGTTTCGGGCCGTGGGGGAAATAGTTTAGGCGGGTTGGGGTTTCACTTAGGGGTTTAAGGGATTTGTTTAGTGGTTTCTTTTTTTCTTTATTCTATTACTTATATATATATATATATATATATATATATATATATATATATATATATATATATATATATATATATATATATATATATATATATATATATATATATGGTAATAAAATTTCAGAAAATTATATTAGCACATCCTAAAAATCTTTCAGCCTTCTACAAGACTTCCTAAAATAAATTAAAATAAAATATAGTTTTGTTTAATAATTTCTAGATGAGTATTTACCTAGTAATAAAAATTCAATAAATTCTATTTTCTAATATATGGACTTA
The DNA here is from genome assembly GCA_036927795.1 of Iris macrosiphon. NCBI lineage: Eukaryota > Viridiplantae > Streptophyta > Magnoliopsida > Asparagales > Iridaceae > Iris > Iris macrosiphon. The sequence continues at coordinate 225,484,154 of JAYESA010000004.1, read as the reverse complement.
ATAAAATTAAATTAAGTGATTAATTAAATAATTATAATATGTTTTAAATTTTGGGGTTTTACATAAAACTAGGGCATAAAACGAGCGCAACAACAGCGCACAAGCGCCTTGCGACGATGCTGACGTGCTAAGTGCTAAGTGCAAAGTGCGCCAACAAAGCGTCACTTTGCGCCCTTGAACCCGAGTCCGAGTCGCTAAGCCCCTTTGGGGCTTAGCTATGAAATAATATCCAAGAGCAAGACAAAAAGCATAAATTCTTTCATGTGGAATTAATTATTTTTTCTCCTAGGAAAACTATCACGTCCCAGTACCGAAATACAGAGACGGACATGGCCAGCTACCCCATACAAGGTATAAGCTGTATAATAAGGGTAAATAAATATTGAAATCTCTATATCTTAATCTACATAAAGAACAAAATATCAATAATGAATTACATGTGCTAAAGTCGGTCGCCAGTAACACATAAGCTTGAATAGACTCGAGAAAGGAATATGAGTCTATAAAACTAGGCTACATTAACAGATGAATAGACAATAAGAATAAATAACCATAACTCCGGTAGAAATGATATAAGTACCTGGCACCAATGCCTGCAAGACAAAGCAACACACATCAGCAACTCCAGGCAAGCTCCACAACGGTCTATGCCGCAAAACTGGCAAGGGACCAGGTCCTCAAAGGGACGTAACAAGGTACAAAAAACAGCAAGCCAAAGTAAAACAGTATAATGCCACATACTCAAGGGTAAACTAATGTAACCATCTAAGTGAAATGAAAGTGAGAGCATCACTAGTACTCAGGCTGAAACCACTACAAGCTCTGTGTCGGGGAGCCCGTAGCAGTAAGAATATCACGTAATGGGCCAAGCTCTGATATAGAGACTAAAGCACCTCAATAATAAAGTATATATATATATATATATATATATATATATATATATATATATATATATGTATATGTAATCAGCCTGTAGCATGTGTGTCTCTCCCCACACAATGTATTACACGTCTTATGTCCATAACACGCAAGATCATGACCTCTAACTAGTACAACGAGTCATAATGATATATATATGTATATGCAAGCCTCATGTCATGAATCCTGTAAGCCTATACAGAATCACCATGAATAACTCAGAAAAGATTCTGTCACATGAATAGTGTCAAGTGTCCTATGATATGAAGTACTTGGTAAAGCAAGCACAAAAATATATAGGATCGTGATATCAACTCTCTAAGTGACGTTACACGACTCCGCGTACGGTATCGACACCCGAATCTTGTTCGGACGCTAAGCAACGTCTCACGGTCCTAGGTTGAGTAGGCACATCACAAGAATATATAAAATAAAACACAAGTCGATAATATAATAGGATTTACTGCAAGTTGGCAAGGTACACTTGCCTGTAACTCCAAGCTGATAATATAAAGAACCTGCTCTCGAATCCACGCAAATCAGTTATTTAGAATCTAAAATAATTAGGGGTTCTAACAAAGTAGGTTGTCTAAGGTTCACTAGTCAAGGACTAAGAAAGTATGTAAACACCAAGCCTACTAGTCACATAACATCATCAAGCCTCATAAACATGGTTATAATGAAGGTTCATGTAGGTACTAGGTGTTCTCACACTAGATTTCCATATACAACATATTATCAACCTTGGTATTCACTAAGTGTCAAACTATGTTAACCAACCTAGGGTTAGTTTTGTCTATTAAAATATGCACATGAGCATTAACAATAGGTCAAGTTAGGGTCATCACAAACAATCACATACTGTATTTCTCAAGTATATCCATAAATCCAACTATATACAACTCTCGTTCTACTACAAAATGTCAAGTACACAGACAAGTCAAATCTGAATTTATAATAAGATCATGGCATATACCTCATTTCTAACTTGTATTTGTCATGAAACATGTGTGCAAAAACTACTAAAACTAGTGAACAACCTTAGCATGGCATCTTCTACATTCCAACATAGTGTTTATAAATAATAAAACTAGCTATCACAAAACCTAGGCAAAGTGCACTACTAGTTGCACAATATTTAATCATGTCTCAACCATGCATGTATTTATATATAACACCCTAAACAAAAATTATATATTCTTAAATTTAGTGAAAATTAGAGTAAAAATTATATTTTGCAAGTGGTTGCTTGGGTTTTAGATCATGGCAACGTGAATAGGACAACAAGTGCATAAATAACATTCAAGTCTAGACATGAGAAGTAATCAGTGTTCTTGGTGTAATATCATAACAATATGAATAAAAAGTTGGTGAAATTTAATATTTTATATGAATTACATGTAGAAAGGGTTGAGTAGGAGGAGTTGGAGCTCTTACCAAAGTGAAATTGAAAGGCAAAAGAGGGTTGTGCACTGTTTGCACAAATCTGTCCAGATTTGGATACTTCGTCTCGTAGTTGCTGTCCGGGGCTTCAAAATATTTTTTCAAGTACTTTGGGGCTTAGAGAGATTAGGGGAGAGGTAGAGGATAAGGATAGGCTGGTTTTTGAAGGTGTTTTGTTTCTGTAAGTGGTGGCAACAAGGTGTTGAAGTGGTGCTATTGTTGGCGGGTTCAGCAGGGTGTCTTCGTTTTGTAGGGGATGTTTGGGGGAGTTGTGGGATAATTTAGGTGCTGAGTTATAAATAAAACTTGTTAAGGAGAGGTAGGGAAAGGATATTTGGATTCTGTGGTGGTGGTTTGTAGGCTATGGAGGTGGTGGAGTGGCCTGAGAAGAGGATACACTGAATTCGGATTCAGCCTGGATACCTCTGATGGAGGGCTATTTTGAGGAACTTAGATTGAATTTTGATAGAAAGTTTGTGAAGAGAAAGTGATAAGGATAGGGAAATAAAGAAGCATACAAAATTTTAGAGAAATATACTTACTGTGGAGGGAGATAGGGCCGGATTGGTGGGGGTGTTGCTGAATTCAGATTCAGCCTGGGTAGGGTTGGATAGATAGAGGTGTGGAGGGAGATAGAGAAGGAATTTGGAGATAGTTTGTGAAGAGAAAAATGTGAGGAAGAGAGTTAGGAAGAAGTTTTCTTCAGGTGGTTTGAATAGGGGAGGTGAAGAGAGGGGGGTTATGGACAGCCTAGTGGGGAGGGGAAGGGTTTGGAGTTACCAATGGGGTAAGAAAAGGTCACAAGTTATAACCCCTTCCCTTTCACATTCCATCCTAATGATTTAATAAATCCATGGTTGTCCAAAACTGAAATGATGCTTAATACGGATGGTCAAACCTAGCTTAGTCAACCTAGGTTAAGTCCAACTACTTCTAGTTAGGTCAAGTTCGGGTCGTTGCGGTTTAGTTTGACTAGGTTGGTCTGATTCACTAGAAAATTGGTCATTTGTGACTATTGAGGGTAGGTAGCACATAGAGGTTCAATAGAGTGTGAAACAGGTATCATGTGTGTCTTAGACCTACTTTAGATCATGATCATGCATTAGGTCGAAAGAATTGACCGAAATTGGATCTCCAATTTAAATTGGAATGGTCAACGGTTGCACTATAGGTGCTAGAAATTAAGTTTTTGATCTGAATATTTTATATTAAAAATAGAGCACAAGGAGATGTGTTTGAGTGGGATATGATAATCATAAATTAAGGTGGGCTCGTCTAGATCATGCATATAAAATTTGTTTGGAGATAATGGCTAATGTTGTGCTCCTAAAAATTAAAGCTACGGAAAATATTTTTAAAGGATACTTTTGTTTACTTAATCCTAATTAATAATAAAAATAATAATTTTAAATATTATATTAAATTAAAATAACTAAATCTCTGGGTGAGGGGGTTTACAATGAGCGTTCCAGAAGTTCTCTTGTGAACTTGTTGGCTCCTGGGAGCAAATCGTCGATAGAGAATGAATCTTGCTTTGAGCAACGGTAGTCTTCACCGTCCCAGCAAGAATAATTTTTTATTTTTTCTTATTCTCCCTTTTTTTGGTTCATTCTATCTGATTGCAACCGCATTTTGCAAGGAATAACGAAGGTAATTTTTATTTTATTGTAACTCTGTTCTGTCCGTCTGCAACTGCGATTACATGGAAGAATAAAAAGTTTGGTTAATTCTGATTCTTTTATAATCTTGAGAGTAAGTTGTAATCAGAATCCTTATATATTTGTTTGTTGAAATCGAGAATAGTCAGAGTGAAAACTTTTGTGTGAACCTCCAATCTCGACCATGCGTTCTTCCATCTTTGGTTAAGCCTCAGGACTAACAGTAGCTACAGAGAGAAATTAGGAAGAACCAAAAGGCGAGTTTTAATGGTCATGATAGTGTAAGGTTCCCATAGATTCTTAATTATTAAAGTAGCAACTATTCATGTGTGGAAAATCTCAAGAATTACAGAGAACATGGATCTTAGACATGAATAGAGGAAAGTGATTATATAAGTATTCATAAATAAAGGCTATATTATCACTGCTATTGTTGCATATGTGTACACAAGATTTGTGAATAAGCATTTTAATGTGCGAAAAGTTGCAACATTTTATGGGAGCCTGCAATTATATCAAAATGTTATGTATCTTTATTAAGTTAAATTATTATGATTTCCACATCAACTGCAAAATGATTATGGAGCACAGTTTGAAATTAAACAAGCATATATTCATATGTGTAAATAATTGGAAGTTAAGAGAACATGGACTGATTCATATAGCTTGCAAGATTAGGGATAATCCTTTGATGTTGGCATCATTGTTGTTCGGTTCATAAGTTGCAAACTTTAGCAAGGCCCCTCGAATCAGGCTTCATATTATTAGCAAGGTTCACACTATCGGTATAGGACACTTTTCTATGAGTATCGGGATTGACGGTATCAACAATAATATCGACATTTTTGAATCAGAATATAAAAGTTTTTGTTATCGGAAAGAAATAATAGTTAATAAATTAGAAGAAAAAAATTAGAAAATATATTTTATACATTTAGACATAATTTTAAGTATTTTATGTGATGTTTCTTAGTAGTTTTAAAATTGAATAAAATAATAGTCACTCTTACTGATTGGTTTACTTGTGATAAATATTTTTTTTATTTACATGCTTTTACAACCTCACTATGCTTTTACACCCTTGTTGATTGGGTTTTTCTGCCCAACTTTCTAAACCGAAATGACTAGGAAAGAGACCCACAATGTCGGTATCAAATCGGGACATGCCAAATTATATCTGTATAAGCCATATCGAATCGGTATTGGCCGACATAGCAAATTATTAATTAGTTGCCAAATCATCCAACTATTTTTAGTCAAATAGGATTTGATGTCTAGTGAAAAAAGTACTTGGCCTTTTCATATCTGAAGATCTGAAAAGTACTTTGCTTTTGATATTTGACACAGTGAACAACTTTAAAGTTTGAACAAAGATCTATTACACAATTTCATAGAGATTTCACCCTAAGCCTCAATTGCAACCTCAGTAAGGAAGGTTTGAAAATGATTAACTTCTATATTACAAAACTAACTTGAAAGCAATTTGTGAGGCTCGCCTCACAGTATCGGTATTCGTATATATATACATGGATATTTATCATATATTGTATTTTTTGTTTTCATGATTTCGGTATCATAATCAAGGGTACTATATTTTTGTGAGACAAGTCCTTCATTATTGGTATCGTGTCATGATGACAATACTTGATTAGGTTATTGATGGTTTTACTAATTTTTTAAATTTTCTCATTTCACGTGCATCGAGGATCTTACGAGAAGTCTCATATTATCCTCTAGTTTTGAAGAAAATATATTAGTTACTTATGCAACTTAATGTATTCATGAGTTTATTGAGAACTGTGTCAACCACCGACTTTTTGAGACTTATAGAGATCCATGTCACGCCCCGATCCCGAAAGGATCATTCGTCCTCGCCGGATCCTTTACGGAACCAATTTGTCCTCGCTTGGGGCGTAATGCCGTACGAGCCTGGGGTTGCGCTCGCACAAGGCAAGAACTTGCAGTTTTAGGAACCCATTTTGAAACACAATTTATAAAACACATTCACAGAGATTTGAACACAAATACGGAAGAAACATGCTTTTTCATTGATAATTCAGAGTAATTTACATAGAGTTTAAATTGATGCGCCTTCTCAGCTATTGAATTGCATTACAAAAGATAACTCAAAATGCAGGGCGCGCTCCGTCAGATAGTCCACGTCGTTTGTACATTACGTCCTTGTATAGATTGAAGTCCATGCCTCCAAAATGAACTGACTCGAGCTATACTTCAAAATAGAGGTGCTCCTAACGCCTCATCGCTATGCACTAGCGTTGCACCGTCTGATTGCTTGAAATAGTTGCCCACAACGTGGGTCAGTACTCAACTTGTACTGGTGAGCGGGATGAACCCACTCGACTAAATCGACACTAGCTTGTTAGGGGCGAGCATGCATTAAGATATCTTCTATAAGGAAGCAAGTAAAATCAATCCATATCAGTTGCATGTTTTGATAGGAATAAAAAATAGCATCGAATCCAACCAGTACATCGATTGCTTACTCAATCGATGCACGCCTTCCCTGCAACGAAACACAAGTATACTTACCATCTGCACAAGACAATAAGTTAGCATGCGTTCTATTCTATGCGGTCATTGGTGTGATCGACACCTTAGGGACATATTTCAAGCATTAGCGGCGCGCCCTATCAGCCCGGGTAGCAAGCCTTGCTGGAGGTCCCGCAATGCATCGTGACGAGCACGAATTAAATATTTCCCTCCGGATTGATACGGTTCCAGTGCCCCGAAAAGCCATTTCGAGGAAATGCCAAACCCTGTGCACAAGTTGTCCCAGACCATGCAAATGCATGAAATAATTCATATTACATACAATGCATCAAAATAAACAGAAGAAGTAAAGCAGCAACATATATATCTCATGCAACAGTTCATATTTTCTCAAGCGGTGCTCTGATTCAGTTATCCCATAAGTCCAAACTCTATCCGAGGCACCAGGCCGCCACCAACAACCAACTTTCCTTATAAACAAGCTCAAATTATAAGGTGTCCAAGCATATTATAAGTTTGTCTACAAATCCCATTGTTCCTTTCTTAGTGGCTGGCATGCCTGTGGCTAAGGATTTCCTAGGCGTCCAACCGGGCATCATCGAGTGAACGATTGAAACTTAGAGATGTTGGCATGAAGAAGTAGGAAAGTAGGGACCAAACCACTCACTGATTAAGGAAAAAGAGGCTGAAACTAGGAATCCCGCTAGCGACGATCAAACGTCAGTTATGCGGACCTGAAACAGCATGAGCACCGAGTTAGAAATCTTGCCTATCCTTCCTTGCCGAACTCCCCAAAACCTCAAACTCCAAACAATAAAACCAGCAGCGAAAAACCAAGCAAATCGAAAGCAACACCAAATCCAAAACCTCAAGCGGCAAATCAAGAAAACCAAGCAACCAAAACACGAAAACTATTGGACTCGTTTCAATAGAGGCCTTTCCATGAGTTGGAAAGGATCATCGCATTTTGTCCGTGGCAAGAAGATGCCGAGATCTAAGTTACGACTCAGACGGACTAGCCACAAGCCGAATTACATAGTGCTTGTCCCGGTCGGATCGGGATTTGAGGTACTACATAATATACCACTAAGAAAAAGTTTCGACCCGAAACTTAAGAACAAGCCCTACCTCCGACTCAATGAACAACGAAGGATACTTCTCCTTCATCTCCGATTCGACTTCCCAGGTTGATTCTCCAACTGTATGGTTCTGCCACAGCACGCGAACCAAGGATATCGTACGGTTGTGAAGTAATTTTTTCTTACGATCCAGGATCTGCGCCGACTCCTCTGAGTATGACAAATCCGTGCGCAATTCTAGCTGTTCGAAGCTAACTACATGACTCGAGTCATGCACATACTTTCGAAGTTGAGAAACGTGGAATACGTCGTGCACTCCAGCCAAGGCGGGAGGTAGTGCAATCCGATATGCCACAACTGCTACCCGTTCTAGCATTTCAAAGGGGCCGACAAACCTAGGACTCAGCTTGCCCTTCACGCCGAAACGCATCACTCCACGCATCGACGTCACTTTTAAGAAGACATGATCCCCGACCATGAACTCCAAAGGCCTACGATGAGTATCGGCATAGCTTTTCTGTCGGCTCTGTGCAGTACGGAGTCTTTCCCGAATCAAGCGAACTTTCTCGACTGCCTGCTCCACTAGCTCTGGCCTGAGTACCTGCCGCTCGCCGACTTCGTCCCAACAGATTAGAGATCGACACTTGCGCCCATAGAGTGCTTCGTACGGTGCCATCTGGATGCTCGATTGGTAGCTGTTGTTATACGCAAACTCCGCCAATGGAAGGTGCGTGTCCCAACTAGTCTTTAAATCGATCGTACACAGCCGTAACATATCTTCAAGTATCTGATTTGTCCTTTCTGTTTGGCCATCAGTCTGGGGATGGTATGTGGTACTGAACTGTAGCTTGGTTCCCAAAGCAGACTGTAAGCTAGTCCAGAAACGAGATAAGAAACGTCTGTTATGGTCAGAGACGATAGAGGCAGGCACTCCGTGTAATCGAACAATCTCGTCTATGTAGATCTGTGCTAACCGATCGACGCTCCAAGCAACTTTTATAGGCAGAAAGTGGGCTGATTTGGTCAAACGATCAACTATGACCCAAATCGCATCATGCCCCCGTGGCGTCTTCGGAAATCCCACAATGAAATCCATAGTGATGTTGTCCCATTTCTACTCGGGAATAGCGAGGTTTTGCATATCCCCGCCGGGCCTCTGATGTTCAGCTTTCACCTGTTGGCAGGCCATGCACTGTGACACAAAGGTCGCCACATCCCGCTTCATACCTTGCCACCAGAAGGTACCGCGTAAGTCCTTGTACATCTTAGTGCTCCCCGGATGCAAAGAATACTTCGCGTAGTGTGCTTCTGCCATAATTTCCCTTTGGAGTTCAGGGTCGCTAGGGACGCATAGCCTTCCTTTCATTTGTAAGTCCCCATCTTCGCCTGCCACAAAGTCAGACGTCTTCCCCGCCGAGATCAATCCGCATACCTTCGCTAGGAACTGATCGCCCTCCTGAGCTGACTTGATTCTATCACGTAAACTCGATTCAAGATAGAGTGGTGCCAGCTGCACTCCTTGATGCTGAACTCAAAACTCGATACCCATCGCCTCAAGATCTCGAAGTAAACGGTTGTTTATGGTTAACGAGCCCACGTGCTTTCGACCCAGAGCATCAGCAATGACGTTTCCCTTGCCCGGAGTATAAGCGATCATTAGATCATAGTCCTTAATAAGTTCTAGCCAACGCCGCTGCCGGAGGTTCAGTTCCCGTTGGGTGAATAGATACTTGAGGCTCTTATGATATATGAAAATTTTGTAAGCAACACCATAAAGATAATGCCACCACAACTTCAGTGCAAATATAATCGCCGCCAATTCCAAATCGTGTGTCGGGTAGTTTTTCTCGTGCGGCTTCAGTTGCCTGGAGGCGTACGATATTACCTTATCCCGTTGCATGAGTACACATCCCAATCCGAGTCCTGAAGCGTCACTGTATATCTGAAACTCCTCTACCCCATCTGGAAGTGCAAGAATCAGAGCTGAAACAAGACGTCACTTAAGTTTACTAAAGCTGGCTTCGCATTCATCACTCCATTTGTATACAATCCCTTTCTGAGTAAGCCGAGTCAAAGGCGAGGCCAGTTTAGAGAAATCTTTCACGAACCTACGGTAGTATCATGCTAGGCCGAGAAAGCTTCGAATTTTGCTGGCTGACGTAGGTTATTTCCAGTCCACCACCGCCTTAATTTTCTTCGGGTCTACGACGACGCCTTCTGCCGAGACGATATGACCAAGGAACGCCACGCTGTCCAACCAAAACTCGCACTTGCTGAGCTTAGCGAACAACTTATGTTCTCGTAATGTCTGCAACACTATCTTCAGGTGTTCCTTGTGTTCCGCCTCGTTCTTGGAATATATTAGAATGTCGTCGATGAACATGACGACAAACTTGTCTACGTACGGCCGAAACACGCGGTTCATCAGATCCATGAAAGCTGCAGGGGCGTTCGTTAAGCCGAACGACATTACGAGGAATTCATAGTGTCCGTATCGGGTCCTGAACGCAGATTTTTGAATATCTTCTGGTTTGATTTTCAACTGGTGATACCCTGACCTGAGATCAACTTTAGAGAAAACTGTTGCACCTTGCAGTTGATCAAATAAGTCATCTATCCTTGGAAAAGGGTACTGATTTCGCACGGTCGCCTTATTTAATTCTCGGTAGTCAATACACAGCCGCATGGATCCATCATTTTTCTTTACGAACAGTACCGGAGCACCCCACGGAGAAACACTTGGACGTATGTATCCTCGGTCCAACAGCTCTTGTAACTAAACCTTAAGTTCTTTCAGCTCTGTTGGGGCCATTCGATAAGGTGCCTTTGATATCGGTCGCGCATCCGGAAATGTGTCAATGCTGAATTCGATCTCACGATCAGGAGGCATTCCAGGCAGCTCATGTCATGACCCGCACCCGAAAATTCGGGCACGAGTGCGTGGGTACGTCCAGCCTACGCCGCAGAGTCGGCGGTAGTACGCTGTCTAGGTCAAATCCATATTTACTAACTAGCTCATTCACAATTAACATAGGCAAGATAATAATGAGAACAGAAACTTAAGATTGCAATTGAAATAAATGTGACAACAGATTCAAATGTTTAGTACAGCAAAATCAGAATAAAATCGGGGACAAACCCGATAAATAGGATAAGAAACAGAAATAAAAGATAGCTACTACTAGCTACTCTGCAGCAGGGGTCTCCTGGGTGGGATCTGGCTCCTCATAGGTATCATCAGTCCCCTCATAGGGACCATAATAAGTAGGGGCAAGATCCTCATCATCGCCTAAATCAACAGATCCAGTCAGGAAAGGAGCAAAGTACACAGTGCACAACAAGGTTAAACTAAATATTTATGACAATTAAATATTGAGTATCAGGTTGAGAAACTGCATAACAGAACATCATTATCTCAAAGTTAAAGCTGTAAACAGGGATATGAGAAAGCAGAAATAAATGAGACAGGAAATGAAACTACAACAGTCAGCAAGATATATGTAACGAGACCAGAAACTATCTGTGAACTTTGTGTTTGTTTTTAGAATACATAGTTGGCATGTAGGGGTTTATAAGGCTAATCCGGCCGTCATAAACGGCTATTAAACAGGGAAAATCGAGATCCGGCTGAGGTACAGTCGTGTACCAACAGCTATTAAACATGACAAGGGGAAGGGTAAACTACATGCCTTCTAGGTATTCTCTCACCCGACATAAAAAACAAGACAGGAACTCAAATATTCAAGACATGAAATCCAGTATTTCTAATACTAGGTGTAATCATCAAGGGTACATGTAAGGCAGGGAATTAATTATTATATATATAAAGATTAACTTGAGGTGCAGGTACTTGCCTGTTGTTTGGATCTGATTAATATTGGCTCTTGGGGAAAAATTCTAGAGATGAGTCCAAAAGCTGAAATAGACATTACCAACACGCTCAGAAGATGTCAAATAGCTAGAAACGCCTGTCCTTGGGTCCAATTTGGAGACAAGGGCAAAAACGGCAGTTTCGGGGTAAAATGGGGTCCGCCGGTGGGCCCGCTTTGCACCGAAAAACGTGTCCGGGTCAAAGGTCTCCAAATTCACCAAACTTAGTGTCAACAGGTCAGGAACGCTGATACGAACCCAACGGAACTTCCAGATTTGGATTCCGATGAGCCGAACACAAAATCGCCCGTCGAGCGGGGCCTGTGGGGCCCACGACACGCGATTTTGTCAACGTTCTCAGAATCGAACCAAACTTGACCCACAGGACCAGCGTATCGCTACGAGTCCGATGGCGCAAGTTTTGTCTCGATCTGACGAGTGTACAAGAAGTTAGGGCAAATTGCCGAAAAGTCAGATACGGGACGATGTCCGCGGATACGCGTTGATTCCGGTGTGCACGCACACCCGAATCAGCTTCCTCAAAAACTCACACGTCCGTATCGACGACGCGCACATATCTGTGAAGACCGCACGCGACCAAGTCGTCCCGTTTGGCGGGGCGTACTCAGTTCCGGGGTGAAACAGGGTCTGGTTTTTCCTGTTTTTGGATCGCGGTGTGCGATCACCACAGGACGCGATGCCCCGAACGGTTTGTCCGGACACCGAGAGGGTCATACAGGCTTCACAACGCAATTTACGGAATTGAAAACGGGGCAGCGAGGAGAAAGTTACACGCACCTGAACAGGCCTCCGAAAACTAGGGTTTCCTCGAGTCCGTGTCGTGTCCGACACGACACAGGCCGTGTCCGATTGCTTCTGGGTTAGGGTTTGAGCTCCGTCGAGGGAAGGCCGGCCGGAGGAAGGCGGCTTGGGCGGCTCTGCGGCGGAGGGAGGCCGAGGGCGGCTCGCCGGGGGAGCGGGGACGATCGCAGCGGCTGCCGGAGGCGATCTCGGCCGCGGCTGCTGTGGATCGACGCCGGAGGGGAGGAGGAAAGGAGAGGAGAGGGGAGCAGCTGCGGCGGCGGCGAGGTGGCGCGGGCGGTGGTGCTGACGGAAAGCGGCGGCAGCTGACCGGAGACGGTGGTGGCGGATCGGAGGGGAGAGGGAGCCGGAGGGTGTGGGTTTTTATAGGGAAGGGAGGAGGTCGGGGAGGCCGGGTTAGGCGGCGCGTGGCGGGGAAAAGTGGACGCAAGGGCGGGGAAGGCGGAGCGGAGACGTGGGCTGGCCGCCGGAGGCGGCGGCAGACTCGGGCGCCGGAGGCCACGCGAGGGAGGCGAGGCTGACTGGGCCAGCGGGTCGGGCAGGAGGCGGGTCGGGTCTGTCTGACCCGACCCGACCCGGTAGCGGGTTGGGGCTGGGCCGGTTTAGCGGTTGGGCTGCTGGGCCGGTCCACTGGGCCGGGCCGGCCCAAAAGAAGAGAAAAAAATAAATAAAATAAAAATTAATAATAATAAATAAAACAGTTAATTAATTAATTAATTAAAAATTGTTTTTAGGCATTTAAAAATAGGTCTGAGGCCCAAAAAAATTTAGAAAAATTACCCTAAGTCCAGTTTTCTATTTTACACCCAAAAATATTATTTTCATGATATTTTAATATTATTTATTGCCAATTAAAAAAATTATTTATTAATTAAAAACCTTGATTTTAATTACAGAAAATTCTCAGAAAATTCCAGAAAATTGGGGAAAATCCAAGATTTAATAATTTAAAAATTTAGGGGGTTTACAACCTACCCAACTTACAAAAATTTTGTCCTCAAAATTTAAGAATAACAAGGCACGAAAGGAAAGGCCGAGAAATAAAAGATACCTCAGGGTTCAAAAAGATAGGGGTATCGCTCTCTAATCTCGTCTTCTCGCTCCCAGGTGGATTCGTCGGGGGAATGGTGCTTCCAAGCTACGCGAACCAGGGAAATGACCTGGTTTTTGGCAAAAGTTACAAGCAGCAGCTTGTTGGTTCTGTCCCTGAGCCTGGTGTTGAGGTGCTGGAGCTCTAGGGAGAGGACGCTGAGTTTGCTGCGGGGCCCTCTGCTGTTGTTGTTGTTGTTGAAAATGGCGTTTGTTGGGTCCCGCATTTCCGGTATCTCTCTCCCGTTTCAGTTTATGCCCCATATCTCTCTCAACGCCTTGTGCCACGCTCAGGATTTCTTCATAGGTGCGAGCTCGGCTGGTGGTGACAGCAAGGCGAATATCCAGAGACAGCCCCTTCTTGAATCTACGGGCTCTGTCCTCCGGGGTACGAACCATGTACTCCGCAAAGTGGCTTAACCTGCTAAATTCAGCAGTATATTCATCAACAGACAAGTTATCTTGTTCCAGTCTCTCGAATTGGCTTTCGAGAGCTTCCCGAGCCACTTCGGGGTAGAATTTCTCCTTGAATAGTCTCTTGAAGTCCTCCCAGGTGATGTCAGGAGCAGATAGTTGGGGTTCATCTCTGAACCAGGTTCGAGCAATGTCGAACAGTTGAAGGCTTGCGGACTCCACTTTGAGGTCATCAGGGACCCGAGCAGTCTTCAGGAGTCTCTCGACATTCTCTATCCACTCATCGGCATAGAGAATGCCCTCAGTTCCGTAAAATTCCAGGGGTCTTAGATTCTTGAAGTCTTTAGCACTCCCTGGCCTTTTGAGTGACGACTCCTGGGACTTAAGAGCTTCTGAGAGACTGGTCCGCAGAAGTGCAGTCTGTTCTTTCTGGGATTCCACCAATCCCTGGAACACTCCTAGTAGCTGTGCCCCATCTAGGGTAACTGCCGGAACAGATGGAGGCGGCGGGAGTGCAAGAGTCTCGGGCACATTCTGCTCAGCTGGTTCTGATGTGCCCCCTACTGTGTTTCTTGTCTGGACCATTCTGAAAGATTAAGGGATAGGGAAGATCAGAATAGAATACTTGGAAATCAAAGGCGATAGGAAAATTGAGTAGCAATGATATCAAGAATTGAAATAAGGACCATATACTGTGAATGAGCTTTTCCTAGAATCCTCAATTTTATTCCATACCCTGTCCTAGGGTATTACCCTATTTAAGGATAGGACCTGCATGGGCCACCATAAAAACGTGTCACGACCCGCACCCGGAAATTCGGGCACGAGTGCGTGGGTATGTCCAGCCTACGCCGCAGAGTCGGCGGTAGTACGCTGTCTAGGTCAAATCCATATTTACTAACTAGCTCATTCACAATTAACATAGGCAAGATAATAATGAGAACAGAAACTTAAGATTGCAATTGAAATAAATGTGACAACAGATTCAAATGTTTAGTACAGCAAAATCAGAATAAAATCGGGGACAAACCCGATAAATAGGATAAGAAACAGAAATAAAAGATAGCTACTACTAGCTACTCTGCAGCAGGGGTCTCCTGGGTGGGATCTGGCTCCTCATAGGTATCATCAGTCCCCTCATAGGGACCATAATAAGTAGGGGCAAGATCCTCATCATCGCCTAAATCAACAGATCCAGTCAGGAAAGGAGCAAAGTACACAGTGCACAACAAGGTTAAACTAAATATTTATGACAATTAAATATTGAGTATCAGGTTGAGAAACTGCATAACAGAACATCATTATCTCAAAGTTAAAGCTGTAAACAGGGATATGAGAAAGCAGAAATAAATGAGACAGGAAATGAAACTACAACAGTCAGCAAGATATATGTAACGAGACCAGAAACTATCTGTGAACTTTGTGTTTGTTTTTAGAATACATAGTTGGCATGTAGGGGTTTATAAGGCTAATTCGGCCGTCATAAACGGCTATTAAATAGGGGAAATCGAGATCCAGCTGAGGTACAGTCGTGTACCAACAGCTATTAAACATGACAAGGGGAAGGGTAAACTACATGCCTTCTAGGTATTCTCTCACCCGACATGAAAAACAAGACAGGAACTTAAATATTCAAGACATGAAATCCAGCATTTCTAATACTAGGTGTAATCATCAAGGGTACATGTAAGGCAGGGAATTAATTATCATATATATAAAGATTAACTTGAGGTGCAGGTACTTGCCTGTTGTTTGGATCTGATTAATATTGGCTCTTGGGGAAAAATTCCAGAGATGAGTCCAAAAGCTGAAATAGACATTACCAACACGCTCAGAAGATGTCAAATAGCTAGAAACGCCTGTCCTTGGGTCCAATTTGGAGACAAGGGCAAAAATGGCAGTTTCGGGGTAAAACGGGGTCCGTAGGTGGGCCCGCTTTGCACCGAAAAACGTGTCCGGGTCAAAGGTCTCCAAATTCACCAAACTTAGTGTCAACAGATCAGGAACGCTGATACGAACCCAACGGAACTTCCAGATTTGGATTCCGATGAGCCGAACACAAAATCGCCCGTCGAGCGGGGCCTGTGGGGCCCACGACACGCGATTTCGTCAACGTTCTCAGAATCGAACCAAACTTGACCCACAGGACCAGCGTATCGCTACGAGTCCGAAGGCACAAGTTTCGTCTCGATCTGACGAGTGTACAAGAAGTTAGGGCGAATTGCCGAAAAGTCAGATACGGGACGATGTTCGTGGATACGCGTTGATTCCGGTGTGCACGCACACCCGAATCAGCTTCCACAAAAACTCACACGTCCGTATCAATGACGCGCACGTATCTGTGAAGACCGCAGGCGACCAAGTCGTCCCGTTTGGCGGGGCGTACTCAGTTCCGGGGTGAAACAGGGTCTGGTTTTTCCTGTTTTTGGATCATGGTGTGCGATCACCACAGGACGCGATGCCTCGAACGGTTTGTCCGGGCACCGAGAGGGTCATACAGGCTTCACAACGCAATTTACGGAATTAAAAACGGGGCAGCGAGGAGAAAGTTACACGCACCTGAACAGGCCTCCGAAAACTAGGGTTTCCTCGAGTCCGTGTCGTGTCCGATTGCTTCTGGGTTAGGGTTTGAGCTCCGTCGAGGGAAGGCCGGTCGGAGGAAGGCGGCTTGGGCGGCTCTGCGGCGGAGGGAGGCCGAGGGCGGCTCGTCGGAGGAGCGGGGACGGTCGCAGCGGCTGCCGGAGGCGATCTCGGCCGCGGCTGCTGTGGATCGACGCCGGAGGGGAGGAGGAAAGGAGAGGAGAGGGGATCAGCTGCGGCGGCGGCGAGGTGGCGTGGGCGGTGGTGCTGGCGGAAAGCGGCGGCAGCTGACCGGAGACGGTGGTGGCGGATCGGAGGGGAGAGGGAGCCGGAGGGTGTGGGTTTTTATAGGGAAGGGAGGAGGTCGGGGAGGCCGGGTTAGGCGGCGCGTGGCGGGGAAAAGTGGAGGCGAGGGCGGGGAAGGCGGAGCGGAGACGTGGGCTGGCCGCCGGAGGCGGCGGCAGACTCGGGCGCCGGAGGCCACGCGAGGGAGGCGAGGCTGACTGGGCCAGCGGGTCGGGCAGGAGGTGGGTCGGGTCTGTCTGACCCGACCCGACCCGGTAGCGGGTTGGGGCTGGGCCGGTTTAGCGGTTGGGCTGCTGGGCCGGTCCACTGGGCCGGGCCGGCCCAAAAGAAGAGAAAAAAATAAATAAAATAAAAATAAATAATAATAAATAAAACAGTTAATTAATTAATTAATTAAAAATTGTTTTTAGGCATTTAAAAATAGGTCTGAGGCCCAGAAAAATTTAAAAAAATTACCCTAAGTCCAGTTTTCCATTTTACACCCAAAAATATTATTTTCATGATATTTTAATATTATTTATTGCCAATTAAAAAAATCATTTATTAATTAAAAACCTTGATTTTAATTACAGAAAATTTCCAGAAAATTCCAGAAAATTGGAAAAAATCCAAGATTTAATAATTTGAAAATTTAAGGGGTTTACAGCTCATCCGGGAACACGTCGAGGAAATATGCTATGACATCAGCCTGAGCTGCATTTGCACTTTACTGCCGGGTGTCTCGAACAGAAGCTAAGTCCCTTCACAACCCGAATGCAGCATACGCCTAGCCGAAATTGCTGATATCACTATTGCTGTCTTCGGTGCAGCGCTGCACGAATAGTAGAAGTCTGCCTCGCCGGGTAGACGAAATACGACTCGCTTCTCCGCGCACTCGATTGTTGCATGGCAAGCACCCAACCAATCCATCCCGAAAATAATATCATAATCCTTAATGTCTAGTACAATGATATCTAAGGAAAGCTTCCTTCCTCCGATGCAAATATAACCATCCCTACAGATCGCATGGGCGGGCATGTCGACTCCCGAAGGTGTGCTTACGCAAAGATTCATAGTTAAGGGAGTAGAAGCTAATTTATGCTCAACAATAAAATCAGCAGATATGAAACTATGCGCAGCACCTGAATCAAATAAGACACTAGCGGGAAATTCTCTGAAAAGTAATATACCCGTCACGACCGTTTCAGAGACAGATGCCTCATCCCGAGTCAATGCATAGACTCGGCCTTGAGCACCCTGACGTTGCGGGTTCACTGGCACAGCATTGGCATCACTTGCTGGAGGCCCCCTGTTCTGATTCCCATTGTTTCGATTCCCGTTGTTCTGATTATTCCCGTTGTTCTGATTCGTCTTTCCCTCTTGACAGTTAAATTATTTGTGGCCCAGACGACCACATTTAAAACATCCAGTAACCCGACATTCGTCTACTCGATGCCCTGATTTGCCGCACCTGCTACAGTTTGGTGCTTGGGATTGACCCATGTGATCAGACGTGTGCGAACGCTTTTGTGCTCCAGACCCTCCCGTTTCCTGAGGTCATTTATTGTTGTTGGTACGGGGGGTTTGCGTCTCGACCTTTGGGAGATAACGCCCAAAGATCCGCTCGCTGTTCAGGGCTGCTGTAATGCCCCGTTCGTCCCGTTCCCCCTATTCGGGGAGCGCGGCTAAGATATGCTTGGTACCGTTCGATCGGGACAGATTGAATCAAGATCCTTTCCTCGTTATGGATTGGCTTCTTCGGAATCAGGTCCCATAATCAATGGATCGTGCCTCAAGGAAGGACTCTGCGGCAGAGTAGAGAGAGGCCTTTCCGTTGTGTTGGTTTTCCTTGCCCGTTTTCGATTGCCGTTGGTTGCGTTCTTGTTGGTTTTAGGACTTGCATTTTCTTGAACGGTTTCAATGGATTTCATTGCTTTCGTTCTTAGGATTTCGCATTTCGTATCGAGCCTTGGAGACGGAAGCAGGAGGTATTGATCATCCGTTGGTGCGTGCAGGTGATCGTGTAGACAACGCGCGAGCGGAGTCTTAGAGATCTCTCCTTCTTCTTCCTATTCAACAAACTAGTGAGTGGCTCTATTTCGATAAGCACCTTCTTTCCAAGGGCTCCGTTCTTAATAAAATTAACTCAGTTGTGCATTCAATCAAACGACACCACTTAAGTAATAAGTTGGATAACAAGATAAGATAAGAAGTAGGCTTGGAACACCCATTGCTTGTCATACAAAACCTTGCATAAATTCATTGATGCATGCATGTTCGTTGGGTGTTGAATGGGTTGGTATTTATTGATAGTTCAAAGTGCTCTTCTATAAGTTCAAGGTGTTCTTCTATAAACTGTTGCATGTTATTTCATATAACTGTTGGTTGATTGTGATAGTACAGTAAAGCAGTTTCGTACATGATGTTCTTTAAATCGCTAGTAAGTAAATCTATGAAGTTCGGTTCATAGAAATGGTCATGGGAATTCTTGTGCACAAGGGATCCAGGTTCCTGCGAACGGTTACCGGGGCACCGGGCCGTTTCGACCCGGGCGGAATCTACTTTCTTAGTCGTGCTAAAATGAGTTAGCACAGGGAGCGGAGAATTGTAGCGGGGCTAGCTACCCGCGCTGCAAGCGTCGCCGCCAGCCCAGACTAAACCCATGATGGCTCCTAAACAACAAAGAAAGATATTGTGTATATTTAAACTGTGCAGACTATGTCTTCGTGACAGGGAAGGCTATGGTAAGTTGTACAGGTGGTTCAGACGGTACAGGTAAAGTCACCGAACGGTGGCATGTGGAGTTATGTTATTTTGTTCTTGCATACCTGCTAAATAAAATCTGATCTAGGCAAGAATAGAAAGTCACATAAACACATAAATGTTGCATGTTCATTTAAAACTCATCTAAAGAGCTTGGTAAAGTTGAGCAGCTAGCCTTCACCAGTACTTTTCGAAGTACTGACCCTCGTTGTAGCAGGTTCCCCGGCGCAAGACAACGCGGCGAGGAGCTGAAAATCTCTCCAAACTTTTGGGATTCTTGGCGGTTCGTGGCCAAGACTTTTGGAGGCTCAAGCTAGAAGCCTTCCCCTCTCTCTCCGTTGCGGAAATAACGCTAAGGCGATGGTGCTTACCCGCACCCAAGGTGTTTTGTGTTTTTGAATCTATGTAAAGGGACATAATGTATGGATCGGCTATCTCATTTTGCGTCCAAGTTTGTAAGCCCGTGGGGCATTTTATACTTTTGAGTCAAGCGATGTAAAAAGATGTTCATTATGAATAAAAGAGAAACTTTTCTATGCCTCAACCTTGTGTTATCTTATATGTCTACTCTGTTGCATTGTTTCTAAAGAATATCCTTATGCGTAAGGCCTCGTGCACGCGCGCCCTACGCGTGCACGGCATCACGCCCCGGGGACGATTATCGATTAGCCAAAATCGGGGCGTGACATATTGGTATCAGAGCATGCTTCAGATCCTTTGATCTCACAAAGAAAGTTTCTAAAGAGGACCTTGTTCCTCCCGAGTAGACCCTTAAATTCGCTTGGCCAAAATGAGATACGTTCCATACAATAAGTCTAAATATTTTTGAAAAGTGCGTGGGAATTATACGATTGCTTGGACGGGATTATGATGTGAGGGCTTTTGTCCCAACTCATAGAGGATGTTTTGAGAGGAGACTTGTGTTATAATCGGCAAGTTATATGTCTATATGAAAACACCAAACGAGTAGAGTGCGAGATAAGAATATCGTTCAGACAGTGGTCTATGCACATGGCCTTTTGGCCAATTTGTGTTAAGTATCGTGCACCAAGACCCTTGGTGCTAGTGAGTTGCAGCGAGAATTGGGTATTGTTGGGATGAGAATAAAGTTGACTTGGAGGGAAATCGATAAAGACGTTATCGGATTGCCGCTAAGGCGAGTAATGGGAATCGTGTAGGGAATTTTCAAAAATAATTTGGACGGTTATTCATAGCGATAAGTTATGATTTGAAGCATAGTCTGTATAGAGGACTATGAATACAGGTGTGTACGAGTCTAAGATCGCTAAGGCGATAAATAGGGACTGTGTTGGAGTTCTAAGGAACGAATTGGGCATACGAGTGAAGGATGCGAACGCGAATCAGGAGTTATTAGGACGACTCAATTCCTGAGTAGTGTATGCGATAAGTCCCCTGTTCGATTATGCAATTTGTGGATATAATAAGTTGTAAAGATTCAGGGAGTATAACTCGGACCCTGAGTGGGTATTTGTTGGCTTAGAAATGCTTGAACGAAGTCGTGGATTCGGAGAGTTAAGCGAGTCTAGCGACAAGCGACGAGATTGGGTAATGCCTTAGTACAAATAAACAGTGCCTAGCAAGTAAACGAACTCGGAGAAAGCATGCAATGTTTAGTTCGAACGAGTTACAATGAGTTGAATAAGGGATAAGGCTTACATCGAATAGAAATTCAGGGCAATTGGAATCGATATCATGGTCGGAAAAGACTTAGAGGATTGTACGAGCGAGTTTGAGTTGAAACAAGCGGATTAAAAAACTTGACTCGAGATTGAATAATCTGAGATGCGATCGAAGTAAGTGCAATTAGAAATAATGGAGTGAACGAATGATAGCGTGCATGGAAAATTTGGATTTGAGTAGGATATCGTTCAATAGAATTCGGTTTGAGTATGAATGCGATGATTTCAAATTTTGGGAGATTTAGACCATAACAATGGTTGGAAATAGTATGGATTGATGCAAGTTAGTAAAAAATTATGATTTTGATGGATTGAGTTTAGCGGTAATAGATTCGGCTTGGAGTTTGGAAGAACGATCTTGAAATCAAGTTCAGGAAGATAATATTCGAAATCTGTCCCAGCGAGAACGATTATCCTGCGGGAGCGTCGACGTGGTGATTTCACGTACGGTAGGGATAAGCAAACTCAAGAGAACAGGTTCGGTGATTATTCCAAAAACGAACTCGATGAATGGAACGTATCAATGGGATAGACTTGGGTTTGGGAATTGATCTTAGATGTTTGAGGAATGCTAAGAGTAGACTAAGAAAATGAGTCTAAGGATTTTTCTTGAGGAGTTAGTCTAGAAACGTAAAGTAAGAGATGTTGGACGTTTTCATGAACGGATACGTAGATTGTGCTGGACGACTTAGAGTTCATGATATACATCGATGGTTTATAATGGAATTGTGGCTTAGTAATACAAGCGTAGAAAATGATGGATTGGTGAATCCTATTAAACGAGATGAAAGAGATAGTATGTGCGAACCGATAGGTTAGCCCTGAAACATGGGCGTATCATTGGTTCGGTTGAACAAGCGTGTTGGTGTGATATGGTGATCTGTGCTCGATGTTTAGAAATCTGAGTGAAACGAGCTTGGGTAGAATACCCGTATAAAGGAACAATGGTTTGACCTTAGGGTGTTTGGGGCGAGCATTGTGCAACGCGATTGCGCGATGAGTCGCAGACTTGAGTTGTACCTATGACTGTGTGTGCTGGCCTAGTGACTAGGCAGACGACCCTATGCCTTGAGTTAAACTGGAGTGGCTGACTTCAGAGTATCGTTCGGGAAGAATGATAGAACTGGGGCAACAAAACTTAGAGTTAGAATTTGGAATTGGGAATATACACTAGCAACGTTCGCGTTGAAACAAACGTAATGCAAGATAGGACTCGGGTGATAATTGATTTGGTTGGATAGGTTACGCGACGGTAAAGGAAAAGACGATAGCTGGATCGAACAAGAGTTCGGTCATTCATATAGCAGGACGATCCGCGTTTCGAAAGATTTTCACGAGTAGCTTGTCAGACTTAGCTGTCACTGAGCTTGGTTGAAATACACATATTTGGGGGACGCCTTGAATATGGGTACGATCCAGACTTAGCGATATGCATAACTCGGATGCAGCTGCAAAGGAAAATGTTCGGATTCGCATGGATGAGTATGGCAACTGAAATGATTTAGCCTCAACCTAAATTTTTATAGAGGAAAGATTGTATCGTTCCTCGTGCTACCGGGATAGTTCTGCGCTAAGGCGCAGTACGAGACTGAGTTTGGGGATGCAATAGTTGAACGAATAGATCATTCGGATAAAATGATTAAGCACTCTGGCGAACGGAACGAGTAAAAATGAATAGGAAGTTAAGTTCGATTGAGCCAAAGGTGCGAAGGACTTGAGCGTACCCCAGGTAGGCAATTTAGCTCTGCGCTAAGGCGCAATATAGACTGAGTCAGAAAACGTTGGTGATTGGGTGCGAATTTATTTAGTGAGATTGGACGGTGACTCAGAGAGATTTGATGCAAAAACGAGATTGGAAAATTGTCGAGATTCGAGCTTTTGGGTTAGGCGTAACGACGGGTTTCGATAGGCAACGTCAAGTAATAGGCTCACTTGTGTTGGGTTCCTATGGTGATAACATAACAAGTTGGGCAAGTCCACCCAATTATGAGTCGTAAGTGCTCGTTGAGTTATAGAATACCATGTGCTTGGGTAATACAGCCCTGCGCTAGGTGCAGTAGATTTTGAGACGGACGTGCAACGATCGAGTTGAGTATAACTCGATAGCATTGAACGATAGAGTCGTTCGATGAGAAATTGGCCAACATTGGCCTAACGCATGGGGAGAAAATAGAGGATTATAGTATTGAGACAGTCCTTGAAGGATAAGACGAGATGCATAGGGTAGTTTAGAAGTTATACGATAGCACGAGATGTGCTCAGGAAGTCTCGAGGACGAAACTTGTTCTGAGTGGTATATGATGTAACAACCCGCTCCGCTCAACCCGGAGGGCCGATTCAAACGGCACGAGTGTAGCTATTCAACCGCCTTGCTCAGCGAGATGGCTCGTTCGATGCAAAGGCTTTCATGCTGGGATCTTTAATGGAGTCAGACTTAGGCTATCAGAAGCGCGTCCGGAGTCTCGCTCGACCGATGCGATACATCGCTAAGGTGGGTGACCCCGGTGAACCTGTCTCTACTTAGCTGCACACTAAGAAAATGAATGTTATGTGCTAGTTTACAGGCGATAACCTTTGCATGCTAATAAAAGAGATGAACGCACATAGCTAAGGGGATAACCCCGCCTTATATTGTATAGAACATGGAAATCTTATTTGCTAGTTGCGTAGTCGACTTGGGTCAGTTGAATCTGCAAGCGGACTTGTCGTACGCGGCGGAGCCTGTCTAAATTTTGAATCGTAAAAAGAAGCAGTTGCGGAACCGAACATCTCGCTAGTGCGCGTACTGTGGCGAAACCACTCGGTCGAGGAGTCAACCTGGGAACTTGAATCTGATATGAGGGGAAAATTTCCCTCATTATTCCTTAGTGGTAGGTTCTATTCTTAAGTTTCGGGACGAAACTTCCTATTAGATGGTTATGATGTAACGCCCCGTTCGTCCCGTTCCCCCTATTCGGGGAGCGGGGCTAAGATATGCTTGGTACCGTTCGATCGGGACAGATTGAATCAAGATCCTTTCCTCGTTATGGATTGGCTTCTTCGGAATCAGGTCCCATAATCAATGGATCGTGCCTCAAGGAAGGACTCGGCGGCAGAGTAGAGAGAGGCCTTTCCGTTGTGTTGGTTTTCCTTGCCCGTTTTTGATTGCCGTTGGTTGCGTTCTTGTTGGTTTTAGGACTTGCGTTTTCTTGAACGGTTTCAATGGATTTCATTGCTTTCGTTCTTAGGATTTCGCATTTCGTATCGAGCCTTGGAGACCGAAGCAGGAGGTATTGATCATCCGTTGGTGCGTGCAGGTGATCGTGTAGACAACGCGCGAGCGGAGTCTTAGAGATCTCTCCTTCTTCTTCCTATTCAACAAACTAGTGAGTGGCTCTATTTCGATAAGCACCTTCTTTCCAAGGGCTCCGTTCTTAATAAAATTAACTCAGTTGTGCATTCAATCAAACGACACCACTTAAGTAATAAGTTGGATAACAAGATAAGATAAGAAGTAGGCTTGGAACACCCATTGCTTGTCATACAAAACCTTGCATAAATTCATTGATGCATGCATGTTCGTTGGGTGTTGAATGGGTTGGTATTTATTGATAGTTCAAAGTGCTCTTCTATAAGTTCAAGGTGTTCTTCTATAAACTGTTGCATGTTATTTCATATAACTGTTGGTTGATTGTGATTGTACAGTAAAGCAGTTTCGTACATGATGTTCTTTAAATCGCTAGTAAGTAAATCTATGAAGTTCGGTTCATAGAAATGGTCATGGGAATTCTTGTGCACAAGGGATCCAGGTTCCTGCGAACGGTTACCGGGGCACCGGGCCGTTTCGACCCGGGCGGAATCTACTTTCTTAGTCGTGCTAAAATGAGTTAGCACAGGGAGCGGGGAATTGTAGCGGGGCTAGCTACCCGCGCTGCAAGCGTCGCCGCCAGCCCAGACTAAACCCATGATGGCTCCTAAACAACAAAGAAAGATATTGTGTATATTTAAACTGTGCAGACTAACTATGTCTTCGTGACAGGGAAGGCTATGGTAAGTTGTACAGGTGGTTCAGACGGTACAGGTAAAGTCACCGAACGGTGGCATGTGGAGTTATGTTATTTTGTTCTTGCATACCTGCTAAATGAAATCTGATCTAGGCAAGAATAGAAAGTCACATAAACACATAAATGTTGCATGTTCATTTAAAACTCATCTAAAGAGCTTGGTAAAGTTGAGCAGCTAGCCTTCACCAGTACTTTTCGAAGTACTGACCCTCGTTGTAGCAGGTTCCCCGGCGCAAGGCAACGCGGCGAGGAGCTGAAAATCTCTCCAAACTTTTGGGATTCTTGGCGGTTCGTGGCCAAGACTTTTGGAGGCTCAAGCTAGAAGCCTTCCCCTCTCTCTCCGTTGCGAAAATAACGCTAAGGCGATGGTGCTTACCCGCACCCAAGGTGTTTTGTGTTTTTGAATCTATGTAAAGGGACATAATGTATGGATCGGCTATCTCATTTTGCGTCCAAGTTTGTAAGCCCGTGGGGCATTTTATACTTTTGAGTCAAGCGATGTAAAAAGATGTTCATTATGAATAAAAGAGAAACTTTTCTATGCCTCAACCTTGTGTTATCTTATATGTCTACTCTGTTGCATTGTTTCTAAAGAATATCCTTATGCGTAAGGCCTCGTGCACGCGTGCCCTACGCGTGCACGGCATCACGCCCCGGGGACGATTATCGATTAGCCGAAATCGGGGCGTGACAGCTGCTTCATAGCATTCCCTGTATGTTTGACATTTCTGGTTGATGACGTCCCTACGCAACTCATCATTCAAACCTTTTTGAAAGCGATAGCACCACGCCTGCTGGTTAGGCAAGAAGTGCCCAACAAACTTGGCCAGCTTAGCAAATACTGAATCATAATCATCTACAGACAAACTTCCTTGCCCCAGATTGCTGAAGTCGTCTTCTTTTTGTTGACACACGGCCCAGGGAATATATTGTTCAATGAAAGCTGATTTAAATATTTCCCAAGTGATTTTGCAGTTGGGATTGGCATCATAAATCCCTTGCTTAGTTTCCTCCCACCAATCATGTGCACGCAGTTCCAGCTGAACTGATGCACAGGCCACTCGCTTGGATCCCCGGATGCCGACCAGATTGGAGAGTCCCTCCAGCTTAGCAATCCATCCCATTACCACGTCCGGTTCCGCTCGCCCGTTGAACGTAGGTGGATGCATTTTTGTGAACTCTGCTGCACGACAGGTGTTCCTAGCTGGAAGCTGAGTTTCTTCTGACTCATCCTCTACCGCCACAGCTGCGGCGTTGTTGTCGCTCCCTCGTTGCTGGGTACCAATGATGCAATCAGTTGCATCATAGTATCCATCTGTTTCTGTTGAGCAGCAAACTGGGTCTGAATATTTGCCTACTGAGTAGCGGCTTGTTGTTGCTGCGCCTCCATGAGGTGCATAAGCCGTTCAGACATCCCGTTTGAACCCGCTCCTCCGGATTCTCCAGAACTTGTCGGATCGCTCTGAATAGGCTGAGCACTGCTTGCAGCGGCAGTATTTTTCTTAGCCATTGCTACAAAAGAGAGTAGCTTGTTAACACTCCAAAATCGATAGATTTTATATCTATGGGCTCATTGTATAGGCGACTCATCTCATGCAGCGGACGTCGAACGCAACTCAATTGAGAGGCGCATCAAACTCCTTTATATTCTTTTGAAATTCCAAGGAAGTACAACCGAGCTCTGATACCAATATGTCACGCCCCGATCCCGAAAGGATCATTCGTCCTCGCCGGATCCTTTACGGAACCAATTTGTCCTCGCTTGGGGCGTAATGTCGTACGAGCCTGGGGTTGCGCTCGCACAAGGCAAGAACTTGCAGTTTTAGGAACCCATTTTGAAACACAATTTATAAAACACATTCACAGAGATTTGAACACAAATGCGGAAGAAACATGCTTTTTCATTGATAATTCAGAGTAATTTACATAGAGTTTAAATTGATGCGCCTTCTCGGCTATTGAATTGCATTATAAAAGAAAATGCCGAGATATAAGTTACGACTCAGACGGACTAGCCACAAGCCCAATTACATAGTGCTCGTCCCGGTCGGATCGGGATTTGAGGCACTACAATCCATGGCACAACCACGACTAGGGCCCATACGTAGAACCAACCTTGAAAATTAGGTTTTCCTAATTTTTCCTGCATGACCATATACTAAAAAGTACATGCCCAGTATATTATTTTCCAATTGTGAATGGGAATAATGCCTGTGCATGTTGATTTCAACGTTAGGTTTTTATCCAATAGGCTATGATCATTCCTGGGGGTTTATATATATGATAAATTCCTTTTCATTTCTCATTTTCTTTCTCTTTTCCTTGGTTTTCTTTGATAAATAGCAAAGCAAGAGAACTCTTCCCTTCTCCTCTATTTCACACTCTTCTTCACTTGCTGAGAGCTTACGAGTATTAAAGGAGCAATGCTTCTGCTTTTGAGCCAGCCGGCCTAGTGTAGGACATTGATACGAACACGCATCCTAGTCACCATATTGGTCGCATCCCCCGTCCGTAGGCAAGTATACATTGATATCGACATTAAATATTTATTTCGGTTTGGGTTTGATATAGTTTTCAAGTAAACACTTAAAAAAATTGTCAATTTCGATTGTCATTGTCTGCAGTCGTGAGTACTCATCATACCGAGCTCCCTGCCCTTGACGGAACTTGAATTGATCGAGTATCAGTCATTTTATTAAAAAATTGGTTTTGTCGACAATCTGTTTTATCACAACGGGTTATGGATCTTTCTCCACGGCACATACATGTGATAATAAGCTTTGTGCACTTTTTGGATTTCGATTTGGTTGTGAATCTGTCGATGAAGAATAATTTCGTGCCTTACGATAAATGTTCAAGCTCAAGACTCCCATGCACAGTGTAGATAGTATACTGCCTCCACAGTAAAGTTATATATAATGTTCTTTTTTTTCAAATAGTATACTGTCGATTATATTGTCAGTACATGTTTTATATATAATTGCTCTACGATCCAAGATAGTATATTAGATAGTATACTGCCCAATATACTATTAGTGCAGTAAGGCTGTGTTGTCCATATTTTCCTACTTTTTGTCGATTCGTTTTCATGTCGATCAGATTAGTGATGGTCTTGAATATTGACAGACAATATCCTAGCATATATGAGAGGATGTGGATGAATTTTAAGAGAATCGAATTATTTATGATTCCGTACAAAATACAAAAAACTTCTATATATAGATTTCTTATGGATTTATATCAAATTTTTCGAATACTTATTGTTCAAGCATGATTCCTTTTTAGTTAATAAATGTATGGTATGACCGCGACGGTATACATGCCTCGTGCACGAGGGTATCCCTATTATACTACTTTCCACATGTTGGAGCACAATCTCACTTCTTGTATTTTTATGAAATATCCGGATACGTAATTATCCTCTACGCTATGTTAGTATTGTATGGAGTTAGAATGATTATGGAAAAGTACTGTTATGAATGGTCGCCTATGGATGGGTACCAATATCATGTCTTACAACATAAGACATGTTCCATATTATACTATATTGTACTGTATTAATATCGTATTGATTCACAGTGGCTCATTGCAGCGCAATCCAGTAAGTGATTATAGAAACATGGGTTGCAATGCTATTGATTATGAATGGTAAATATTGTAGAGTCTTGCATTTTCTCAAAGGAAACTACATGTAGGATGAATTCTACGGATGCCCATGGCTGGAAATTTGAAGGAAAATATTCATAAATTAATAACTAGAATGATCACCTAGATTCATTAGGATGGAAGGTTTCAATGTTGCATGCAGTCCCGTTATCCCGATCACTTATGAATTTAGAGTTCTCCGTCGTGAGGGGTACTTCCAGCTCACCGTCGAGTGATACAATATTGTACTGATTATTATTAGCTCACCGATGAGTAATGTGTATACTATTGACTACCATTTTTCCTGGATAGCTTGGATAGACTACAGTGCATATTTTCTTTGGAATCTCAAATGCATGTGATAGTAGTTAGGAATGTGAAAACCCTAGTTAGATAATATTATCAAGCTGTAGTTCATGATTGGCCAAGGTTGATGTAAGGTTTCTATTTACTGTTCTAAATTTTTATTGCTAACTCAGTTTACTTCCTTATTGTTATTTCTTTACTGCTTTACTTTATATGCCTGCATTCTGGTTTTAGTACATCATAGAACTTTTCTTGTGGTACTTGCTATCTGGGGTTGATCCCACTAATTTTGTATGGCCAGAATTCGTAGCGGAACCTAAGGATCTACCATACCTTATGCTCGATGGTCAGCACCCAGAGGACTACCACCCGAGCGCCTGAGTGGGTTTTTATCTTATCTCACATTGTACATATTGTATTTCTTCTTGAGGCATTTAGCCAACGACCATGTGTTAGCTCATTTTCTAGGATTATGTTCCCGCTTGAGGGCAACTAATTTTACACACTCTAGACTATAACTATACATGATCATGTACAATCTTATAGTTTTGCTAGTATTCTATTTTGTATTACTAGCTTCATGATCATATATATATATATATATATATATATATATATGTTGGGGGGGGATACTTTTCTATTATATGTCTGATTATCATACATCTTGTAGTATGCTTGTTTGCTAGTGACCGAGATACATAGGATTGTTCGACCTAGTATTGATCGATGGATTATGGAGTAACCCACATGTATTTATATAGCCATGGCTGTATCTTGGGATACTGGAGTACTATGATATACGTAGTTGGCCTAACGTCACCTCTCGCTCTCCAATATTCCGGTTCTATGGCGTAATAAGGTTTAAATGGTGGCCCATGCCGGTCTATTTTCAAACGTGTGGGGTTATAAAAGTTTAGTTATCTATATTCCTATAATTGATTCTCTTAATCCCTATAATTGATTCTTGATATCATCTAGCATTATTATGTATTCCTGATCCCTTGACCTGCTACTTGATTTGTATTATCGCTCTATCTTGTCCCCCTATTGATGACCTTGTGTTCTTTTCTTTCATGGAAATTGTTCCTGGCCTATTATATCAGATAGTTATAGCTCAGCCAATAGCAGCGCAACCTCCAGTAGACCAGTAGATACCAGAGGACTAGCCACAACAATCAGGGGCAAAGGCGAGAATAAATCTAGGACGGAGCACCATGTTCAGTCTGATCAATCTACATTGCCAACACAACCAGCAAAGGTGGATACCAGTGTATTTCTTGAAATAGTCAGGGGTTTGTTAGCATCTCGGCAGGAATATAGCATCATCCTCGCTCAGACAGTTTATGCAGTGTTAGAGCAAAATAGCTATCACGGTTTCAATTTTACGAGCAGCTTTGGGCACCTCCATCCCCCGTAGTTCTATGGTACTAAAGATGTAATTACGTCTGATACATAGCTCCAATACACTCAGTGTCACGACCTGATTCCTTAGAATCGTTGGGCGTCCCCCGAATCGTGATGCCGTGCGGGCCTGGGGTTGCGCCCGCACAAGGCTAAAGTATTTTGCATAGCAAGCACATATTCAGAGTACGCAGATAAATTAAAACACAGATTTGAAACATGGAAAAGTTCTCTTTATTGATAATGAACATCTATTACAAACTCCTGAACGAGTCAGCTAATATGCCGAACGGCTTACAAAAGTGTTGACTCAAAATGAGATAGCAGTCTTGTACATTACATCCCTTTATAAACTCAAAATGATAAAGACCTCCAGGCTGGAGGACAGCTTTGCCACAAAGTTGCATTTGTGTATGAAGAGTTGCAAGCTTCTGGCTCCAAAATGCTTCAAGGGGCGCGGTGAAGATGCGCCAACAGCTGGACTGGATCGGGAAGGCGACTTCGGCTCCTCGCTTAGTTCGCCTTAGTGCGGAGAACCTGTTTCAACGAGGGTCAGCATATCAAAACATGCTGGTGAAGGCGAGCTAGCCTGACTATACCAATCAATACGTTGTTTTAATGAAGCATGCATATTTGTGG
Source organism: Iris macrosiphon (assembly GCA_036927795.1). NCBI lineage: Eukaryota > Viridiplantae > Streptophyta > Magnoliopsida > Asparagales > Iridaceae > Iris > Iris macrosiphon. The sequence continues at coordinate 225,452,988 of JAYESA010000004.1, read as the reverse complement.
GTTTCTATCTTGCCTTAGTTCATTTACAAGTAAGCAGCATATAGAATTTACTGAAATGAACGTGCCACCGTTCGGTGGATTTTACCTGCCCGTCTGAATTACCTACACAATACTTACCATGTCTTCCCTGAAACGAAGACACAAGTTAGTATGCAACAGGTTTAAATATACAGAGGATCACTGGCATAATACCACGAAGGACGATTTATAGTCTCAGGACGGAAGGGTGTGCAACGCGGGTGGCGAGCCCCCGTTGCACGCCTCAATCCGACGATACAGACGACTATACAGATGTTCCGTCCGGATCGGATCGGTCCCAGTGCCCTGGCAACCGTCCGCAGGAACCAAAAACCTTGTGCACAAGTTGTCCATGATCGAACGTTATTAACAGATTTAGCAGATTATGCAGATGAGGCAACACGAGCACAGACAAGCAGAATTTATATGATTCATATTGCAGAGCCTCACTGAATATTTATTTGCATACAAGATATGATCCATAGTTAGCACGATTTATGGAATATTTATAAACGAACTAGCATGCAGTATGAAAACCGTTCACAAGTTGAGTTGACAAGCAATGTTTACCAAGTCTATTTCATTTTTATCTTGGTTTCTTTTATTATCACTTGGTATCGTTTGATCGGGGCAAAGGAGTGAAGCTGGAAAGCAGGGCTAGCTAATCGGGTTGGTAGCCACTCACTTAGAAGTTGGAAAGAAGAAGGAAAGAGGCGCTTCACGACTCCGCTCGCAAGCCGCCTACTGCTCGTTCACCTGCACACGAACAGCTCGATTAATACTTCTTTCCCTCTTTCCATTCTCAGAATTGAAGTGCAGTTCAATGAACGAAAACAATGAAAACCATCAAAACCGTTCAAGGAAAACAAGCAAATCCCAAAACTAACTCAAAGCACGAAAGCAACAAGCGACATCGAAAATCGAGGCAATAAAAGATAGCAGCGGAGAGGTCCCTCCTGACTCTGCCGCTAAGCCGATCCTTGGGGCGCAGTCCACTGAATATGGGAGTCGATTCCGAAGAAACAAATCCATAACGAAGACGAGTTCTTAATTCAATCTATCCCGATCGAACGATATCGTCTTGTGTTTCTTAGCCGCGCTCTCCGCACCGGGAGAACGGGGCGCTACATCCTACCCAACTAATTGGAAGTTTTATCCCGAAACTTAGGATAGAACTTACCGTTAGGGATTATTTCGTTGGGGCAGAAGCTTAGAGGGGAGCGGACAATTTCGAGATACGTGGTCCCCTCCGCCACAGTTGAAGCATAGACCTTTTCGGAGGTAGCAATTGGCAGTGCTATGCCCCGGCTTTTTACAGAAATCACAGTGTCACAACCCGTACCCGGAATTTGGGCATGAGTCATGGGTATGTCCAGCCTACGCCGCAGCATCGGCGGTAGAACGCTGTCTAGGTCTCAACATATAATATATCCTGACAATAGTCTCAACTCCGCACGGAGGACAATGATAATAATCCACAGTTCTATGATATACTCAATCACAAGCTAATAGAAATAATAGCACGATGAGAATAGAAAAGAGTTCTAATAAAAACCAACCACAATAAGTCCAACTCAAATCCTGGGTCTAAATGACCTCACAAAGTCACAAAATAATAAATACAACTCAGTCTCAGTCTAAAACAATAAATGCAGAAAAATAATCTAAGAACAGCCAGGTAAATTTTCTTCTAGACTAGGCAACTCCTCTGGGGTTTCTGGAGTGAAATCACCCTCTAATCCTGGGCCGTAATGAGTGGGGCACAAGCTCTCCAGGTCTTCTGAAAAATGTTATCCAGTCAGGATTGGAGCGAAGCACAAGCACTAACAGCAGTTTCATTAAATTGACAAAGACTATAAACAGTGTAAGAAATACAAGATGAAAGTATATGCTGAAATTGAGAAGTACATAAGAAATGAAATAGGCAATAGAGCATCTAGCAATGAACAATAAACAGTGAATGCTAGAACAAGTGAATCTGAATAAAGTAGACATCTAGCTAAGTGTTTGAAATATTAGTTTATTATGTGATCGGCTTGGGACTAGATCAGGCTGGTTATATATGATTAGCTATGATTCTTGAAGGTCAGGCTAACCATATGGTTAGCTATGATGCATGGTAATGGTCAGGCTAATCATATATAACAGCTATGAAGCATGATGATGGTCAGGCCGCACCCGACGTGAGAAGTAGGGTGAGCTATGGTGCATGGTAAGTTTGGATATGATCACATAATCTACTAATAGTTCCCCATCCCCCAGCTAGCACGATGGATTCCAATCACGACTCCTCATGATGGAGATCTAGGGTGCTAACCCGTGTATCCATAGTGTCGGAATCAAGTATGTAATACACTATAATTTATAGAAGTAATCAACAATGAAAACTGTCAGAGAATGTACTCGCCTGTGGTCCGGAGCAAGGTGTGAGGATCGATGTCCAAGATGAAATCACAGTCACCTAAAATATCAAATATCTATATCAAAAAGTGTTTGAAAGGCTTACATGCATACCTAATTCTATGCTAGGTACAGGGTCATTTCTAGGTCTTTGGTGAGCTGTCTATGCCATACTTAACCATACTAGTCATTGCCAACCATATTAACTACTGCTAATATATATATAATACTTGTAGAGATTTCTACTCTATTAACATTATACACCTAGCTAATTAGCAATAGCTAGGCTATCAATCCAATGCCTGAGACCTTGCCCTTCCCTGATTCCTAACTGCACAGTGATCCTCCAGTAGATACTAGGACACTGCCACTGTGCAGTCAAGCTCCTATTTTCCCCTACTCTACTACACTACTACATGCCTACCCCATACTCTGGACTGATTTACTGAGTATCAGTGCATCCTACTATTTCTGAAACCCACTGACACCTAGTATCAGATATCATAAATATCTAGGTGGCCAAGGAGACCAAGATAACTAATTAAGGAATCATTCATAATTCAAAATCTGAATGGTTCAGACTACACCTGCATTCCCTAAACTCTAAGACAAGCATATAGCTACTGGCAGGGTCAAACCAACAGTTTGAAGTTGTCCAAACTTACACAGTATCAGGAACTTAACACTTAATCAAAATTCCCTCAATTACTCACTGATCTTAACCTTACTGCACACCACACTATAGCACACACACACACTCAGATTTCATGATACACAGACACTCACACTCACAGGTTTTATACACACACACAGACTGAAACTCCTCACTGAAATGAGAACTCCACACAGCCACAGTTTCCTCACTGCACATAATACCTCACACACACTGATTTTACTGATACACTAAATCTGCACACAGACACTGGTTCACTAGACACTAGGTTCTAGGATACATACACACACACTATAATCTGCACAGTTTCTAACACACTCAAGTTACTGACATAACACATAGGTATCTCACTGCACAGGTAAACAATGATATTGACACAAGATACTAACACACACAGAAAACTCACTCACACACAGGTTTCTCCCCCTGCACACTGATACCTTACTGCACTGGTTTTTCTCTCACACTCACACAGGTAATTCACTTACCTACACACGAGATACAACTACTACTAACTATCCAATGTTACTGATACATCTCACTACCCGTTATCATTCGAGTCTCAAAGGTGTTTGCTCCTCAACCGACACCTAACACATCATAACTCCCTCATATATATACTTGTGTATAACATATGACATCAATTAAATCCCCAGTTTCCTTAACTGATACCTGACTGTGTTCAGGTTTAACAAAACTCACATAATTGCCACAACCATCACAGGGACTCACATGCTGATATACACTCGCAATGCTGAACCTAAAATTCCCAACTTACTGAAAATGAAAACTCTCTCAGGATCATCACTGAGCACACACACTCAGGAACTAACACACAGAACACTGCTACACATGATAACCCAACACAACACTGATTACCTAACCCTAACTCACTGCTCAATCCCGACTCTACACAGAGTACCCCCAATATTGACTGCACAGTAAAAATTCCCCAAATACACAGCACAGTTCTCCCCCGATTGCACAGAACCCCAAAATGTACACAACCTAGTTACACGATGCAAGGATATCTACGTATATAGACTGGTATATCTAAACATGCAGTAATTAGAGTATATTATGTAGGTGAACCCTAATAATCACTTCATCAAACACAATAAGTGCAAAAAAAAAAAATCGGATTTACATAAGAACCCACGAATACTCAACCAAACCCTAAGAATCAAGATCTAAACTACACGTAGGAGATGGAACATGCCTACACGAAATCCTTAGGTTTAGGGTTCCAGAAACATGGGGAGAACACCCAAAAATTCACCAAAACCCTAGATCTCCTAGGTTTTTATGTAGAATCCCTAAAATTCGAGATCTACACAGCAAGGGGTTCCTAGAGGGCAATAATCAACAGAAAAACAGGAATTAAAGAATTAAAAATTCGGATTTACCTATAGGGAGATGATTTCCCTATGAAGTTCTTCTTCCCCAAGGTTCCTCGACCCAAGCTCCTTGCTTCCCTTGCTTTGGAGGAGGAAGATGGAATCCTAGGGCTTAAATTCCGAATTTGGGGTGAGGGAGATGGCTTTCTTGATGGAGGCTAGGGTTTCTTCTTTCTACATGAAGAAAAGAGGGTTCCCTTTTATATTAAAACTAGGTTAGGGTTTCTAATGCATAGTTTTAGGTTAAACCCCCCGGGTTAGGTCATGTAGAACCTAATTAACTAAGGTTTAGTCAGTCTAGGGTTTGAGGTCCAACCTAGAGTTTGAATTCTAGGGTTTCTCTAGAACTGGATTTTCAAATTAGGGTTTTGCCATTAGGGTTTGTCCTAATGCGTTCTAGGGTTTGACCTAAAGCCAATATCACTAACAATAAATAAATAGTTATAAAACTCTGCAGATATATTAAACACATAATTATTCATATAGTAAAATTACACAAATGCCCTTATTTGGAAATGTGGTAGTGACAAGTCTACCCTCCTAAAAGAAATTTCGTCCTCGAAATTGGACTGAACTAGAACAAGAATGAAATCAAAAGGAAATATACCTCAAGTCTAGAAGAGATACGGGTATTGCTCGCGCATTTCGTCCTCTCTCTCCCAGGTCGACTCCCCTGGAGAGTGATGTCTCCATGCAACACGAACCAAGGGAATAGTTTGGTTCCGCAACACCTTCTCTCTGCGGTCCAAGATCTCTACGGGCTGCTCAGGGTAGCTGAGCGTCGGACCAATCTCAATCTCCGAGTGATCAAGTACGTGACTAGGGTCTGCCACGTACCGTCTCAGCTGCGACACGTGGAACACATCATGCACTCCTTCTAATGCAGGCGGCAAGTCAAGTCTATATGCTACTGCACCTACCCTCGCAAGAATACCGAAGGGTCCGATGTAACATGGGCTAAGCTTCCCGCCTCCACCAAAACGAATCGTGCCACGCGTCGGAGAAATTCGTAGGAATACTAGATCGCCAACCTAAAATAAAATAGTCTCAACACGCAGTCTAAACAACAAACACAAACCAGAAAATTAACAATCTATACCTGAAACTCAAGGGGTCTACGGTGGCTGTCGGCCCAATGCCGCTGTCTGTCCTGCGCCACTCGTAGTCTGTCTCTGATGAGTTTCACCTTTTCTGCTGCATCCACGACCATTTCTGGTCCTAGCAAGGCTCTCTCTCTCCAACGTCGTCCCAAGATAACGGTGTACGACACCTCCGTCCATAAAGAGCCTCAAATGGTGACATCTCGATGCTGGCCTGGTAGCTGTTGTTGTAAGCAAACTCTACCAGGTGCAGATGATTCTCCCAAGAACCTCCAAAATCTAGAACACAAGTGCGTAGCATATCCTCGAGAGTCTGAATAGTCCGTTCAGACTGCCCGTCTGTCCGGGGGTGATATGCGGTACTGAACTTGAGCTGAGTGCCCAAGCTAGCCTGCAGACTCCTCCAGAAGTGGGAAGTAAAACGGCTATCCCAATCCGAGATGATGCTCACAGGAACTTCATGAAGCCTAACGATCTGTCACACGTACATCTCTGCTAGCCTCTCTGTCGACGTGCCCACCTTGAAAGGTAAGAAATGGGCTGATTTGGTCAACCTGTCCATGATGACCCAAATCGCGTCCTTCCCTCCTGGAGAACGTGGAAGCCCTGAAACAAAATCCATGGTCACGTGCTCCCATTTCCACTCTGGGATCGGTAAAGGTTGAAGCAAACCACCTGGCCTATGTCGGTCTGCCTTTACCTGCTGGCACACAAGACACCGAGATACGAAACGTGCTACCTCGCGCTTCATTCCATACCACCATACGTGCTCCCTCAAGTCTCGATACATCTTGATGGCACCAGGATGCATCGAGTACTGAGAGCGGTGTGCCTCCTGCAAAACCTCCTCGCGCAGCTCCCCGCTCGGCACACACATCCTCGTGCCGTGCCGTAAGGAACCATCATCTGCGATAGTAAAGTCGTCCGACAATCCTATCTGAACCTGTGCTCTGATACTCCTCAGAGCCTCATCATCATACTGCGCAGCTCTGATCCTGTCCATCAGTTCGGACTGTATCTGCAATCCCCACATTTGAATCTCAGTACCGGGAACTAACACCTCAATCTCCAAGCTTTCCAGTTCAGCCAACAAATGTCTGTCAGTCGTCAAGTACATAGCCATCGGATACCTGCTCAAGGCATCGGCGACTACGTTGGCCTTCCCTGGGTGGTACTGCAATGAGATGTCGAAGTCCTTCATCAACTCCAACCACCTCCTCTGTCTCATGTTCAGCTTCTTCTGTGTGAACACGTACTTCAAGCTCTTGTGGTCGGTGAAGATCTCCACACGCTCTCCGTACAGGTAATGCTTCCACAGCTTTAGAGCGAAGATAACTGCTGCTAACTCCAAATCGTGGGTGGGGTAGTTCTTTTCATGAGGGCGTAACTGCCTGGAAGCATAGGCAATTACCTTCCCGTGCTGCTGAAGAACACATCCCAGACCCTTCCCTGAAGCATCACTGTAGATGGTGAAACCACCTGTCCCTGCTGGCAACGTCAAAATTGGAGCTGTCGTCAACCTCTTCTTCAGCTCATCAAATGCGGCCTAGCACTCCTCCGTCCAGACAAAATCCACATCCTTCCTAGTCAGTCTGGTCATCGGCGCTGCAATCTTGGAGAAGTCTTGTACAAACCTCCTGTAGTATCCTGCTAGCCCGAGAAAACTCCTGATCTCAGCTACCGAACTGGGGGTAGCCCACGACTCCACTGCCTCGATCTTCTGTGGGTTAACCGAGATCCCGTCACCCAATACCACATGCCCAAGAAATTCAACCTTGTCGAGGAAGAATTCACACTTAGAGAGTTTTTCGTACAGCTTCTCCCTCCTGAGAGTCTCTAAGACCAACCTCAGGTGCTCTTCGTGCTCCTCCGGGGTCTTGGAATATACAAGAATATCGTCGATGAACACTACCACGAACTTGTCAAGGTACTGGTGGAACACCTTGTTCATCAGGTTCATGAATACTGCCGGTGCATTGGTTAAACCAAATGGCATCACCATGAACTCAAACTGGCCGTATCTGGTCCGAAAAGCTGTCTTCGGCGTGTCTTCTTTCTTCACCTTCACCTGGTGATAGCCTGACCTCAAATCAATCTTTGAAAACACCCTCGTCTCGCTCAACTGATCGAAAAGATCATCTATCCTCGGCAGCGGGTACTTGTTCTTGATAGTGATATTGTTCAAAGCTCTATAATCAATGCACATGCGCACCATGCCGTCCTTCTTCGGTACGAACAATACCGGAGCTCCCCATGGTGATGAACTGGATTTGATGAAACCTTTGTCCTGCAGCTCCTCAACTTGCTTCTTCAGTTCTGCCAGCTCGCTGTTGTTAACTCTATAGACATGTTGTGAAATGGGCTCCGCTCCTGGAACCAAGTCTATAGAGAATTCAACATCCCTGTCTGGCGGCAAGCCTGGCAACTCTTCTGGAAATACATCCAGGAACTCCGCTATCAAAGGATGTGGCAACTCCTCTTCTTCTGCCCTGGCTCCGTAAAATGTGCTCCTGCTCTGTTCCGCTGCTCCTCTGACGACCTCAAACTCCGGCTCTCCTAGTGGTCTAAATAATACTCTGCCTCTATAACAATCTATAATAGCATGATGCCTACTCAACCAGTCCATTCCGAGCACGATATCGTACCCCGGAAGTGGCATGACAAGTAAGTTCACGCTCAACTCTCAGCCTCCTACTGACACTCTCCGGTCCTTGCAGTGATCACGGACTAGGATAATACCTCCACCAGTCGTGATCTTGCAAGTCCTAGCTAATGGTTCTGTGTCTAAATGATGTCGAAGTGCATAAGATACAGACACAAAACTATAGGAAGCGCCAGAGTCGAATAAGGTAAATGCGGAAATACAATCGAGAAGAACCGAACCTGTGATCAAGTCTCCTGCTGGCTCGATCTCCTCGACTGCCATGGCGTACGCTCGCCCCTGGGGTACACCTCTCTGCTGCTGGTGCTGGGCAAACTTCTGATGTTGTGGTGGAAGTGGTCCCCTCTGTTGTTGGCCTCCTGGTACGGTAGGTACCCTGTCTGGTCCTCTCTGGGCGGCTGCTCCACCCTGACCTGAACGAATCGTAGGGCAATCCTTCAGCTGGTGTGTCGTCGATCCGCAGGATAGACATGAGCCCAATCTCTTCCTGCAGATATCTCTAGTATGTCCCATCTTCCCGCAGTACGCACACTGGATGGCGGGCTGGTTCTGTCTCTGTTGCTGCTGCTGGACCTGCCCTCGGGCTGGTGCCTGATGCTGCTGCTGAAAGGGTCTCTGCTGTTGCTGCTGAAAGTGTAGACGCTTGCCCGGTCCCGCACTACTGTTTGCTCCTCCGGAACCATCGCGTCCCCTCTTGGGCCTGAGGCCCAAGTCGTCCTCGGCTATCTGGGCATCCATCAATATGCCCTCGTAGGTAGCTGTGCGACGTCCCGACGTGCGAGACTTGATCTCCCTTGTCAGCCCCTTTCTGAAACTCCGGGCCCTGTCCCCCGGATCTCTAGTCATCGATGGTGCGAAGCGGCTCAGACGGGAAAACTCCGCGGCATACTCGTCGACGGACGAGCTCCCTTGGGCTAAGTCATGGAACTGACTCTCCAAAGCTCCCAGGGCAACATCAGGAAAGAACTTCTCCTTGAAGAGCTCCTTGAAATCCTCCCAAGTGAGTCCCCTGCGCAAGAGTCTCGGCTCCGTGCGAAACCACGTCAAGACAATGTCGAACATCTGGCTGCCAGCGGCCTCGATCTGGAGGGCCTCTGGAAGCTGTGCCAAGCGTAAGTTCCTCTCGATGTCCTCTAGCCAATCATCGGCGTAGAGTATCCCTTCTGTCCCCTTGAACTCCCGAGGCATCATCCTCTTGAAATCCACAATGGTGCCCGGCCTCTGGTGGTGCTGATCAGGACGCTGTTGCTGCTGAGTAACTCTCTCCACAGCCTGGAGGGCCACTTGGTGAGCATTCTCCATGTTCACCCTCATCATCTCTGTCTGGCCTGATGTGCCTCAGCCTGCACTCTCTGGGCCTCTGCTGACGTCCTCTGGGCATCGACCATGCCCTGAATCAAGGCGAACATCTGTGCCCCATCGACGGGCACACCTCCTGGATGCTGAACTGGTGGTGGTGGTAGAGGCCCCATCGTAGCTGTGGGGACCCTCTGAACTGGTGGTGGAGGACCCCCGAATGCTGCAGACACTCCCACATGTACTGGAGATGTAGGAGGTGCTGCGGATGTCTGTCCGGCAGGGCGAGAAGTGGCAGACCTCTCTGAAGCTGCTGCTCCGAGTCTCTGGGACCTGGTCCTCGGCATCCTGAAGACAGATCGAAAGAATCAATTAAAGTAATAAATACGATATCATCAAGGAAGGACAGTAAATTTCTAAGGGAAAATCATTAAGAGTAGTATTATAAGAATCGGAAATTCCTAATTGTAATTGAGCATATCCTCGGTTAAATTCCTATTTCCTAAAACAGGCTCGTAGTAATACTCTAAGCGAGCACCACTACGATATCGCTCTAATGCGGTTCTAGGACTAGACTTGCATGGGCTACCAAATAAAACGTGTCATGACCCGCACCCGGAATTTGGACATGAGTCGTGGGTACGTCCAGCCTACGCCGCAGTATCGGCGGTAGAACGCTGTCTAGGTCTCAACATATAATATATCCTGACAATAGTCTCAACTCCGCACGGAGGATAATGATAATAATCCACAGTTCTATGATATACTCAATCACAAGCTAATAGAAATAATAGCACGATGAGAATAGAAAAGAGTTCTAATAAAAACCAACCACAATAAGTCCAACTTAAATCCTGGGTCTAAATGACCTCACAAAGTCACAAAATAATAAATACAACTCAGTCTCAGTCTAAAACAATAAATGCAGAAAAATAATCTAAGAATAGCCAGGTAAATTTTCTTCTAGACTAGGCAACTCCTCTGGGGTTTCTGGAGTGAAATCACCCTCTAATCCTGGGCCGTAATGAGTGGGGCACAAGCTCTCCAGGTCCTCTGAAAAATGTTATCCAGTCAGGATTGGAGCGAAGCACAAGCACTAACAGCAGTTTCATTAAATTGACAAAGACTATAAACAGTGTAAGAAATACAAGATGAAAGTATATGCTGAAATTGAGAAGTACAGGAGAAATGAAATAGGCAATAGAGCATCTAGCAATGAACAATAAACAGTGAATGCTAGAACAAGTGAATCTGAATAAAGTAGACATCTAGCTAAGTGTTTGAAATATTAGTTTATTATGTGATCGGCTTGGGACTAGATCAGGCTGGTTATATATGATTAGCTATGATTCTTGAAGGTCAGGCTAACCATATGTCACGCCCCAGTCCCAAAATATCGAGGGACCGGACGCGTGGCAATGGCCAGCAGCACACACCGATGGACAAACCCAATTTAATGGATCCATCGGGGCATGCTTAAGCTGTAATACAACAATAAGTAGTTCCAATGATATGAGTCTCAGTCTATACTAATCTCATCCAAAACAGATAATCATAGATCAAATGCCAGAATAAATACAAAAGAAATAACTAACAATCTCAATAACAGTGTCTCGGAGAACAATCCGAGAACAAGTCTGATACAACAATGTAATAGACTGAAAATAAAGAAACTGGGAATAGAAATAAATGAGTATCACCAGACAATACTCAGAAGAAGTCCTCTAGTGTGATCTCGTCCTCGAAGGTCGGTACAGCTCCTGTATCAGCTCCTGAATCTGCTCCTGCTGCGGTCCCGTATACCTCGGGATAGATCTCGTCTGTAAATCCTGAGGACATAATCCGGATCCAGGTCCTCAGGGGACATAGCAAGGTACAAGAAAGCTCATGCCAAAATAAATGCAGTGCAACAAATAATAAAATAAATATGATAAGTATGTAATCATCTGTGTGAAATGCAAAAGAGAGAACATCAAAAGTACTCAGGTTGAAACAACTACAAGCTCTGTGTAGGGGAGCCGGTAGCAGTGATATCATGAGGTGGTCTAGCTCAGCGGGAGACTGAGTAGCCGACATAATATAGTCAACCTGTAGCCTGCGGGTCTCTCCAGCAATAGATGGAACAATAAGGGAATACTAAAATAACCAGCTAAGTGATATGCAAGATGAGAGCAGCACTAGAACTCAGGCTGAAGCATACTACAAGCTCTGTGTAGGGGAGCCGGTAGCAGCAGTAATAATGAGTAATGGGCCAAGCTCGGGCTTCAGAGTCTTGTGCCTCACGATAATAGGGGTGTATATATATATGATCAGCCTGTAGTCTGTGTGTCTCTCCCCACCCAATGTAATCACACGTCTCATGTCCATGATGCCTCATGTCCATGTTACGCACGATCGTATCTAATGCAGAAGTCATAGAGTATCTAGGAATATAATGTCAATGCCATAAAGTCTGTATCCTATACAGAATCACCATGAATATCTCAGGAAGATCCTGTCTCATGAATAGTGTCAAGTGTCCTGGGTTATAGTGTACTTGGTAAGACAAGTACGAGAATGTAAAGGGGTCACGAATGTCCATCTCTAGGTGACAATACACAACACCGCGTACGGTGTTGGCACCCGACTGATAATCGGACGCTAAGTACGTCACACGGTCCTAGGTCAAACATGCACAGCAATATAATGAATCAAGGAAATGCAACAAGAATTGTAAAGTTGGCAAGGTATACTTGCCCACTGATGCATAACTAAGTCAAGGAAATAAGTAGCAAAGACTGCAGGATTTGGCAAGGTACACTTGCCCACTGATGCATAACTAAGTCAAGGAAATAAGTAGCAAAGACTGCAGGATTTGGCAAGGTACACTTGCCTGGGGTCCTGGCTCCAACTGTAGCTCTGGTCTCAGTGTGATCTGTAGGTAATACTCCGGTTGCTGAAATAAACATCACCATTAGATTCAGAAAATATCAAATAGCTAAAAAACGCCTGTCCTTGAGTCCAATTTGGACACAAGGGCAAAAATAATATTTCTGGGCCAAAGCAGGGTCCACATGTGGGCCGCTTTGCACCGAAAAGTGTGTCAGGGTCAAAGGTCTCCAAATCGGTCAAACTTAGTGTCAACAGGTCAGGAACGATAATACGAACCCAACGGAACTTCCAGAATTGGATTCCGATGAGCCGATCACAAAATTGCCCGTCAAGTGGAGCCTGTGGGGCCCACGATACGCGATTCTGTCAACGTTCTCAGAATCGAACCAAACTTGGCTCACAGAACCAGCGTATTGCTACGAGTCCGATGGCGCTAGTTTCGTCTCGATCCGACGTGTGTACACGAAGTTACAGCGTATTCCAGAACCGACGGATACGGGGTGGTGTCGGCGGATACGCGTTGATTCCGGTGTGCACGCACATCCGAATCGGCTTCTGCGAAATCCCACACGTCCGTATCAACGTCACGCACGATTCGGTAAAGACCGCGTGCGACCAAGTCGTCCCGTTTGGCGGGGCGTACTCAGTTCCGGGGTGAAACGGGGTGTTGGTTTTCCTGTTTTTGGATCGCGGTGTGCGATCACCACAGGACGCGATGCCCCGAGCGGTTTGCACGGGCACCGAGGGGGTCATACAGGCTTCGTAACGCAATTGACGGATTTGAAAACGGAGTTGCGAGGAGTAAGAAAACGGTACCTGAACAGGGCCTCGTGAATCTGATTTCCTGTGTCCGAGACGTGTCCAAGTCTCCTTCATGTCCTGCGTCGACGAGTCCGGTACTGTGTCTGCCCTAGGGTTTCGAGCTGCTGGTGGTTCGTGGTGGAGCGGGGGGGGGAGGAGAGTAAGGCGGTGAGGGCCGGGGTCTGATGTCGAGGAGGAAGGCGGAGACGTCGACGGGATCGGGGGTGACGGGCAGGGCACGGCGAGGGGATCGTCGTTAGGAGGAGATCGAGATGAAAGAAGGCGGCGGGTCGGCAGGGCTTTGGGAAGGATCACCGGGGACGAAGGGGCTGTGGTTGCTCTGGAGGAGGACAGGAGGGGATCGCCGGCGGGGAGAGGGCGGCCGGTCTAGGGCTGCGGAGGCGAAGGGGAGGCCGAGGTCGGGGCCGCGTGAGGGGTTCGTCGAGGGCTGCGGAGTCGAGGCTGGGTCGGTGCAGCGGCGGAGGGCGGCGACTGAGCGGGGTCGGGGCTGCGGCGGACAGAGGGCGGCCGGCGGCTTAGGGTTAGGTTAGAATTAGGGTTAGGGTTAGTAATTAGGGATTAGGGATTTCTGAATTAGGGTTAATTAGGAATTTGGGGATTTTGGGATTTTCTTTTTCTTTTTCTTTTCTTTTTCTTGTGGGGAAAACTAGAAAATGAGTAGGTATTTATATATGCAGAAATTAGAATAGGGTTAGACCTAGGATTCGGGCTGGGTCAACGGGTCAACGCTCCTTGGGCTGGGCTTCGGCTCTCATAGGGATGTCGGGCTTTGGCACGGATTTAATTCGGTTTAAAATCTACATGGGTCTTCAGGGCTTTAAACGGGTTTCCGGAGTCCAATAAATTCACCAAAAATTATCCTATGTCCGATTTTCCATTTTACACCATAAAATATTATTTCCATAATATTTTAATAGGAATTAACCAAAATTAAAAAATCATTAAATTGCCCAAGGCCTAGGTTTCAATTCCCGAAAATTTCAGAAAAAAATTGGGGAAAAATCCAAATTTAAAATTCTGAAAAATCAGGGGGCTTACAATCTACCCAACTTATAAAAATTTTGTCCTCGAAATTAAAATAGGGTATGGTTCTCTCTGTCAAGTCTCACTTGATTACAGTCTAAGAATTTCTCTCAAGTGAGCATTGCGGTCTCTACCCAACTTAGATTTTACCCATCTATCATCTAAGGCTATATATCTAAGAAAGCTATGCCCCAACTTATTGAATCATGTTATTGAATCCTTAAGTATTTAACACCAAACATACCACCTATGGTATTCCCTTAATCATATATAAAAGGGTCATCAACAATGTAACCGACCTGTGGGGTATATCTAGTACTGTCTATATATCAACTTATACTAGGCACGAGGTTTCGTCTTTCCGAAGTAAGGGAAGACGAAGATCAATAATAAAGAGTTCAAGGGCGAGGTAATAGAATAGAAGTATCAGGATCAAGGTGTTTAACCAATTTAAATGGAATTTGTCAAGACAATTGTGGATTGAAATCCTACTATGGTAATCCTTTGTTTGCATGCTCGTATTAGTACAGTTATGTAACTGATACGATATGCTCAGATATATCTAGAGGGCAAGTATACTAGTCAACTATATATCTCAATCCACGTGAAGTAGTCGTGCGAAGAGCGAACCAAAATGTACTAAGGTTGATCAGACCGTAATACACTGATTCTGAATAGACAATTGTATTAGTGTGTCGACCCACTAATACGGATGTCATGAACAAGCTCGATAAAAGGATAAGCTTGCAAAACTAGGCTATATTAGCAGCATAAGTCAAGGTGGTACAACAAATATAAGTATGCTAGATGATGATGAAAGGGGGTACACTTAATTCAAGTTCTCAAAACAACACAAAATAAGCACAATAACAAAAGGCTCTATAATCTCTACAGTTATCAATTATAAAAATATTCTAGGTTATAAATTATTAGCAAGTTCAAAATTACATAGGTTAAGGCTGGGGTCACGAACCAATAGGCATGAGATAAAACAAATTGATAAACAGATAACTACGACAAATTATGCGCATTAGCTACTCCATGGGTCTGCGCGTCTTCCAAAGTCATCGCTGGAGCTTGTTCACGTTCTTGCAGTTGATTCCTCTGCTGCTGTTGAGCCTGCTGGAAGAGTGTTGCTTGTGGTGCCAGGGGTGGCCTCGGCTGATTCCCTCCTGGGACTAGTGGTCTGACTCCTTCAACTCTCGTTTGCGGTGCTTCCAATGCTGGAGAGGCTGGCGTTGGTGCTGGTGACATTAGCGCTTTTTCTCGACATTCGGGGCATTCCTTCAGTGAATGCTGACTGGATCCGCAAGCTAAACATACTTTCCTTTTTTGTCTGCACTCGTCCTCAGTATGGCCTTGCTTGCGACAATATGGACAGACAGGTATTGTCTGTGGAGTTGCTTCTGGTGGCTGGTGTACTTGAGGTCTTTGTGTAGCTTCTTCTTGTGGTGCTCCGGCTGGTGCTGATGTGGCTGGTTGTTGAATCATCAATGCTTTCTCTCGATGCTGAAGACAATCCTTGGCTAAGTGTTGACTGTTTCCGCAAATCAAGCATAATCCTAACTTGCGTCTGCATTCTTTTTGAATATGGCCTATCTTGCCACAGTAGTGACAAGTTGGAAGAACTAAGGCTCTTGGTGCTGCTCTCGGTGGTGGATTCATCTGTGGTCGCTTTGCAGCTCTTTCCTGTTGTGCTTGGTCCGGTGCTGATGCATACGGCCGCTTCTGGCTGGACTCTATCCTTGTGTTGCACTCCATGGGTCGTGCTGTAGCAAGAACATTCTCGTCTAAGGTAGTTGTAGTGGGGCTGATTAATCTCCGTAGCTCCGAGCTAAATCTGTCGATGAACTTCTCCGCTTGGATTTGCTGGGCTTCTTCCTGAACCTTCTGTTGGGCTTGCATCATCGCATAGAACATGCGAAACATCTGTTGTTCGTCCATAGCCTGCCCTTGTGGAATGGTAGGCGTCGGTGGAGCCAACTGCGTCGATGGTGGAACGTCATCTTCCGGGATTCTCGAGGCATGCTGACTTGCTTGCTGTGATGATGGACCTTCACTAACTGGTGTCACTTCATCTCCGTTGGCTACCACATCATCTCGTGGTGATCTGGCAGGAGTCTCGTTGTTTGTTCGTGAATCCATAACTCTGCAACCAAAATAAACAATAAGAGGCGCACAAGAATCGGCAGGATGCGAGTCAAGAATTTAAATTCGAATCTGATATAGATATCAAGAACGTTTCAAGCAAGTGGATGAGATCCTAGAAACTTATCCTATTCTTATTGCAGGCTTGCTCGGTCCCTAAGTTGAAACCGAACAATTTAGTCGTAGACCTGCATGGGCCACCACAAAAACCATGTCACGCCCCAGTCCTAAAATATCGAGGGACCGGACGCGTGGCAATGGCCAGCAGCACACACCGATGGACAAACCCAATTTAATGGATCCATCGGGGCATGCTTAAGCTGTAATACAACAATAAGTAGTTCCAATGATATGAGTCTCAGTCTATACTAATCTCATCCAAAACAGATAATCATAGATCAAATGCCAGAATAAATACAAAAGAAATAACTAACAATCTCAATAACAGTGTCTCGGAGAACAATCCGAGAACAAGTCTGATACAACAATGCAATAGACTGAAAATAAAGAAACTGGAAATAGAAATAAATGAGTATCACCAGACAATACTCAGAAGAAGTCCTCTAGTGTGATCTCGTCCTCGAAGGTCGGTACAGCTCCTATATCAGCTCCTGAATCTGCTCCTGCTGCGGTCCCGTATACCTCGGGATAGATCTCGTCTGTAAATCCTGGGGACATAATCCGGATCCAGGTCCTCAGGGGACATAGCAAGGTACAAGAAAGCTCATGCCAAAATAAATGCAGTGCAACAAATAATAAAATAAATATGATAAGTATGTAATCATCTGTGTGAAATGCAAAAGAGAGAACATCAAAAGTACTCAGGTTGAAACAACTACAAGCTCTGTGTAGGGGAGCCGGTAGCAGTGATATCATGAGGTGGTCTAGCTCAGCGGGAGACTGAGTAGCCGGCATAATATAGTCAACCTGTAGCCTGCGGGTCTCTCCAGCAATAGATGGAACAATAAGGGAATACTAAAATAACCAGCTAAGTGATATGCAAGATGAGAGCAGCACTAGAACTCAGGCTGAAGCATACTACAAGCTCTGTGTAGGGGAGCCGGTAGCAGCAGTAATAATGAGTAATGGGCCAAGCTCGGGCTTCAGAGTCTTGTGCCTCACGATAATAGGGGTGTATATATATATGATCAGCCTGTAGTCTGTGTGTCTCTCCCCACCCAATGTAATCACACGTCTCATGTCCATGATGCCTCATGTCCATGTTACGCACGATCGTATCTAATGCAGAAGTCATAGAGTATCTAGGAATATAATGTCAATGCCATAAAGTCTGTATCCTATACAGAATCACCATGAATATCTCAGGAAGATCCTGTCTCATGAATAGTGTCAAGTGTCCTGGGTTATAGTGTACTTGGTAAGACAAGTACGAGAATGTAAAGGGGTCACGAATGTCCATCTCTAGGTGACAATACACAACACCGCGTACGGTGTTGGCACCCGACTGATAATCGGACGCTAAGTACGTCACACGGTCCTAGGTCAAACATGCACAGCAATATAATGAATCAAGGAAATGCAACAAGAATTGTAAAGTTGGCAAGGTATACTTGCCCACTGATGCATAACTAAGTCAAGGAAATAAGTAGCAAAGACTGCAGGATTTGGCAAGGTACACTTGCCCACTGATGCATAACTAAGTCAAGGAAATAAGTAGCAAAGACTGCAGGATTTGGCAAGGTACACTTGCCTGGGGTCCTGGCTCCAACTGTAGCTCTGGTCTCAGTGTGATCTGTAGGTAATACTCCGGTTGCTGAAATAAACATCACCATTAGATTCAGAAAATATCAAATAGCTAAAAAACGCCTGTCCTTGAGTCCAATTTGGACACAAGGGCAAAAATGACATTTCTGGGCCAAAGCGGGGTCCACATGTGGGCCGCTTTGCACCGAAAAGTGTGTCAGGGTCAAAGGTCTCCAAATCGGTCAAACTTAGTGTCAACAGGTCAGGAACGATGATACGAACCCAACGAAACTTCCAGAATTGGATTCCGATGAGCCGGTCACAAAATCGCCCGTCAAGTGGAGCCTATGGGGCCCACGATACGCGATTCTGTCAACGTTCTCAGAATCGAACCAAACTTGGCTCACAGAACCAGCGTATTGCTACGAGTCCGATGGCGCTAGTTTCGTCTCGATCCGACGTGTGTACACGAAGTTACAGCGTGTTCCAGAACCGACGGATACGGGATGGTGTCGGCGGATACGCGTTGATTTCGGTGTGCACGCACATCCGAATCGGCTTCTGCGAAATCCCACACGTCCGTATCAACGTCACGCACGATTCGGTAAAGACCGCGTGCGACCAAGTCGTCCCGTTTGGCGGGGCGTACTCAGTTCCGGGGTGAAATGGGGTATTGGTTTTCCTGTTTTTGGATCGCGGTGTGCGATCACCACAGGACGCGATGTCCCGAGCGGTTTGCACGGACACCGAGGGGGTCATACAGGCTTCGTAACGCAATTGACGGATTTGAAAACGGAGTTGCGAGGAGGAAGAAAACGGTACCTGAACAGGGCCTCGTGAATCTGATTTCCTGTGTCCGAGACCTGTCCGAGTCTCCTTCGTGTCCTGCGTCGACGAGTCCGGTACTGTGTCTGCCCTAGGGTTTTGAGCTGCTGGTGGTTCGTGGTGGAGCGGGGGGGGAGGAGAGTAAGGCGGTGAGGGCCGGGGTCTGATGTCGAGGAGGAAGGCGGAGACGTCGACGGGATCGGGGGTGACGGGCAGGGCACGGCGAGGGGATCGTCGTTAGGAGGAGATCGAGATGAAAGAAGGCGGCGGGTCGGCAGGGCTTTGGGGAGGATCACCGGGGACGAAGGGGCTGTGGTTGCTCTGGAGGAGGACAGGAGGGGATCGCCGGCGGGGAGAGGGCGGCCGGTCTAGGGCTGCGGAGGCGAAGGGGAGGCCGAGGTCGGGGCCGCGTGAGGGGTTCGTCGAGGGCTGCGGAGTCGAGGCTGGGTCGGTGCAGCGGCGGAGGGCGGCGACTGAGCGGGGTCGGGGCTGCGGCGGACAGAGGGCGGCCGGCGGCTTAGGGTTAGGTTAGAATTAGGGTTAGGGTTAGTAATTAGGGATTAGGGATTTCTGAATTAGGGTTAATTAGGAATTTGGGGATTTTGGGATTTTCTTTTTCTTTTCTTTTTCTTGTGGGGAAAACTAGAAAATGAGTAGGTATTTATATATGCAGAAATTAGAATAGGGTTAGACCTAGGATTCGGGCTGGGTCAACGGGTCAACGCTCCTTGGGCTGGGCTTCGGCTCTCATAGGGATGTCGGGCTTTGGCACGGATTTAATTCGGTTTAAAATCTACATGGGTCTTCAGGGCTTTAAACGGGTTTCCGGAGTCCAATAAATTCACCAAAAATTATCCTATGTCCGGTTTTCTATTTTACACCATAAAATATTATTTCCATAATATTTTAATAGGAATTAACAGAAATTAAAAAATCATTAAATTGCCCAAGGCCTAGGTTTCAATTCCCGAAAATTTCAGAAAAAAATTGGGGAAAAATCTAAATTTAAAATTCTGAAAAATCAGGGGGCTTACACCATATGGTTAGCTATGATGCATGGTAATGGTCAGGCTAATCATATATAACAGCTATGAAGCATGATGATGGTCAGGCCGCACCCGACGTGAGAAGTGGGGTGAGCTATGATGCATGGTAAGTTTGGATATGATCACATAATCTACTAATAGTTCCCCATCCCCCAGCTAGCACGATGGATTCCAATCACGACTCCTCATGATGGAGATCTAGGGTGCTAACCCGTGTATCCATAGTGTCGAAATCAAGTATGTAATACACTATAATTTATAGAAGTAATCAACAATGAAAACTGTCAGAGAATGTACTCGTCTGTGGTCCGGAGCAAGGTGTGAGGATCGATGTCCAAGATGAAATCACAGTCACCTAAAATATCAAATATCCATATCAAAAAGTGTTTGAAAGGCTTACATGCATACCTAATTCTATGCTAGGTACAGGGTCATTTCTAGGTCTTTGGTGAGCTGTCTATGCCATACTTAACCATACTAGTCATTGCCAACCATATTAACTACTGCTAATATATATATAATACTTGTAGAGATTTCTACTCTATTAACATTATACACCTAGCTAATTAGCAATAGCTAGGCTATCAATCCAATGCCTGAGACCTTGCCCTTCCCTGATTCCTAACTGCACAGTGATCCTCCAGTAGATACTAGGACACTGCCACTGTGCAGTCAAGCTCCTATTTTCCCCTACTCTACTACACTACTACATGCCTACCCCATACTCTGGACTGATTTACTGAGTATCAGTGCATCCTACTATTTCTGAAACCCACTGACACCTAGTATCAGATATCATAAATATCTAGGTGGCCAAGGAGACCAAGATAACTAATTAAGGAATCATTCATAATTCAAAATCTGAATGGTTCAGACTACACCTGCATTCCCTAAACTCTAAGACAAGCATATAGCTACTGGCAAGGTCAAACCAACAGTTTGAAGTTGTCCAAACTTACACAGTATCAGGAACTTAACACTTAATCAAAATTCCCTCAATTACTCACTGATCTTAACCTCACTGCACACCACACTATAGCACACACACACACTCAGATTTCATGATACACAGACACTCACACTCACAGGTTTTATACACACACACAGACTGAAACTCCTCACTGAAATGAGAACTCCACACAGCCACAGTTTCCTCACTGCACATAATACCTCACACACACTGATTTTACTGATACACTAAATCTGCACACAGACACTGGTTCACTAGACACTAGGTTCTAGGATACATACACACACACTATAATCTGCACAGTTTCTAACACACTCAAGTTACTGACATAACACATAGGTATCTCACTGCACAGGTAAACAATGATATTGACACAAGATACTAACACACACAGAAAACTCACTCACACACAGGTTTCTCCCCCTGCACACTGATACCTCACTGCACTGGTTTTTCTCTCACACTCACACAGGTAATTCACTTACCTACACACTAGATACAACTACCACTAACTATCCAATGTTACTGATACATCTCACTACCCGTTATCATTCGAGTCTCAAAGGTGTTTGCTCCTCAACCGACACCTAACACATCATAACTCCCTCATATATATACTTGTGTATAACATATGACATCAATTAAATCCCCAGTTTCCTTAACTGATACCTGACTGTGTTCAGGTTTAACAAAACTCACATAATTGCCACAACCATCACAGGGACTCACATGCTGATATACACTCGCAATGCTGAACCTAAAATTCCCAACTTACTGAAAATGAAAACTCTCTTAGGATCATCACTGAGCACACACACTCAGGAACTAACACACAGAACACTGCTACACATGATAACCCAACACAACACTGATTACCTAACCCTAACTCACTGCTCAATCCCGACTCTACACAGAGTACCCCCAATATTGACTGCACAGTAAAAATTCCCCAAATACACAGCACAGTTCTCCCCCGATTGCACAGAACCCCAAAATGTACACAACCTAGTTACACGATGCAAGGATATCTACGTATATAGACTGGTATATCTAAACATGCAGTAATTAGAGTATATTATGTAGGTGAACCCTAATAATCACTTCATCAAACACAATAAGTGCAAAAAAAAAAAATCGGATTTACATAAGAACCCACGAATACTCAACCAAACCCTAAGAATCAAGATCTAAACTACACGTAGGAGATGGAACATGCCTACACGAAATCCTTAGGTTTAGGGTTCCAGAAACATGGGAAGAACACCCAAAAATTCACCAAAACCCTAGATCTCCTAGGTTTTCATGTAGAATCCCTAAAATTCGAGATCTACACAGCAAGGGGTTCCTAGAGGGCAATAATCAACAGAAAAACAGGAATTAAAGAATTAAAAATTCGGATTTACCTATAGGGAGATGATTTCCCTATGAAGTTCTTCTTCCCCAAGGTTCCTCGACCCAAGCTCCTTGCTTCCCTTGCTTTGGAGGAGGAAGATGGAATCCTAGGGCTTAAATTCCGAATTTGGGGTGAGGGAGATGGCTTTCTTGATGGAGGCTAGGGTTTCTTCTTTCTACATGAAGAAAAGAGGGTTCCCTTTTATATTAAAACTAGGTTAGGGTTTCTAATGCATAGTTTTAGGTTAAACCCCCCGGGTTAGGTCATGTAGAACCTAATTAACTAAGGTTTAGTCAGTCTAGGGTTTGAGGTCCAACCTAGAGTTTGAATTCTAGGGTTTCTCTAGAACTGGGTTTTCAAATTAGGGTTTTGCCATTAGGGTTTGTCCTAATGCGTTCTAGGGTTTGACCTAAAGCCAATATCACTAACAATAAATAAATAGTTATAAAACTCTGCAGATAAATTAAACACATAATTATTCATATAGTAAAATTACACAAATGCCCTTATTTGGAAATGTGGTAGTGACACACAGAATGGTCTCGGGTTTCCTTTTTGTGAACCGCCGTGGTTAGGGCGCTTTGCAGCGGTGTTTCCTCTCTCGTTGCCTTGGCGTTTGTGATTGTAGGTATGCACAGCGCCGGTGGAAACGTGAGGATACTGCGGTTCCAGAGATAGAGCGTGATTCATGACTTCACGCATTGTCCCGTACTGATTATTGACTACGTGCCCATGAATGGCAAGGCGCAGACCGCCTTCAAACCTTCTAGCTCGACTCGCTGCATCAGGTAAATAGGCCTTAGCGAATTTTGAGAGTCGGTTGAATTCGGCGGAGTACTACTTCACCGTCATACTGCCCTGCCTCAGTTGTACGAAATCATTTTCCATTTGACGTTGGACTGGAGGGGGTATAAACTCTTCTTCGAACGCGGCACGAAAGGTCGTCCACGAGATCGCCTCCTCTCCGTGAACAAATTGGAGAGATCGTCGATGCACGTTCCACCAATCGTGTGCGTTGAGGCAGAGCTGTAGTTGCGTGCAGGCGACGCGCTTATCTTCGGGGACCTCTAGCAGAGCGAAGTGATCTTCAAGCTCGACTAGCCAATCTAGAGCTACCACTGGGTCCTCAGTCCCGTTGAATGGGGTATTGCAGACTTTCTTGAAATGGCCCAAGTTGAAGGCAGTCACGTCCCTCGGCCTTCGGATTTGAGGCGTCTCCACTTCAAGCACGGGATGTTCCACCGGAGTCGTTGCTGTTGCGGCGGAATGGTTGGCAGCCAAAGTCTGAACTATCTGTTGCAGGGTATCTACCTACTTCTGTTGGACTGAGAATCGGGTCTCTAAATTGCTTTCGAACTTGGCTTGGCGAGCATCATCTCTTTGTCGTTGTGATTCTAACATTTGCATTACCCGCTCAAGCGGGTCGACTTGAGATATGCCACGCTGGCTCCGCGAGTTTCCCGAAGTGCCCGAACTACTTTCCTGTGTTTCGTTCGGTGCTAGCGCTGCAGATTGCGCTGGATCCATTCCTTCAAAAGAAGGTAAATTATATTAGAATCATAATGTATTATGGACTTATTGCATGAATGTATCTCATTTGGCCTAGCGAGTTCAAGAGTTCGCACAGGAATTGATCGTTAAAAGAACTTTTCCAGCACAAAGTCTAAGGAACTTGAATCTGTGCTCTGATACCACTATGTCACGACCCGATTCCTTAGAATCGTTGGGGCGTCCCCCGAATCGTGATGTCGTGCGGGCCTGGGGTTGCGCCCGCACAAGGCTAAAGTATTTTGCATAGCAAGCACATATTCAGAGTACGCAGATAAATTGAAACACATATTTGAAACATAGAAAAGTTCTCTTTATTGATAATGAACATCTATTACAAACTCCTGAACGAGTCAGCTAATATGCCGAACGGCTTACAAAAGTGTTGACTCAAAATGAGATAGCAATCCTGTACATTACATCCCTTTATAAACTCAAAATGATAAAGACCTCCAGGCTGGAGGACGGCTTTGCCACAAAGTTGCATTTGTGTATGAAGAGTTGCAAGCTTCTGGCTCCAAAATGCTTCAAGGGGCGCGGTGAAGATGCGCCAACAGCTGGACTGGATCGGGAAGGCGACTTCGGCTCCTCGCTCGGTTCGCCTTAGTGCAGAGAACCGGTTTCAACGAGAGTCAGCATATCGAAACATGCTGGTGAAGGCGAGCTAGCCTGACTATACCAATCAACACGTTGTTTTAATGAAGCATGCATATTTGTGGGTTTCTATCTTGCCTTAGTTCATTTACAAGTAAGCAGCATATAGAATTTACTGAAATGAACGTGCCACCGTTCGGTAGATTTTACCTGCCCGTCTGAATTACCTACACAATAATTACCATGCCTTCCCTGAAACGAAGACACAAGTTAGTATGCAACAGGTTTAAATATACAGAGGATCACTGGCATAATACCACGAAGGACGATTTATAGTCTCAGGACGGAAGGGTGTGCAACGCGGGTGGCGAGCCCCCGTTGCACGCCTCAATCCGACGATACAGACGACTATACAGACGTTCCGTCCGGATCGGATCGGTCCCAGTGCCCTGGCAACCGTCCGCAGGAACCAGAAACCTTGTGCACAAGTTGTCCATAATCGAACGTTATTAACAGATTTAGCAGATTATGCAGATGAGGCAACACGAGCACAGACAAGCAGAATTTATATGATTCATATTACAGAGCCTCACTGAATAATTATTTGCATACAAGATATGATCCATAGTTAGCACGATTTATGGAACATTTATAAATGAACTAGCATGCAGTATGAAAACCGTTCACAAGTTGAGTTGACAAGCAATGTTTACCAAGTCTATTTCATTTTTATCTTGGTTTCTTTTATTATCACTTGGTATCGTTTGATCGGGGCAAAGGAGTGAAGCTGGGAAGCAGGGCTAGCTAATCGGGTTGGTAGCCACTCACTTAGAAGTTGGAAAGAAGAAGGAAAGAGGCGCTTCACGACTCCGCTCGCAAGCCGCCTACTGCTCGTTCACCTGCACACGAACAGCTCGATTAATACTTCTTTCCCTCTTTCCATTCTCAGAATTGAAGTGCAGTTCAATGAACGAAAACAATAAAAACCATCGAAACCGTTCAAGGAAAACAAGCAAATTCCAAAACCAACTCAAAGCACGAAAGCAACAAGCGACATCGAAAACCGAGACAATAAAAGATAGCAGCGGAGAGGTCCCTCCTGACTCTACCGCTAAGCCGATCCTTGGGGCGCAGTCCACTGAATATGGGAGTCGATTCCGAAGAAACAAATCCATAACGAGGACGAGTTCTTAATTCAATCTATCCCGATCGAACGATATCGTCTTGTGTTTCTTAGCCGCGCTCTCCGCACCGGGAGAACGGGGCGCTACACTCAGGCCATACTCAAGGCAGCAGGAGTTCCAACCAGGATCCTACTGTCAGTGGTCAGGCTTTAGTTATTAGATTTGGCTAGAGACTGGTAGGCGGCATAGAAGGTGTCACTAACAGTGTTGAATTATTGGACCAAGTTCAGTTAGAGATTCTAGACAAAGTACTTCGACGTTGTTTCCTGGTATAATCTTTAGCAGAGGTTTAACAACCTCAAGCAGCATGGAAGGATGGTAGATACGTATACAATATAGTTCTGCACTCTTAACAAATTTGCTCCTACCCTAGTAGCTACGAAGATAGACCAAGCCAGGAGGTCCCAACATGGACTCTATCTTAAGATCGTATTAGCGATCGAGTAGTACGAGTTTCCTAACTTCGATGCAGTGATAAGGATAGTCAAATAATATAAGTATACATCACAGAGGATCGTGACCAAGACTGGGGGCCAGAAGAGGTCTCACACCATTATGAGAGGCTCTTCCTTCCAATCATCTGCTCCAGGACAAGCAGTACGATCGTTGGAGATTGGAGCTCCAGTGAGGCCAGTGTCAATGACTTCAATGCAATAGTCTTTTCAGTCATGACCTCAGCATCGAGGCCGACGGTGTTAGTAGGATGTACCCATTACGGGAAGGCAGGACATGACATTTCAGAGTGTCATAGGACACAAGACTTGTGTTTGATTTATGGAGCCTCCACTATAAAAACGAGAGACCTTTTGGGATGGCTAATAACTGTTTTAATAAACGTATATATATCGAGGGAGCGAGGCTTGTGATTTTGAGCTGACTTGGTAGAGTGCATTGATACAAGCACTATCCTAGGCATTGTATCGGTCGCATTGCACATCCGTAGGCAAGTACACCTTGCTCTCAACAATGAACATTGATTTGGTTTGGTTTTAATATGATTTTTATGTGAACTCTTAGATTTTGATTGTCAATATTCGCAATCGGAAGTAATTGTCATACCTTGTCCACTGCCCTTAACGGGACTCAAATCGATCAAGTATCGATCGTTTATTGAATTTATTGGTTTTGTCGACAACCCATTCTATTATAACAAAAGGTTATGGGTCTTTCTCTACGACACCTATGCGTGATAATGAGCATGGAACACTTTTCAGTTTTGCTTTTAATTGTGAATCGATCGACCTATGAATAATTTTGCATGTTACGACACAAGTTCAGGCCTAAGACTGCCCCTACATAGTGCATACAATATACTGCCTAAAATACTACATATGCAATAAAGTTATATATCATGCTCTCTTTTCCTGAACAATATACTGGACAATATACTTTCCAGTATACTTTCAGTACATGTGTTTACATATAAATTCTCTGTCCCAGACTCCCAGGATAGTATACTTCCCAGGATATTTTTAGTGCAGTAAGGCTATGTTATCCATATTTTTTGATTTTTGTCCATTTATTTTATGCCAATCTGATTGGTGGTGGCCCTGGAAATTGATACACAATATCCTAGCATGTATGAGGTGTGGGTGAATTTTTAAGGGAATCAAACGGTCGGATCTCCTATATCATATTGTTTCTCATTCAGTAGGAAATACGAAACACATCTAGATACAAATTTCTTAGCCTGATTATGAAAACGTACTATTATGATTGGCCGCTTATGAAAGGGCATCGATATCATGTCTAGCGACATCCGACATGCATCGTACTCTACCATATTATACTGTATTGTACCAAATCGATTCACTTCATAGCTGGTCATAACACACTCCAGTGTATAGTGATTAAAGCGATATAGGTTACTAGCATGTCTCATGCTATTGATTATGAATGGCAAATATTATCGAGTCTTGTATTTCCTCGAGGGGAACCACATGTATGATGGATTTCACGGATGCCCACGGTAATGAATTCAAATAAAAATGTTCATGAATTAATAACTAAATTGATCACCTAGATTCATTGGGATATGAGATTTCCAGGTTGTATGCAGTCCCATTATCTCGGCCGCTTATGGATTTGGAGCTCACAGTCGTGGGGGGCACACTTCCAGCTCACCATTGAGTGCTAGAATATTATGCTAATTATTATTAGGTCACCGATGAGTGATGCAATACCATTTTACCTGGATAGGCAGCAACACATGTTTCCTTTGGAACCTAAAATGCATGTGATAGTAATCATGAATTTGAAAACCCTGGCTAATGTTATCAAGCCATAATTCATGATTGGCCGAGGTTGATGGATGGTATCTATTCACTGTTCCAGATTTGTATTGCTTACTCAGTTTACTTCCTTATTGTTATTTCTTTACTGCTTTAATTTTTATGCTTGCATTCTGGTTTTAGTACACCATAGAGATTTTATTGTAGTACTTGCTATCTGGGGTTAACTGCACTGGTTTTGTATGGCCATATCTCATAGCGGAGCCTGAGGATCTACCGAATCTTCCTTTTGATGGTCAGCACGCTGAGGACCAACACCCGAGCACCTGAGTAGGTATCTATCTTATCTCCCATTATACATTTTGTATATCTTTTGAGGCGTTTAGCCACCGATAATGTGTTAGCTCGTGTTCTGGGATTAAGTTCCCGTCCGAGGGCAACATGATTGTATATACTCTTGTTTGCAACTAGACATGATCATGTATTATTTTATAGTTTGTTTGTATTCCATTTTGTATTACTAGGTTCATGATCATCTATATATCTGTAGTTTGAGATTGTAGGATATGTAGCATGGGAATATGTAGATAAGGCTTACTCCCAAGGGCACCATGTTAGAAATGTAACCAGAGGAACGAAAAAGGATAGGTCAAACGTGTTCACCATTGGGAACTGAGAGCAAATCGTCCCCTGTTCGCCTAAGCCTTGGGTGATTGCGTCGTTAGTGCCAAAAAATTGAGAGGGTTGTTCATTGTTGGGAGTGTCATTGTTACATCTTAGTGGTGGAGGATAAGGACTAACTTCCTAGTCAGGAAAGGAAGGACCTCTAGTGGACGCCAATTCAATGATTTTTTTTATCACCAAGATATTCAGAAAGCTCTGCAGATTAGATCAATGGAGTTATTCTCCCTCATATGACAAGAACTCCTTGATTTTGTATCTCTCTTTGTTTTCCTATGTGTACTAACACATGTAAGAGAGGCGGGGATAGTTCTTGGCTACCACTCTAACGCTCAAAGTTAGATCAAGATTGAGGTGAGTGTGAAATCTGACAGAGTTTCAGGGTAAATTGTATAGCTTTCTTAGATGGTAAAGGGTGATATTTAAAGCCTTTGCAAGGAAACCCCTAGAACCTTTACTTGCCTACCAAGTTACGTCTTCAATAAGTTAGCATGATAAATATGAAATCCCATAAATATTTGATAATAATCTCCTTAGGATCACGCCTAATTAGTATACCTTAAGCGTCTGGTTATGAGGTAAGTATGGACTCGTGAGGGCTCTTATTAGACTCGGGCCTGGCCTATATAGTAGTTCTAAGACTATCAATAGTTTTTATCACTAGACAAAATGTAACCAACTTCTAGTCACTAAAACTTTGTTGATAGTACTTATATTCCATTGCCAACAAGACCACGACGACTACAAACATTCAAATGCGTATGAAACTCACATCATTAAGTCCAATCAAACATGTATGTTGTGTTTGATTGGACTTTTTTTTTTTTTTTTCTGAAAAATATTTTCATCATAATTTTTCACTAATATGTAGTGTTTGATAGCTTATATTTTCTATCAAATTATTTTAAAAAAATATTATTTCTTATATTTTTCTTTACAAAATAGTGGAAAATAAAATTGGGCCAACTCTTAAAAAAATGTCATTTTTCTGAAAAAATAATAACAATCAAATATTCAAATTAAGTTTTTCATATTTTTTTAAAAAATATTCATAAAAAATAATTACAATCAAACAACGTCAATTATAAAAAAAATCAAATGTTTATAGTGATAAAATTAATTAATTTTTTTTATCTTGCAATCATGCCCACTTAAAATGATTTATCCGTTAGGTCAATGATCCAAACCGGTATTAATCGAAGTGGTGTTGACAAAAAATTCCATATGGCATCCTCCTAGTTGACCATATTTAGATCCCTTAAAGAAAGAACACATACCTACACTAGTAACCACCCACAAGCGGTTAATCTCTCCCTCCATAGCATCACTATTTAAAAGATCCCCCCTCCAAATACAAATTAATAAAGGACCCATCTCCCAAAAAAAAAAGAAAAAAAAGGAAAAAAAACCTCCACGTGTACACATTCCCACTAAAATCTCCCTCCTCACTCTGCTGCTTCATTTGCCAATGGCGTCCTCCCTCTTCCTCTCCGCCACCCCTCCCCTCATCCGAACCCACTCCCCCAAATCTAGGGCGAGGGTTAGGGTTTCCTCCCCGCACCCCTTCCAAAACCCTAAATTTCCGAGGAACCCGACCAAATTTTCCCCCAAATTGTTCCCGCTCGCCGGAGGGACGTCGATCGGAGGGACCGAAACGGAAGAAGAGGAGCTCGCCGGCGATGCCATCCCGGCGGGAGAGGAATCGGCGGCGTTCGAGCTGGGGGAGCAGAAGGTGTCTTCATGGATCTACTTCACTGTTATTTTGGGGTCGGTCCTCTTCGCGCTCGACTTCCTCTGGCTCAGCCCCTCCACGGGGTACGGTACCGCTTTCGTAGATGCTGTGTCGGGACTTACGGAGAGCAAGGAGGTGATCATTTTGGAATTTCTTGTGATATTTTTTTTTTTGTTGCTAAATGTCTTGAGGGTCTGCTTGGTAAAGTTGTTTTCATATATTTTGGGGTGTTTCTGATCCGACCATTTATGAAGTATTAAAAAAAAAAATCTATTTGGTAATTTTTTGTATGCACGGTTCAAAACCTTCCAAAACCGGAAATATAATTTTAGGTGTCTTTATAAACATCTCCGACAGATTTTAAGATATTTTATTATTTTATTTTATTTTATTTATATTCTAACCAACAATATCTATACTCTTATAATGAGGTTTGAAAATTAAGCCATAAATACTTAACTAACTATTTTTTACAAAAAAAAAAACTAATTATTTAACTACCTAATATTATTTATTTACATCTAAACAATTCTAACAAAAGTGGTTAAGGTGGGAGGTATTTTTCTTGGTTGCTTGATTTCGATTTCTAGGAACAGTAGTATTTATAATAATTTTATATTTAATTTTTTTAATATTTTTGTACGCACGTGCAATATGTGCTACACATTACTAGTAATTATTAATACCATACCCAATTTTTTTTTCTCATCTTTGTTTCTATTCTACTTCTCCCAAACTACGGGTACTTTCTCCGATAAGTTCATAAAATTTTTCTCTCCTATTTTCATCCAACGATTCTATTATTTCATGTGTTTCTATTATTTTGATCAAATATTGACTTCTACCTTATGGTCGAGGCGTGACTGGTTGACAGTTCCTGCTTTCGAGACCGCTTATAAAATTAACCAGACTTCAGCATCAGAAATAAATCTATGGAAGAGCTTTTGTTTATATATGGACATATATGAATTTTATTTATGTTAAAAAAATCCAGAACCGCTCGTTAATTTGCACTGATTTAAAAGCTGCTACTTAAAACCACCAAAAACCGGACCACTCATAACCGTTCATAACTGGTACTGTAAAAACACCTCATAACCGCTACCCTTATAATCGCCAAGCATACCCTAAATATACAATCTATTGCATCGAGTATTATAAATTTTACAAAATGGCGATCCCTTTCAATATATAAATATTCAAACTTCATTCAGAGCAAGTTGTTGTTTGAAAGGCATTTGTCAATGCTATATCGGGAGTTCTGTACATTAAGGAGGTTAAATTTATGGGGAATTTGATAAACTTTGGAGGTTTTTGTGCTATTTTTAGCTAAATGCCTTTAGTAGAAGTGTAAAAATATTATATTCCATTCACGAAGAGGAAAATTGTGTCTTTATTTCAAAAGAATAGATTTAAATTCTATGTTCTTGAAGTGTGGACTGTAAATTAAAATGTAACAGATCCATCTATTCGTATTTGTATGAAGTTCTAAATTTTCGCACAGCGGGAATCCCTTTTGAGTCATAGTTGGAACAAGTTGGTATGTGAATCCATCAAAATAATGCTTGTTATCCATTTATTTATGAATCCATCAAACTAATGCTTGCAGTCCATTTATATATCTGGAAAAAATTATCTCATATAAATTTGTATCCAACTACCCACACAAATTATACCGTATGCGCACATGATTTGAATGTCGTAGCTGTGTGTAAGTGAAGGTGTTCTTGCAAAGTATTGCATGATCAATTTACTCCATACCCATCTCCACGGATAATTGTCAAGAACCGTCTGGAGTTTGATGCTTAGAGATTTGCCATTGTCGTGATTATCTCATTTTGTAATCATTGGTTGTTAGTTTTAGGTGTGGAGTGAATGAAACCATGAGCATGTATAAGCATGACACCCTAGAGTCAATATTAGTACCTCATCCATTCTTGCCTCAAAATGCTGGAAAATGGGAAGGTTATCCTTAAACCAAGATTGAAAGGTTAGAATTTTTGTGACAAGTATTAGGAAAGTTACTACAGTTATGTAATTTAAGCATTAACATTGTAGATACTACATATGGTGCTCAATAATCTTAACGAGGATGAGGTTCTGAATGGATATGTATCCATTTGAGCCTACCCTTGGTTTCTATCCGCATCTTTTCCTTCAATGTGCTAGCCAAGGCAAGATATAGAGATGTGATTGATACTTGGGGCTTTAGTTACATATGGAGTTCTGCACAATGGAATTTCATGAATTATTCACTTAAGCTTGCTAATGAATTATTCAACAAACTAGGGAACTGTAGGAAATGATGTATCCAATGAGATAATGCTGATTGTGATATTGAAGAAGTTAAAGCATCCGTGCTTTTGCTGTCCAAGTTTGTCAAGGTCTATGTTGCATAACATGGGGACATGGTGTCCATATCCGTACGTGTCTTCAGATTAGTGTTTCACCACTTAACAGATGTTTTCATAAAATTGAAAACAACTAAAGACTAGGATCTTATTATATTCCTAGTGAGAACTGGAGATCTTTCTTTTCCAACCAAATAGCGGAACTAAGAAATTTCCAAATGAATGGTGGAGAAGCATTTGATTCTTATTTACAAAAATAAGGAAGATATGCAATGTTGTAGAAACCATCATGGAATTAGTTTATGAGACACGTCACACACTATGATTCTACGTGAGTTGTGGCAAAAGATAAATGAAGTAACCATTGTGGCTGAGATAATCAATTCTGTTTATGGTAGGGGGTCAGAGGACCGTACACGCTACGCACAAAAACTTTTAACGTAAAGACTTATGGAGAAGAAGATAGATCTAAGGCATTGTTTGGATTGATTTAGGGAAGGCCGAGGAGGCGGTGGTTTTAGACACTTTACAAGTCTATAGCAGTTGTATGGAGGTGATTCCGGACGTAGGATGCTAGGATGAAAAATTTGAATTGATTCTTATATATTTACTATTGCCCTAGACTTGTGTCAAGGGTCAGTATTAAGTCCTTCCCTCTTACACTAGTTATTGATATAATGATATGCTTACTATGTATATGTGCAGGATATTGAATGTGCTTCTCGATGGGTTTGTATTAGTTATATATGGTAGTGATCTACTGATTTCTATGTTTAAAGGTGTGGAAAAGTAATATTGTGGATCTAAAATTAGCAAGGAAAACCAGAGCATAACTAGGAACGGAACAAGAGAAAATATTTCTTTGATGGTCGCAAGATACTTAAGAATGTATGTTTCTGTTACCTAGGATCAATATTTTTCAACTGTTAATTGAAAGGACAATTTTATATGACGATAGTAAGACATGCCACTCTTCACGATTGAAATGTGCACAATGAAGAACTATGTACGTAAAATCGCAAGCTATTCTTTGTTCATTTTGGGTGGAATAGCCTCTGGATAGGATTTAATAAGCCCTTGAGCTCAAGGTGGGATCTTATTGTTGGCCAGCATGTTGGACATGATACTTATAAGAACTGTTCCATCATATGAAACTCATGCATAGAAAGTCTAAACAAAATCCTCTTTGGCAGCCTAATAGGAAGGACACGTATATCATGAAGCAGTTCCCAAATGAGAGATTGGAAACAACCATTCCTGATCTCCTGTGTCACACAGTTCTGCACCTATTCACAAATATTTTACTTTCACAGAATTTCTCTCCCAATTCTTTGATTAAATTGCAAAACTTAATATATGAAATTTCCATTTTCAACTAAAAGATTATTACATGATAATGGGATTTTGCCATCATGGTTTATGGAATAATAATGTTATACAATTAGGATGCATCTCATTGTAAAGTGAGATACACAAGTCATATTTCCTATATATGTTGAAATTTAGTGTCTGTCATATGTAAATATTCTATCTTGCGCTAGATATGCATTTATGTTGAACACTGTTGTCATTCGGATCAATTATCTGTTTGATAAGAACATTTACGCAACAAAATATTTTCTTTGTGCGTCGGTAAAAAAAAAACATATTTTTTTGGAGAGAGACTATTTCACCAATCGAGTCACGTGTACACTTAAGGTTCAAACCGCAGCAGCAGTATCGACATCGAACCCTCTAAGAGTCGTTATTGGCAGTTTTGGTGGTTTTGAATCGAAATGCCTAGTTTTGGTGCTTCAGATAAACATTTAAAAATGTCATATCTTTTTCAAAATGCAAGAAATGTATACATAATTTCATGAAAGACGGGAGAGCCATGGGGCTGTCTAAGTGGAAGTCATGGGTTCGAGACCCTAGGGGCCAGTTGACTAAGTGTACCTTCAAATCTCAAAAGGAAATACTCTAAATATATGTTGGTTTGGTAAATAACTGTATAACTTAACAATTACAATTTATAACTAAGTTAAAAGGCAACTCATATATATAGACTCAAAAAAGTTTCTATCTTAAGCATGGAAATGAAAGTAAAACCAAGTCGAGTACATATCTTAAGCAATTTCAACAAAATATTAAAAAACTGACAAATCTCAACCTTGTTTAGGGATGTTCTAATTTCTGCCACAATCAAAATAATTTGGGATGTTTCAGCTGATATCGAAAAAGTCTGGACGGGTTTGGTTAAGTTTGATCCATTTTGATTGGTCTTGGACCATAGTGGACAAGAAATTGATCAATACTTTTGATATTAGCCCAATATTGTAGGTATTGGCTAATACCAATCTTATGACACAGTTTCAGATTTGTTTGGCCCAATTTCAATAGGATAGGCCTATATATATTGGCATAGGCAGATTTCTTAAACATTGATCCTTCTTGATGCTTTCTTTTATGTATATTCATATTTAAGCTTAAGGAATAAGGAAACGGAGCCTCAAAACGGTTTTGCATATAGCTAGATACACCACTCTAGCTTGCCTATTAAAGTGAGATTATTGTTTTTCTTATGTACTGTAATTATTTTATTTTATTTTATTTTTATTGTGTAACTCGTATGTACTGTGATAAATGTATGGATGCCCTTGCAAAGTTGAAGTTACTTGAGTAGATATGCTGCAGCCTTTACACCAGTTATTTAATTTTGTGTGTGGCATGTGTCTACAATCTAAATATTATGTTAAAATCCATATGCTGAAGCCTTGATGCTATTTTCCTTCAGACGATTCTTGGGACGTGTCAATATTTTAGGACCTAATATTCCTATTAGGCTTATGCTTTAAATGCCTTCTAATAGCCAATGCTTGCTTATCTGGAAGAATAGAAGTCTACCCACCTTTGGGCTTCTTGTTGGGTTCTTAGAGGTATTTTTCGTACCTATTTTAATTTGGTTCAACGATCCTAATTCTGGTTATTTTGACTTTCTTTTGCAGATATCAATGCTGATTCTTATTTTCATATTTGCCATCATGCATAGTGGTATGGCAAGTCTCCGAGATGTAGGCGAGAAACTACTTGGTGAGCGGGCTTACCGTGTTCTTTTCGCTGGCATCTCACTTCCTTTAGCTGTCACTACTGTAGTAAGTTTCTCTATAACTTTGACTCGCTTGTCATACTATCATTACAACTTTGTCCACTATCCTTCTTAACTCCTATGGATCATTCTTTTCAGGTGTACTTCATTAACCACCGGTATGATGGAATACAAATGTGGCAACTCCAGGGAGTCCCTGGACTTCATGAGCTTGTTTGGGCCTCATCCTTCATCTCTTTCTTGTTTCTCTACCCATCTACCTTCAATCTTTTGGAGGTTGCAGCAGTCGATAAGCCAAAAATGCACTTATGGGAAACTGGAGTCATGAGAATTACCAGACACCCACAGGTTAGCATTTTTCACAAAATTATGTTGCAAGGGTCGCTTAGACTGACAAGTAATTGTGGTTGTCCCGCCATTTGTATCAGATGGTTGGCCAGGTGATCTGGTGCTTAGTTCACACCCTTTGGATCGGTAACTCCGTGGTGGCTGCAGCCTCAGTTGGTTTGATTGGTCACCATTTATTTGGCGTGTGGAACGGTGATAGGAGGCTGAAAGCACGTTATGGTGAAGCTTTTGAATCGCTCAAGAGCAGGACAAGTGTAGTTCCTTTTGCAGCAATTCTCGATGGACGCCAAAAGCTCCCTAAAGATTACTACAAGGAATTTGTTCGTCTACCTTATCTCACTATCACTGCACTGACTTTAGGTGCATATTTTGCACATCCACTTATGCAGTCGTCCAGCTATGGTCTTCACTGGTAGGAGGCTGTGTACATCTGCTTTTATCTGTATATGAACTTTATATATATATATATATATATATATATATATATATATATATATGGGCACAGATATAACTGAGAAAAGAAAATATATGAGCCAGATACAACAATTCTCTACTTCCAGATTTCTCTCTATGATGCATTGGTGAGAAAAGTGTTTTGGATCATTACCTTGCTTGCCAGTTATTGCCCTCTCCTTCTTTAGTTGCCATGCATATAAGCTGCATGCAGGAGTCAGATGATTAAATTTGCATATATTTGTTAAATTTTATAGTTGGACTCATGAATTCCGATACAACTTTGAGGAGTTTGTAATTTTTTTTTTCTTTGACACTAAAATTGTCTTTTACTATCTTCGAATGTGGTAGTAACTAGCTAAGTAAAATTATCGGAAAAACAAACCATTGTTATTTACTTGGCGTTGAAAGGCTCACTTTGCATGCTTCTTAGTTATTCTAAATTAGGAAGGGAATAAATTGTTAGCGAGTCTTCGGTTTTTTTTTTTTTTTTTTTTCATTTGTTAAACAGTCGGCAACATAAATAGAAAGTTCATTTTATTTCTACGTGTGTAAAAAAAATTATTAAAAAAATAAAATATAAATTTATTATAAATATTGTCGTTTATAAAAATTAAACTCAAGCAATCAAGAAAAATGTTTCTCGTTTTAACCACTTGAGTTACATATGTTTAGTTATAATTAAAAAATTATATTATGTAGTTAAATAATTAGTTAAAATTTTTAAAATAATTAATAAAACTAGTAAATTTAAATAATTTATTCTTTCTGATATTAATATAAAATTTATATTTTAATTAGAATTTGTTATAGATTTGATTATATTTTAATTATAATTAGTTATAGATATTTTTTTATTTTTTATAAAGAGTTTTGAAAACGGTTAGCTACGTAATATTATCTAATTATAAACAAAACTACTTGTAACTCATGTGGTTAAGGTGGGAGGTATTCTTTCTAATTGTCAGAGTTCAAATCCCTGTAGTGTTACTTATAATATATTTAAATTTTTCAATAATTTTTTTATGTCATATTAATTTTTTTTAAATAAATAATTGATGATATCTATATATATACTGTTTAGACGGCTCACTTTTGAGCCGTTTTGAAGTCTCATTATATTATGGAAGATAGAAGATATTTGTAAACGGTTTAAACGGTTCAATTTTGAGTTGTTTTTAAGCCAACTGTCGACATTGCTCCTTTCTAATTTTTTGCTAAACTTGAGACGAAGCTAGATTAGATATGGAAAACAAAATAGTTAAGATTATTATATATCAAATCTTAATTTAACGATATTAAGCAAGCTTATGCAATTATATGACAAAATATCTAATTTTTTTAATAAAATTTTGATGTAGCTAATTTTATTTAATAAAATTTTAGAATTATTTTGTTTTTAATTTATTTGAGGTCGACTCTCCTCTGCTGTTGTCGAAGATGATGGGTTTCGTTACTTAAAAGAAGAAAAAGAAAGGAACTTTTTTGGTTGTGTGATGTGGAAGTCTTTATAGGCCGAGGAAATCCAGCTCCATGGTCTTCAACATTACTGATGCGCTCAAGTACTGCTGCAGTGCAGTGTGAATACAACTACAAAATATGCAATTGTAGATTTGTCTTTGTAGATTTTTCTGATTGCAATATGCAATTGTAGATGGTGCAAGTACATGACTACATTTGGCACTCGACAAAGGCACTATATACTCAGGGTGATCCAAATTTTTTTATAAATTTTTCATTCAAAAATTTACTTAGAGCTAGTCCAAAAATTTATTAGGACTGTCAAAAGACAGTCCTTTCAATATGTTAGACTGTAAAAAATTTGACAGTCCTAATAAATTTTTGGACTAGTTCTGAGTAAATTTCTGAACGAAAAATTTATAAAAAAAAATTGGACCAGCTCTGAGTGTATTTTGTAGTCTTTATCATCAGCCCTAAATTTGTGAAAAATTCACTTGAATGCTTCTTATGCCTTCAACTCCGAGGAAGAACATGCTCCATCATTTTTAAATGCAAAACCTTACACTGCTCTACACAGCATCGTAGCC
Source organism: Iris macrosiphon (assembly GCA_036927795.1). Lineage (NCBI taxonomy): Eukaryota > Viridiplantae > Streptophyta > Magnoliopsida > Asparagales > Iridaceae > Iris > Iris macrosiphon. The sequence continues at coordinate 225,414,385 of JAYESA010000004.1, read as the reverse complement.
AGAATTTAGGTACAGCAGGGTCAAAATTAACTAATAAATTTTTAATCCAAAAAATTTATAAAAATGCAAAAAAAAATAACAACATAAATTAGTCGTAAAATATTTTAATCACAAAGATATTAAAATAGTTATATTATATCATAACCGACATAATTGTTTACAATAATCACCTAGTCTTCATAATATGAAGTTAGCCCCCACAGGAGAGGGCAAAGAAAGGGGGGAGAGCTACTATGGTTTTGTTTGCTCGCTGTTATGAGTTGTGACTTGTTTGCTCACTATTGTGAGTTGTGACTTTTGTTTGCTCATTGGTGTCTTTTGTTTCTCATAATTTTTTTTTTTTTTTTCTGAGTGGAATCATGTGACCCCACTCGTCCCTTCTCCCTCCGCCACCGGTTCTACATGAGACGACAACAACATTCTTCAGACGGCACTGATAAATGGATGGGCTTGCAGAAGTTGATAGAGAACCAGTCATTTTTGTTCACTCTTCCATTCAAGTATTGCCACTCGTGCGCAAAATGACATGATTATCAATACAAAGGTCTTGATTTTGGGAATATAAACACTTCTCCTTCCAGACTGATTCTTGTACATAAAAAATATCTGGTTGAGCATCTCATAGTCAGAAAGAAGCTAATGTTTCCAGCATATTTTTCATTGATTCATTATATAAATCAGAAAGAAGCTAATGTCTCCTGCACATCTTTCACTGATTCATTATATACAATGAGAAGTCTCAAGAAATAAATGGGGAAATATTCCCTACAGAAGCAAATTGGCAAAACTTGTAACAATGAGAGCCTCAATGGCCAGAAATGTGCTTAGCATCAATTAATCGACTTCTCATCCCTACGTTGCCCCAATTGGGACATCTCTTATGCACAGAAGAATAATGATAAATATGAAATATACCTATATTTATCTAGAAGATTACCCTTGTGACAAAAAAAAAATTAGGGGGGCTCATCAGCAATGGCATTAGATCTTCCAACATTTAGTACGTGGATGTTTCGTCTTCATTGTCCGACATGGACGAGACCTCGCCTGAGCCTCTCTCTTGCTCCCCGTCACTAACCTGCAGACGGGTCCCACGTCTCTTTCGTCTTGGTGCACCACCAATCCTTCTGTGATGTCCTAAAGAAAATAAACTCCCATGTCGTTACAAGCTCAGGTGGAACGTGTAAGTGTTCAGGTCATCTCTACTATTATAATGCGGCTTAAAACGCCTCAAAATGAGCCATCTAAGTCGCATGTATATTGTTAATAATTGATATAAAAAAAATCAACTTTTTCTTACTACAACATATGTTCTCTCCTCAAGTAGTTAAAAAAAAAAACTAAAATCCTTCTCACTACATGGACATATAACAAATCCTAAAATATATTCAATATTTAAATAATATTTAAACTAACTGCATGATATTATCTAACTAAATACATATCCAAAATTCTAAAAATATATTTATAACAAATCCTAATTAAAATATATTCAAATAATATGTAGCAAAATTTAATATAATTAAAAAATTATCTAATTTTTCAATAACATCATAGAACTTTGTTTTCTTTTTTTGGTACGTACATTGCACGTGAACGTGACTAGTTCAAAATAGTACTGAGTGAGCATTTGAGTTTACTTTTTGTGGTGATAGTACTGCGTGTGATCGCCAGGAATTCCTCCCACTTGTAGCGGCTCAGCTCTTGCTTCTCTTCCTCTGACAGCTCAAAGTTTGGTTCTCTTCCGCACATGAAAGCTGCCCTGTTTTTAAATGAAATCAGATTCAATCATTCTGCATTCCTTTCAAGAAAACCTAAACAACCAGGTGATAAAGTGCTAGTAAAGATAGATACTTTCCTCATCTGGTATTTTCTTCTAAAATTCACTCGGGTGGTTGATTTATTTTATTACCAACAACCCAGAAAAGATTTTCTTTAGGCAAACTTGATATATGACTGAGGATTCAACCTTTATTTGCCATCGATAATATTCAGCTTCAACACCCTAATTTTATATAGTTTTATAGAGAGAAGGTTTAAACGACATCTACCCAGGATATTATGCATACTTGAACCATTGACCTCGCTGGTGGTGACTCAGTAGGGAGTTCACAGTTCGATCAACCAATAAAGCCAAAAAAAATATTTGTATCAACATAAAGCCAATCAGTAAAGCACCAAACTGGTAGGTTAATCATATGTTGTCAATTAGTGCTTTAAGACTGATCATGACTCAGACTGCCAGATGTTTTTATGATTTTGGTCATAGGTGATAAGTACAACACCACAAATGTGGCAGAGGAATGTGTTTATCAAGCACACACAGTCACTATGTCCATAATTAGACGCTACAAAGATTTACCATACGCAAATGGAAAAGAAAAAGAGGAACCTGTTGGATTGATTGATCGGATGATACCAATTATAAAGATTAGGAATAGTTTGATGGATGATTTATGGAACCTTCAAAGAGTCTATGTCAGAAAGGGAGCAGTAGCTTGAAAAATGTAAACACTGACGAAATATAAGGCCCAATCAAAAGACTTGATTGTGTATTCTTGCTTACTGAGAGCTTAAACAGGTATAAAGAGCACTCAAATCATTTACTGTCCAGCTCCCCTCTTCCTCTCCTTCTCTTGTGCCCCCTAGTCCCCCCACTCCCTCCCCCATCTCTTCCTTTCCCGTCCCTCCTCACACTCTTTATGCTCCTTCAATCAACCAACGCTCCTTCTATCAACCAACTGAAGGTTTGTTGGTCGCATTGCTTCTCCCCACCATCCATCTCTACCTTTACCAGCCATATATGTAAAATTAACAATAATGGCACATGTCGGACACAGCACAGACATGCCAAATTCCATGCCATGTCAGAATGTAGGTACCATCTCGTTCCATATACATGTCCCTGCAACATAGGTTTTAGTATAGAAAAGAAAACTCATTTTCCATTAGAGCTTTAATGAACATCTCAGAGGAAACAACAAGCTTTTCAGCATCTACACCCAATTGTTTCCCATGAACCATGCATATTGTATGCACAGGACCCTTTTATCATGCCTCCCAGGTGCCCATTTGCTCCTAAACTGAAACTGAAGCACCAAATGGTGAAGATTACAAGAAATAAATAATTCTCATGTTGATTGTTGTTAACATTATAATTATGGAATCTTGTGCACATCTTACTTCTGCTCCAACATTAGCTTATCAGATCAGGGTTGACAGGAAAATCAAGCAAGTAATTGCATTATTTAAGTTTAAAAAGGAAAAAAAATCACTAATGCGACATTAAATATCAGTAATAAGTTAATGATGTGAGGGACAATTTCGAAGAACGAACCTTAAAAATGCAGAAGCAGAGTGGAGGCAGGCTCGTTGGAGTTTGATGCCAATACAGTGTCAAATATGGATTTGTCTTGGTGTGCCGAAACACACAGAATGGAGGATAACTATGCCGGTGGAAGTCGACACTTGGGTTGTCCAAGTCCATGGACCATTAGCGAGATCCCGAGTCCACGGGTTCGATGGTGTCTTGGAATTCACCAAGAGATCTTAACAAAAATCTTAATAGAAGTACCCTTCATGAATAAAGTTCTATTATGATGGTTAGCCTTTCTAATGACTACAGTAGCATTACAAGAAAATATCCTAACATCAACTAAAAGACAAATATGGCTATCCTTATTAACAATAAAAATAAAAGAAAATCTCATAATCTCAACTAAAAGCCGGACAAGCCATCCTTATTAGCAATAAAGGAAAATAAAAACATAATCCAACTAAAATATCATAACTAGACATCAGAAGATGTGCCCAAGAAGATCAATTCATCCATGACTTCAAAAGGGAGAAAAGCAACTCGTATGTTCAATTCTCATCCACATGGAACGCGAGTTCAATGATGAAGCCATATTTTTTTTCCTCTTGCCATTGATAGAGTATGACATATCCTAAGCTTCTACCATATGGAGGAAAAGTTAATTCTAATTGTGGATAGAGATGCAACGACCGAGGCCAAGTCGAAGACTAGAGGGAGGGGTCTTCGGTGGATTTAGGAGTTCTTGAGTCATCTTCCGTCATTTTAAGTGCAACTATTACAACCCACATGCCGACTTTGATCCTTTAGGGAAAGTTTCATATGATTTGATGAGATCTTTTGATATCCATGATGATCCATACCTCCAGGAGTTTTTTGGAGATTTAACAAGGAAGATCCACGTACTGCCTAGCGCATTGATGAGCTGACGACTGAGCCCTGACAGTTGAAGGACACTATCTATTCTAAGTACTTGTTCGTGTGGACTGGGAGAATAATATTGAGCTGAAAGTTAAAGACCCCTGGCAGCTACGAGTGCTTGCATGTGCAGAGATGGGCATAATGTCGATTTCCAAGAACTCGAGGACAGGTTTTCTTCAATTAGAGGAGTCTGATGTAGGAAAGTTTGGTTAGTAATAATATTTTATTTGAGATTAGGATATTTTCTTTATCTTTATTGTTATAAGAATAGTCATGTTTGGCTTTCAGTTCAAATTATCATATCTTCCTTCTCTTTATTGTTAATAATAATAGTTATGTCTAGCTTTTACTTGATGTTGGGATATTTCATTCTCTTTATTTAGGATTAACTTTAATCCTTCCGAAGTGTAAGCTATATATATATAAAAAAAAATTATATATATATATATATATATATATATATATATATATATATATATATATATCCTACTGTAGTCATTAGAAAGACAGACCAATTATAGTAAAACTTCATTCAAGAAGAGTGCTTCTCTTTAGATCTCTTGGTGCACTCCAAGGTTCTCGTGGACTCGTTATCTTGCTTGTGGATTCGTGCACCGTCCAACAAAGTGCCGAAGCCAGAGTAGTTATCCTCCATCGTACTCGTTTTGGCGCACCAACTACGACAAATTTGTATTCCATACCGTATCGGTGTTGAACTTCGAGGAATCCGCCTCTAGTCGGCCTCCATATATGTAGGGTTCTGTCTTCGTGATCAACCCCACGCACCATTTAGGTTACTTGAGTAGAGTTCATATTTAACAGCCATTATATCAATAAACAGATGGAGAATTTCACTAAGGATACTCCTATATGTAAAAGCTATGTTACCATAATATAATGTGAAGAAGTGATAGGAGATAATATTCTAGGTATTTCATTCATCATGATATTACATATATATACATCCACATATCAACTTGAGGCCTAAGTCACATAGCCAATCACCATAAATACAATTTAATCACAATACCCCAATCACCATATATAGCCAGCCAATCACCATATATAACTAATCACCATAAATGCAATTTAATGATACAATTTATCCCAATACCCCCCCTCAAGTTGGAGCATGCAAGTCACAAATGTCCAACTTGCGCAAAAAAAACTCAAATTGTCGTTTCCCCAAAGCTTTGGTGAAAACATCCGCCAGTTGCCTATCCGTTGGCACATGAGATGGGCGAATAACTCCAGCAAGAACATCATCCCTCAAAAAATGACAATCTACCTCAATGTGTTTTGTGCGCTCATGGAAAACTGGGTTCTGCGCAAGATGTAAAGCAGATTGACTATTACAAAATAAATCCATAGCACACGAATGTTGCACCCCCAAACTGCCAAACAACCACTTGAGCCACTTAAACTCACACGTGACCGCCGCCATCGCACGGTACTCCGCTTCGGCCAAAGAACGGGACACGGTCACCTGTTTCTTCGTCTTCCAAGAGATGGACGAATCACTAAGAAAAACCAACCAACCAGACAAAGAGCGTCGTGTGATGGAAAAACTCGTCCAATCAGAATCACGCCACCCCCGGAGCCGCAAATTACAGTCAGAGCGAAGAAGAATGCCTTGACCGGGACAACCCTTCAGATATCTAACAACCCTCAAAGTCGCATCTCAATGATCACGTCGGGGCTCATGCATAAACTGCGACAAGATGTGAACAGCATAAGCCAAATCCGGTCGAGTAAACGAAAGATAAATCAGCCGTCCCACAAGTCGTCGATATGCTTTCCCATCAGACAAAAATGGACTTGTAGAGCGTGCCAGTTGATGATATTGTTCCATGGAAAAGCTTGCGGGTTTCGCCCCCAACAATCCTGTCTCAGAGATAATGTCAAGTGTATATTTCCATTGACACAGAAAAATACCTTCCACACTTCGAGCTACCTCAACACCAAGAATAAACTTCAACGTCCCAAGGTCCTTCATGTAAAAGCATATACTCAAATAATTCTTAAAGGCAGTAAGAGCAGCAGAATTATTGCCAGAGAGAATCAAATCGTCGACACACACAAGAACATTTATCTGAACATCGCCCTTATGAAGAGTGAAAAGCGAATAGTCAGAATACGATTGGCAAAATCCGTACTCCTGCAAAGAAGATGTCAACTTCGCAAACCAACAACGAGACGCATGTTTAAGCCCATAAAGATATTTTCGAAGCCGACATACCTGACCAGGATGTTTGGTTTGGAAACAAGATAATAGTTTCATATACACTTCTTCGGTAAGGTCTCCATGTAAGAAGGCATTGTGAACATCCATCTGATGTAGTTCCCAATTCTTTGCTGTAATTACAGCTAGAAAGGCACGAACAGTAACCATTTTTGCAACCGGAACAAAGTATCAGTGTAATAAATCCCTTCAACCTGATGATTTCCAAAAACTACCAAACGGGCTTTAAGCCACTCAACACTCCCATCAAAGTTATACTTTATCTTGTACACCCACCGGCTCCCCAGAGCACGTTTTTCAGCCGGAAGCATCTCCATGTTCCAGGTACCACTATCCTCCAACATCCGTATCTCCTTCTGCATAGCTTCTCGCCACCCTGCATCTTTAACCGCCTCTTTAAAGGAGGTCGGTTCTGTACCTGTAGTTACAGTTGCAAGAAAATTCCCGTGTCCCATAGAAAATCGGTCACTATTCAAAAAATGTGCTATAGGATAAGGAGTACCTGAGGAATGATTGGACGTGGTGGAACGTTGGGAGGGAGGACTATTAGACAACTTTCGTATTGTATTTGTAACAAAGTCACGGAGCTTCACAGACGGTATCTTGGTACACATGCCACGCCCCAGTGCACCCTTAGACACGACCACTGCCACCTCATCCTCTGCTGTCGCAGCCGCCACGGTTGCCTCTGCCACGGCGGCCTCCGTTGCCGCATCTTCCACGGCGACCTCGACCTCAGCCGCACTGTCCTCCATGGCGGCCTCAGCCTCTACGACGGCCATCCCATCCATATGAGGTAGATCAAACCCCAAAGCATCATCGCCCAAGACAAGGGACGCCAAGTCAGGAGGAACCATAACACCACGATCATCTTCAACAGAATAGGAAAATAAAATTTAACATCTCGAGAGAGAGAAAAATCACCAGTAGCTAGATCATATAAATTTTAACCCTTTTTGCCATGGGGGTGTCCCACAAAAATACACTTTCGACTGCGAGGAACAAACTTATCCATCTTAGCTTTTTGGTTGTGGGCAAAACAAAGACAACCAAAAACACGTAATTTATCATAAGAAGGAGGAGCACCAAATAATATTTCATAGGGGATTTTAAAACCAAGAAGGCTCGAAGGAGTTTGATTGATCAAATAACCATCCGCCAAAATACACTCACCCAAAAAAAATTGGCAAATTTTCCTGAAAACGTAAAGAATGTGTCACATTCAAAATATGTCTATGTTTTCGTTCGACCCTTCTATTCTGCTGAGGTGTACCTACACAAGATGTCTGAAACAAAATATCATTTTGTACAAGGTAGTCGCGCAGGCAATTAAACTCAGTACCATTATCACTTCACACAATGCGAACTTTGGAATTAAATTGCCGCTCAATCATAGAAAAAAATAACGAGAACATCTTGTATACTTCAGTCTTATCAATCAACAAAAACACCCAAACAGCACGAGAAAAATCATCCACAATCGTCAAAAAATCTCGAGCTCCACACGAAGAAGGCGTAGGATATGGCCCCCAAAGATCACAATGTATCAAATCAAAAATTGCAACAGCCCGAGAGTCACTGACAGGAAAGATACCTCAAGTTTGCTTTGCCTAATAGTAAACGTCACATGCCTTATTCACTGAACTACTAGAGCTACTCACAACAGGAAGTGACTTTACTACTTTATCAGAAGGATGCCCAAGTCGTTGATGCCAAATGTCCAGAGAAGTCGTCTCAGTCACTGCCAAGACCTGAGTCTTCAGTACAATACGAAAGTAGTAGAGTCCGTCCCGCCGTTCACCGACGCCAATCAGGGTCCTCAAACTGGGGTACTGTATCAAGCATACATTTTTAGTGAATTGTACAACACAATTTATATCATCAATAAGATGGGCTACAGAAATTAAATTGCAATGTAATTGAGGTACGAATAGAACATTCGTGAGAACCACGCCTAGTGCAAGAGCAACATGCCCGCAACACGAGACAACTGCAGTCCATCCGTCCGGGAGTTCAACCGGACACTCCTCTATTGTCGTCACCCCAGACAATAAATCCAATTTTTTTGTAACATGATTCGAATCACCTGTATCAATAATCCAAGGTGCAATGGACTTACCCACCATACGATCCTCCGGAGATTTGGCCGAAGAATTACCAAGCATAGAAATAAGTTGTTGCCATTGATCCGGAGTCAATCCCGGCACACCGCCGCCGCCTACACCATCACCTGCCATTCGCGACTGTGCAGCAACGAAGCCACGTCCTGCCACCGCCGCACGCACTTTCGCACCCCGTCCACGTCCACCACCAGCCGCATATCAGCTAAATCGGACATTGAGCGAATCCCATAGTGATTTCGCCTCCTCAAAGTAGGGTAGTCTGTTTCACCAAAGTGTCAATAGTATGCAAAATCCACTGCACAAGCATCGATTGGACGCAATATCAATCCTCCAATTGATCATTCTCCGAAGGTTTATTGATAGACCCATCAACAAACCCAAATTTCTGTCAAGCCCGTAGAAAAAGCCGAATATATCTCGACCATTCCTCATAATTCTCTCCACGAAACACCACTTTCGTAATTGTATTACTCGAATTGTCATTAGAACCAAGGTAATACGGGGATGTGGGATCGATCCGCGATGCCCAGGAGTAGAAGTTCAGCCGCCGCCGCCGCCGCTCGTCATGTCGCCGCTCGACATACCACCATCGCCGCCGCTCGAAGAAAACGTGCCATAGCCGTCAGGCTCTGATACCATGTGAAGAAGTGATAGGAGATAATATTCTAGGTATTTCATTCATCATGATATTACATATATATACATCCACATATCAACTTGGGGCCTAAGTCACATGGCCAATCACCATAAATATAATTTAATATAATTTAATCCCAATACCCCAATCACCATATATTGCCAGCCAATCACCATATATAGCTAATCACCATAAATGCAATTTAATGATACAATTTAATCCCAATATTTAAGAATACAACCAACATAACTTTATCTATGTTGGTAAGAATTTAGGATGCAAACCATGATCCATTCACATTGTGTAGCTTATATATATTACAATTTGGTTGCAAAAATCCTCTTCAATTTTTTTTACAACCATTGATTCAGAGTAATAATTGATAGAGATGAGGGTAGATAGACAAAGATACGGGCTTATTGGGAAAAATAAACTATCAACAGTCTTTGTTCTGTAGTAGGTAGTCCTGTCATTTCCCAAGCACTCGTAGGAGTTTTAGCTGAAAATTGGTAGTGACTGGTTGTTTTAGAGAACTATTTCTTAGTTTCTTGAAGAAGTTAAAAATTCAAGGGTTATAACCCTATAATATTCAAGATGGCATTGAACGTCTAACCGATGATTAATTGAAGAAATAGGTGATTATGGTTGGAGAAAACACATAATATGATTGCCTGCTTCTATGAATGATAAGTAAATATCAGCACATCCACGAAAAATAAGAATAAAGGGTGTAATTTACCGGTCATACAATCTGGCTGCTTCTTCCTGTGAGCCTACGGTGCCCAAGTGGATTTGTTTTTTGTCAACTTTTATTGCCGCCTGCCATTTCATATTTTTTAAGTAGACACCCCTCATTATGCATGGTTCTTGGTCTTCATAGAGTTTTCTCCTGTGTTTCTTTCTGCGCTTTATTTGCTTACCTGCAACTACATATATCAGTACAATCTAGATTGCACAGAAGCTAGATTTGTCGGTAAAAAAAAAATCGTAAAAATTCCAGATAAGGAAGTATGTATGACAGGTTCAATCAAGATACATTTTTATCGGAGACAACTTACATGCATAGGAAGGGAGATTGAGAGGAAAGTCCTGTAGGGATACACGCATGCAAAAGCACTGTCGTATCCCAATCATAGACCTGCTACGAGGCCAAGAACAAAAGCAAGATATGCGGTGGTTATGGCCACCCGGACAAGTTTCAACCTTTATTTATAAAAAAAATGCAATTACAATGATATCTCAACTCCCTTACCCCAAGAGTTGACCCCTTACAATGGAGATCGTAAGAAGAAAACCTCAACCCTTTACGAGGACTCACATCTAGTGACCGGTAATGATTAACCATTATATGGACGGTGATGATCTCGACCTGACAGAGTAGATGATGTTCCTTTAGAACCTCTCTCTCTCTCTATATATCTTGAAGTGGTTGAACTCTTAGATGGCGGTAGAATTCCCTTGAACCCTAAAGAAGAGCATGTAGTGGCAATTCCCCTTAACTTCCTATTTATAGGATTAAAGAAACCCTAACCATCATTAGGAACCCTAACTTAAGCCTCAAGTCATCCCATAATCCATATGAACCATCAAATTTGACAAAAAAAATCAGATCCTAAACCAGCATTTCGTTCAGGCCTGAAATTCCCGTATTTATGTTCCATCAGTGCTAGAAAAACTGCATTTAACCACCAAATATCTTGACAACAAGTTCGCCAGAACCTGACGAACATCCGACAACGCCGGCTCGTTGATTCTGCGATTGCTCCAAACTATCACATCCCTTAAAATCAGGTTGGATCCTAACAAACTTTTCCTCCAGTCTGATAAGAAAATGTTGGTCCCATGGCCCCTCAATCAGGCTACATGCTTGTCACTTCATGACATCGCCGGTGACAAAGTTCCTACTCTTTGTCGTTATTAACTCCGCATCCCCCTGGTTGTTCCACATCACGTGTCGTCTCCAACTGCTCGACCTCCAAGTCAATGTTAACTCTCATGTGTGGCATTTCTTGAATCAATGGGATGCTCCCGAGATCGATGACTCATACAGAACCGAAGTCACTGATCACCAGCCTCACAACAAATCTTGGTTGCGTGCTCCCGACTTATGTCTTCAATTGGAACATAATCCTATTTTGAATAGCTTTCCCCTACTTAGTTGAACCGGACAAGCAAACGATGTGGTACCCATGTGGTTCAAGCATCTCTCGAACTTGTCCACTATCATGTTTGACATTAGAGCTCTCCCATATATTCACATCTTCGAGCAGAGCAAGGTCATGCGCAATGCTCGTCGTCGAGGGTTTACATCTCCCACTGAATTGTGCAAATCGAGATGTCTTTTCGTCTCTTGAGTCGGTTTCTCCCCGTGATCTCCTTTTCAACTTCGAACTGCTGAAACCGTCGCCCACCAATAAGCTTATGCACCTCTCTTTACGCTTCAAATTTGAATTCTTAGAGTAACTCCTACTTGGAGATCGACTGATTGTCAATGTCCCAACGGTTTGATCCTCAAGATCTTGACACACCCCTATTCATCGTTACCTCTAGCGTGATAAGACGCTCCCGTATCCAAACCCAATCCTGGTCATAACACGTGCTACAAGAGTCCAACGCCTCAGTCGTTGCTGCGATGATAAGATCCCCATCGGCAACGGTCGTCAAATCCTTAAGATTTTCTTCTTTGCTTTTCGCCTTATCATCTTTGAGCTTGTTGCAATTCCTTTTGTAATGCCCGAGTATCTTTCCTACGATCCACCCTTGGCAAAATCCTGAGAACTCCCTCTTGTTCTCGCCTCTGACATGGACATTCCCTTCTTTCGAAAGGGACCAGTGCAGGCTCTTGCCTGTGACGATTCATGTTGCTTAAGTCACAATTCCTTGTTCAACATACTATTTTTGACCGACTCCATCATGATAACTACCACTGGATCAGAGTTACTCAGCAACACCACCGTTGTTTCCTAACTATCTAGTAGAGAACTCAACAACAATAGGGCTTGAAGCTCATTGTCAAGTTGCTCTCTTTATCATGAAGTGCAAAACCTAAGAGCTTGTTGAACTCTTGAATGGCATTGGAACTCCCTTAAATCATAATGAAGTGCACATATTGGCAATTCCCCTTAACTTCCTATCGATAGAAGTTGACAAACCCTAATCATCGTTAGGAACCCTGACTTGAGCCTTAATTCAGCCCCGAACCCCATATAGACTGCCAAATCATATACAAAACCGAATCCCAAATCAACCTTTCACTCAGGTCCGAAATCCGTTGGATTTCTGATCCAACAGTGCTGGAAAAACTGCACTTACCTACCAGATATCCGGCCGGCATGTTCGCTGGAACCCGATAGATATCCGGCCCGTCGACTCCGTAATTGCTCCAAATTGCCCCATCCCTTGAAATCGGGTTGGATCCCACAAGGCCTAGGGCTAGAGATTGAGAAGAAGGCCCAAGACTAGGGAAACCATAGCTCTAGTACCATGTAGAAAATAATTTAGAGAAAAGAATCATAGACAACTCTGAACGTCCTGTCTTTAAATAAAGTTGGATAACATTTAACAGGTTTTAACCCGACAACCGAATAAACTAATACATTATTTTAGCTAACAAATGGGATACTGAACCAATGCTTTCACCCCACATCATACGCTGTCTTGAAATACAGATTTTGTAGTAGCAACAAGTCCACGAGTGAAAACAAGAAGAATAAGGATTTCAAGAATACAAAATACAGAGGATCATATCTTGTTGATTCAAAGGGGTAGGATAAAATAGTGACAAACAAAATTATAAGCACAGTCTTGGAGAAAGATACCTTTAATTTGAATTTGAAACTACTGTTTATTCGATAAAGATGAATTTCTTATAGTATTGTTGCTACATGTCTACTGACAATGTCAGCAGTTAAGCTGAAGTTCAGCGGAGTGAATAGATTATGTTTACAGTCAGGTAAATTTAGCTCCTCCTTTGGTAACATTCTCAGAACTAGAGGCCCACCCTTTAGATGGCATACCTACTATAGGACAAATGATGCAAATGTAAATTTTCATATTTCGATATATGTGAAGACATTTTCTTCCCATCAGCTACAAAATTTTGCAAGAAAATCCTCAATCATTTGGTGTTGGTGGTCTAATTATACATACTGCAGGTTATCTTGATGAAATACATAGCAAAAGAACTGACTACTGTATATATTTACGGAGTCATTTTAAAGCATATACTTTTAGACTTCACAGTGGAAAAAACTAACCTGGAAAATATTGACTAGCGTCGTCCTTTGATGAGCTAGACGCAGACACATTGGAAGATACAAGGCTTGCTTCAGAATTGTTTATCTATGAAAGTACATCATAGAGATGAATAAGCTTTGGACAAAAGAAGGAACTATTGCCAACGATACCTTGAAACATATTCACGTATAAAAGTGAAAATAAAAAGTATATGTGCAGAGATACATCATAATTTGTTCTTATGAGGTTGTTAATGAAGGTGTAAGTACATTAATCTCTTTTCTTATATAGTGATTGGAAGTGTATGTGATTCCGTAACACATCATTTTACCACGCTCTGTCGAGACTCTTTTCTTCGAACATTTGGAGGATTGTTCTAGGTTGCATAAGATCAAAATGCATTATGGGAAAAGATTCGATATGCTCACAATTTGGTTTCTAGGTCTTATAGCAAGAGTCTCTTTTCTTCCTAGTTTCCTTGGCTAGGATCTGGCATCTGGTACAAGGTTGTCATCAGGTATATAGCCTTCGAGAAACTCGGTCAATGTTCTGAATCTTTATAAACTTTGATGTGTGCTACTCCATGTTTGATAAAAAGTTTTAGGTAAGGACGAAATGTGACATGGAATAAACTGCTCCACATTATATTTTAACTATTCACATAAAATGCTTGACTAAGCAAAGCTAATAGCTAATCAAAAGTAATCATTTTCTGCAGTCAAGTTAGTCACATCTGAGCTACTAACTGCGAATAGTTATCAATTTCACTACCACAATTTTTTTTAACTCATAACACCAACAATCAGGACGGTTGAAATGGAATTCGTTCTTCTGGAGTAATTTGTGATGGAAAGATACCTTTGAAGTTGATAGGAAAATTTCTATAATACCGACTATAAGACCAACCATTCTATACGGATAAGAGTGTTGGGCAATTAAGAAACATGTCCAGAAAATTAGTGTATCAAAAATGAGAATGCTAAGATGGATGAGTGGCAATACAATAAAAGAAATGATAAGAAATGAGCATATTCATGAGATGATAGAGGTGATGCCAATTAAGGACAAGATGAGAGAAAATTGTCTTAGGTGGTTTGGACATGTGCAACATAGAACAATAGATGTTTTAATAAGATAGTAGTTAAAGGAGCCACTAGGACTAGAGGTACACCTAAACTAACATGGATTGAGGTTTTAAAGGACATGTTTTCTGTTAGAACTACATAAGACATGGCCCTTAACAGAGATAGAATGAAAGAAAAGGATTCAAATGGACAAAAAAAATATGGCATAAAGGCTTTGTTGTTTTTGTTTTTGTTTTTGTTGTATAACACCAAAAATCTAATTCTTTTGTTCTCCCTCCAGTCTAGCATAGATGAGTAAAGTCAATAAAAGAATGCGACAGTCAAACCAAATTGGGAAATAGGAAGGAAAATGTGTCTGTCTATACCAGCTTGTGATGGATTGAACTAAATGAAGGCATAGGATGCACACTGACTAATTTTGCAGGCTTATTAGCATTTTCTGCAGTACTTCCATTCTCACCAGACACTGTAAGGTCAACAGGAACAGATTTTGCCCCTGAAAATAATGAACACAAAAACAATCTATTAACAAATAAAAAAAGGATACCTCACCAGTCACCAGTTCCACACTCCCTTTTCTTTCATAAAAACAGAGAAAATAACTTGACCGTGATATTGACGGTCAAATTTCTATAGTGCCAAAATAAGGCCTTATTTCCAATTTGACTTGTTATTTTGCCGTAATGAACTTGATAGTTCCAATATGATGAGATCATGCTCCATGCGGATTGAAATAATTTATAAATGTTAGCATTGCAAGTTCTAAAGAACGAAATGCTACAAGTTGCCATACCCACAAGAATAGAATAATTTTTAAGGAATGTCATATTCTCTTCAATGGTGTCAAATATTTCATAAATAGGTAATGGATGATACCTGAACAGAGCCCCAAAAGTCTCCGTCTCCTTAAGCTAACCATGTCTGAAGCGGTCTCCTATGGATACAAGGGCTCACTGCAAATTAAACAAATAATGATAGAAAGAAAAAGAATAAGCATAGTATCAACAGAATTGACAACAATATTTGATACAACATTTACAGGAAACTTTTTTTAGTGGCCTGAAATCTGACTTACATGATGAATTGAAAAGCTGAAGAATCAGATAGCAAACTAAAGTATTACCCATAATAACGATTATCACATAACATGTTGCAGCCTTTCAACAAAATACAGAGCATTTTGAGAGAAAAGCAGATTGGGTAACTAGATCAACTAGTAAGCAAATGTTTTGATAGAGGAAGTTGCAGCAGTAATATCTTCTGCAGGTTTAGACCAGCATGTTACCAGCTGTTTTGTGATTTGGATGCTCTCATGTTGACCTGATATGTTTGGCTTCTTATTTACCTTAGCTCTTCGGTCATTTTCTATTTTGGATTGTTTTCCTGGACGCTTTTGTGAGGAAAACCATGTTGGTTGGTAGTTGGTGGAAGGTTCTTCTTTATTTGTTGTATGTCATGGCAAAACCATATTACATGTCATGGTACTTGACTAGCAGAGAGGGAAAATAACAAAAAACAAAATAAAACTTGATAAAAGTGACCGTTTGGTTCGACTGCAGAAATAATAAACAAAAGGTATGATCATAGAATAACAAGAAAAAGGGCCTAAAGATAATTACGGAGCAGGATGATTCGTAGATGTCCAGGTGATCTCCAAGTAAGACGGTCAATAGATGTGTTAAGAACAGCATTCTCCAAGTACCAAATAATTTCCAATAGTTTAAAAGCTCTTGTATACCTCGTAGGTTCTTGGAGTGTTCAGTGTTTTGATGATTCATTCCTATCTAATTGACCGCAAGTTCTAAATATTATCTCCTTAATTTCTGCCTCTGGTAGATTTCAATGGTACAACCAGTTACTGAATCTTTACTTTATGCAAACAGTATTATATATAGTGCCATTATTCCTACTTTCGCATCTATTGATTCGAATTTCTAACCAATACAGGAAGCAACACCCCTTGATTAGTGTCTACACTAGGGTAGTCTTTATTAGCTATTTTTCACAATCAACTGCAAAATACAAAAGGATTACTTCAAGATCCAAACTAGCGGTGAGTTTAAAGGGTTTTGCTATCTATTTGCTCCATATTGAAGTTGACTGGTATCTTGCATCCAGGTCAGGTTATGAAGATGTCACAACTCACAAGACCCCTACAATGAGACAGCAAATATATATATGGAGCATTTCAATATTATTGCATGATAAGCTAGAGTTGGTTCAGGCATGCATACTATATTGACTGGAATCTAATTCTCGAACAGAAGAACGGAAACAGAGGGGAAAAAAAATGATGCATACAAATATTAGAATGGGCATTCCAATATGAAGCGGTTTCCCAAAGAATCTAACTCTGTAAGCATGAGGATTAAGCAATATGGTACACGAAAATGTTGCAAGACCTACAGTCATACAACCTACATGTCAGTTGTATTTTCTATTGAAAAGAGGACCATGCGATTTTCTTAGTTGTCCTGATAGTTTTTTTTTTTCCTTTCTTCAAGAAAATAAGTTCTCGAGTTATTGGATTTGGATTTTCAATTTGTTTATTTATTGTTTGGTGCACTATGATCCTATAACTAGCACACTGAGTTATTTTGAGTTACTAAAGTTTTCTTGTGAACAAATGAGAGTTTATACTCTCTAAAAGATAAAATATAATTTACTTACCAGTGAATTAACATGTTGCTTTAAAGACAACGAGAATTAAACTTTTGAGTGAACTATGAATTGATTGACAAAATGTAAGAAAAAGTAAAGTATCTTAGTTGCTTCTCTTAAGGGCATGCTTCATACTAATGAGTAATTTATCCTTTCCGAACAACCCCTATTCCTGAGCATCATTGGCATTGTTTATTTGCATTTTGGTCTAAAGCTTAATTACGACACTTTGTAGTTTCGAATAAACAGGAAACCAAATATCCTGCACAAGTGATATGATATGATGCACTAGGTGATCAAATGAAGAGAGTTTCAGCACCATTCCAGCACAAAACTACAATATTTAGATTAATTCCTCATCGATTTACTATTTAGCTTCTATATGTACCAACATAAAATCTGAAATTACATGTGTCCTTGTTGACTGCAACCGTGTTACATTGTTTCCACAAATCATGGGATTAAATTTTCTAAGGGAACTTGTAGGCATAACAAGCAAGGTATGCTAATGAGAACTAGAAAGAGTAAAAGAACGAAACCACAATCAGTTGCAAGAAGTGTTCTGTGCTACTCGAATGTTAAATTAATGATGTATCATATGCAAAGGAGTTAGAAAGGCCACAAAACAAATTGATGGAAGCCATCGAGGGTAATTCTAAAAGTGTAAGATGCTCTAATAACGAGATCCTATCCTCATATAGACATATCCGGCTGGAATCCTACGGGCAGTAATCTAGATCCATGATAATTACCCATCGGCATAGCTGCTTAGCCTTGTCGTTCGAATAAATCTGAGTTCAGGTCTTATTCTGAATATTATTTGTATGTGCAAACTTGGAAAGTTTGTGAACTCACTAGCACAAACAAGTAGCCATATTAGTGTATACTTCACACCATATATAGTATCTGAAAACACGGACACTCCAAAGAATGAACCCATGTCCATGTTGCATTGTGTCGAACATGTAACAAACACGACAGGCACAATCCAAACAGCATAATAACAACAGAAATCGCAGCAATGTTTGTATCCCCCATTAATAGTCGAGGAGTAAACTAAGCAACCAAAAACATGAAATTTGTACTGCAAGCCATTCCTAGGAAACAAAACAAGACATTCTTAATCCCGTACTAAGTGCTCTATAACATATTTTCCACAACATCCACTGAAATAAACAAAAAATGACACAGTCCGCTTCAAAATCTCCACTCTACCTTAACATACTGTGATGCACGTAACATAGACTGTGGACACCAATACAACACGAAACAGACACAGCAACTCAGCACAATTTTGGAGTGTCCTAGTGTCGTGTCCGACACGATGCTACAAGATAAACATGTTTCAATTGAATTGTCGCCTTTAAACATCATCAAATGCCAAAAAAAAAAAACTGACAATATTCGCAAGATCCAACTCCAAGAAATCAAACAGACCAACAACCGATTGTCAAATAATCTATCCGCACCCAACAAAACCTCAACAAAGCCTCGAGTCACGACATGCATAAAAAGTCAAAGTGAGCAAGAAATAGAAGAGAGAGAGAGAGAGAGAGAGAGAGAGAGAGAGAGAGAGAGTAACGAATGATTGAGAATCTTACCTAGAGAAGAAAGGGAGAGGAATAGAGTGTGTGGAAGGAGGAGACTTTTATCAACCACCTTTCGTTTGCTCTCTCTTCCCTTCTCTTCTTTACTAAATTATTCTATTAATGTATCTATATCCGTCTTTTCTCCTCTCTCCCCTCTTCCTGGAAATTATTTAGTTGGTTGGGTGGGGTTTGAAGCGATATCGGGGGAGCGTACATTTTGCGTTTTGCCTACTAGCACCCAGGTTTACATATATACCCCTACGGGATCACAACAATCTCTCTTCTTTCTTGTTGGCTCTAATTTTTTAGTCAATTAAAACATCCTCTCATGTATCTAGATGCCAAATATACGGTCAATGCGACCCAACGAGGAATGTGGACATGGAATTAGGGGGTGGGAGGGTGAGAAGAAGGTGAAAAATATTGTGGATATGAATGTACTTTTATGTACTTCTAGTTCAGTCCTTTTTGTTTTTTGTTTTTTGTTTTTTGTTTTTTGTTTTTTTTGACTCTTGATAAAGGTACTCCAAAAATGACTCAAAATAGTCTAAATTTTTATTATTGATAATTATAAGTTTGTCACTCTCAAAAAGTACTCATCATCTGACTGTCCACTTCCAATTTTTTTTTTTATAATCAGGACTGTCAAAATTTTGACAGTTCTAACAATTTGTAGGACTGTCAAAATTTTGACAGTCCTACAAATATATGTTGATTTTTTAGGACTGTCAAAATTTTGACAGTCCGGAAAGGAGGGCTACGCGAGGTGACACGAGGGCGGGGCTGTATGGAGGCCGGAAGGAGGGACGAGGCGGAGGAGCGGGAGGAGGAGGTGGCGGCGGAAGGCGGGGGAGGAGGCGAAGGCGGAGGCGCGCGCGCAGGCGGCGACGAGCGGTGGAGGACGGGACCGTTGATGCTTTTGCCATTTTCTTTTCTGTTGCGCGCAGGGGCAGCGACAAGCAGGGGCGACGAGCGGTGGAGGACGAGGTCGCTGCTGCGCGAGAGAGCGACGGCGAGCAGTGGGGGCGGGGCGAGCAGTGGAGGACGGGGTCGCTAGTGCTGCTGCTTTTGCCATTTTCTTTTATGTTGCGCACTGGGGCGGCGGCGAGCGAGGACGGCGAGCGGTGGAGGACGGGGCCACTGCTGCGCGCAGGGCCGGCGGCGAGCGGTGGAGGAGCGGGAGGGGGAGCAGGAGGAGGGAGGTGAAGAGGATGGGCAGCCATAGTAAAATTTGGGCTAGCATGAGTAAAATTTCTTCCTAACTGGACTAACACCAATACTGGGCTAACCCCGAATCATTTTTGTAGTGCCTTTATCAAAAATATTTCTTTTCTTCAAAGACAAATTCTATACGCACTCAGACACTTATTTAGGACAATCCAATTTTTTTTTAGTTTATTTATAAGTTTGTCATTCAATTTTTTTTGGTTTGAGGGCAGCCCAAATCCTTATATAAAAGCCAACGACATTTATGTTTCAGCCCAAATTTTTTTTGCAGGACTGTCACAATGTTGATAGTCCTTCCAAGTCAACATTGTGACAGTGCTAAATAACTAGGACTGTAAAAAAAATTGACAGTCCTTCCAAATTTATTTTTTTAGTTTTTTACAAGTTTGTCATCCAATTTTTTTGCTTAAGGATAGCCCAAATCCTTATATAAAAGTCAACGATATTTATGTTTCAGCCAAAAAAAAAAAAATTCAGGACTGTCACAATGTTGACAGTGCTAAATAATTAGGACTGTAAAAAAATTTGACAGTCCTTCCAATAGAAATGCCCACTGATCTGCTATCGGGACTTAGTTATCTTTCAGATCAGACTTAGTTATCTTTCATATCAGTCCTTCCAATTTTTTTGGGACAGTTATCTTTCAGATTAGACTTAGTTACCTTCTTCTTCTTCTCCATTCTCCTTTGTTGATAATGTAGAAAGTAAAGGAGCTGGGATCCACATGATGACCCCCCACAAGTGCTCATTCAAAAAGCATCCTTTAAGTGAGAACCGAAAGAATGCCATCCCTGCTTCTTGGGGAAGGAGGGGCGGGCAGGTGAACGAAAAAATCTATCGCGCTTGTGGGGGCTACCCTTTTTTGAAGGACACAGTGGGATCTTTGAGCATCATCAGAAGTGGGAACGGAAATAGTGAAACAATTCGATGCCTATCTATCGTTGGTGTAAAAGGCCATCGCTGCAAACAAAGATATAAAGCAAGACACAGTCGTCAATTATAGAGACCATCGGTGCATACCCTCCCAAAGTGTCTCCCTTCCCTATCATTCATAACTTTAATTCGTTGAGTGCAAAAAACCCACCTAGCATAGTCAATAATCTTTCTAGATACCCATCCTGACATTAGTTACCATATTGTAATCCAATGTTGTGTTAACAACCCAGCCCCCTAACCAATAACTGTTTCAAGAAAGAAAAAAATGGAGTGGGAATTCATCCCAACTGTGATTTAATTGTGACGAAACCAGGAAGACTGGGTTTCCACGACGCACTGCGCTAACGAAAAACTGCATGTTACCGTTAAGCGCAGACACAGCTTTCGAATGCATTCTTTTCGATCACTTTGGGAGTGTAAGATACCTAGTTTGCTCTGCTCTCATTCCTGAAAATAGATTAGGCCTTAAGACGATCACAACCTAAAGAGATAGATAAACGAGGAGGATAGGCAAGCAGAGATGAAAGACTAGAGCTAACCTAAACACAGGAAAAGATCTTTACAGAACAGAGAGGTTGGAACTTGCTATCTTTCTTCGCCTATTTTAAATACCCTCCGGTTCATCTTGATTCATCTTCGTTGGAAACTATACACGCTAGGATATATATATTGTAATCATTAAGATTGTAAAAAGTCTCTATAGGCTCTAGTGGCTGTTTGTTTAAACAAAACTTCCCCCACTACCAAAAGATCTTTTTGTCTTGAAAGCTTTCGTGGGGCCATGTTAATAGTCAAAAATCTAACGAATAGACATTTTCTGAAAGCATATGAATGATCTAATATACCATCGACATAAGCTTCTCCATAATAAGTCTGCTACTTTTCTCTGCCTTTTTCCAAGACATCGGGTCCCGCCGCTGCACCGTCAAGCTACAAGTAGAAAGAATGAGCCACGCCACTGGACTCTTTCAGTCTAGCGTATGCCTTTTTTTGAAGTCTGTTCTCCCGGCCTTGACACTTGATCAACAAGTCATGTGCTATTTTGAATTCCAATCTTTATAAGCTATCTTTCTACTCGCCTGCCCACTATATGACTACCATGCCTTGTCATATCCGTATAAATACCCGTCTCGCATCTCCGTGTGGAACCTCTCAACACAATATACATTGCCTCGCTTTCTCGTATTAGCGGAATGGGTCATCATAATAACATCGTAAATCTCGCGATCCATCACCTTATCAAGCCAAAGAATAGGTCTCATATCACACATAGCTGTTTTGGTACCAGTCAGACTTCCATCTCATCATATTGGAAAGCTGAACTCGTCTCTGGTGTATAGGAAAGGAAGTAGTTGGCTTCACATACATCCTTCCCGACCACCCGGCCTTAGCCTATGTCGGCGGTACCGTGGGTGGAAGAAAAACTTCTTATCAAAAGAACGAGTGGCGTGACGCGGTCTACTCAATTAATGGGGAACGGTCTATCGTAGTGGTTTAAACTTCATAGAGCAGACACAAAAGAGGATTCTTTATTTTGGATCGATCTGCCAGTCTTTGAAGGAAGCATGCCCGCCTATTAAAATTAGCTAAGAGCAGGTGAGCCACAATTCAGTATACCAAAAATCCATGCTTTCAGTATGAGCTGGACTGAGACTACCAATGAGACCAAGACCGATACCCACCCACCACTGTGACCCAAAAGAACATTCTGGAGTGCAAATATGTAGAAGGTCGTTACCAAGAACATTTCTTGAAGCAGAAAGGCGAAGAATCGAGGTCTTTTTCATGCCTCCGAAAAGCTATTTTAATGCGATCTAGAGGCCTTGCTTTCTGAGCGAACTATTCCGTAGTGGGTCAAAGAAGCTCGAGAACCGGCCCTTTTTAGATACCTTTCTCTAGTAGTTTTCTTTGGTTAATGCCTATGATTCTATATGTAAGCAAATTCTCATACATAGAGCGGTGCCATATCCGTAAAGGAAAAAACCAACTCATTCAAGACTTGGGTCTTTCCAAGGCAAATCCTTCTTTCTAATATCATATTTTTTGAGAAATTTCATTGATAAATGACATTGAGCACCTTTCGCGGTTAGACCATAGTGTACATGGTGACATGAAAAGCTTTTCTTTTGTAGCTAGACTCCTTTCGTATACTCTCATTAGCCAACTCGCTAAACATAAATCAAACTCAAGCAGCATTCCACATTTCGATCAGAGAGAGCCTAGCAAGCACCCCAGTCACTTGTCCTAGCGCCCTTCAACCAAGCTTTAGGCTGACGCCTGCCCAACTGCATAGTGTTGTCATACCTGCGGCCCAGTCTCGCTGCCTCTTCTGAGAAAGATTGAGAATGTTAAAGTCTTCCTGAAGGTTGCTTCTTCTTTCCAATGGACATCATACATTCTACAGAGGGGAATATGCTTGGAATAAAGGATCACGGCTTAGGTAGCCGACCAAAAAAAGATGGAAGGAAAGGGACGTAGCTTCTCGACTGATAGGGAGAGGGGGGGGGGGGGAACATGCTATCCCATCCTCTTTCGCGGGTTTCTCAGCTCATAAATCTTTCACACCCCAGTCCCAAAATACGTAGGACTAGGAATACGTAAGCATGACAGCCGTATGTATATGGCAGCTCCAATATATGGATACCATAATATACACGTACGCTGTAATATGAAATATAACTCACATATGGTATAAATATTGTCACAAGTCACAGGGCATAACTAAATCTCATCCACAGAATCAAATAGAAATAAATAACCAATCTACTATATAACTGAATCTCAATATGAAGTATCAGAGAATGATAGTCGGGTGGAAACAAATCCACTGCCAAACTAGAATATAAGAGAAATCACATAAGAACATCTAATGAACAATGAGACTCGAAGAGAGACCTCCTCAAAAGAGATAAGTAGTAAGTCCTGATCCGTGCTCCTGCGAATAGTCAAGATCGTCTACACCTGGAAAGGGACCAGGTCCTCAGAGGGACGTAACAAGATACATAGAAGCATGCCAATTTGAATACAGTAACATGCATAATAGACAGAAAATATATAAGTACGTTGTACTAGACAATCTATATAAAGTGTATAATAAGGACAACTTT
The DNA here is from genome assembly GCA_036927795.1 of Iris macrosiphon. Classification (NCBI taxonomy): domain Eukaryota; kingdom Viridiplantae; phylum Streptophyta; class Magnoliopsida; order Asparagales; family Iridaceae; genus Iris; species Iris macrosiphon. The sequence continues at coordinate 225,390,308 of JAYESA010000004.1, read as the reverse complement.
TCGACGTATGGGCATGGGTAGGCTACTCGATCTAATCTAATAACTCACACACACGTCAGGGACATCATCAGCCGACATACCGCGAGGGTAGCGACCATCGTGACTCCATCAGCCGACATACCGCGAGGGTAGCGACCATCGGACACGACTACCATAGTTCGTGCTAGTTACTACGGTTTACCAGAGTGGTTAGAGCCCATACGCCTACTGATTGTCCTCCCCTCCCATGATACTATGTGTCAAGTGTGTGTCAACATATATATAGTATGTAAATATGACTGAAAAAAATACACATGCAATAAATATATAAAAATATAATAAGCATGCAAAGTACTGTAAGTAATTTGGCAAGGTATCTTGCCTGGCAAGAGTGCTGCAAAGTATAACTTCCAGACGTCAGGCACAATGGATCAGAAACTATGGCATCAGAATGAACATCTTCGGATGCTGAAATAAACATCACCAACGTTCCCAGAATAAGCGAGATAGCTAGAAAACACTATCCTTTCGTCCAATTTGGACACAGGGGCAAAACGATAATTTTGGGTCAAAGTGGGGTCCACATGTGACCCACTTTGCACCGAAAAGTGTGCCAAGGGTAAAGGTATCTAAAAAGGGATAAATTATAGGTCAAACAAATTTTAAACGTCAATATGAACTCAACGGTATGTCCAATTTTGGATTCTGGTGAGCCGAACACAAATTTGTCCAAAAAATCAACCGTGGGGCCCGCAAATAGGCGGCTTGGTCAAATGTCTCGGAATCGCGGGAAACTTGGATCACAGGACCAACATGATACCACGAATCCAATGGCATAAGTTTCGTCGCATTCTGACGAGCGTACACTAAATGGTGCGATATTTTGCAAAAGTCACGTACGGGGCCTTTTTACGGATACAGGGTGATTCTGACGCGCACACACGTCCAAATCAGTTTTCGCGAAATCCCACATGTCTGGACATACCATACGCGCCTTTTGGTGCAATTGGTACGCGATGAGGCGGTCCCGTTTGGCGGAGCGCACTCCGTATCACAAAATTTATCAATTTAAAAACAAAATTTTCTGGATTTTTAACCTAATTTAATTCTGCATATAACACCAAATAAGATAATATAATTGACAAAAATTAATCTTGGTTATATGGTCTTCACATAGCAAAACAAAAATCTAAGATTGGATCTTTGTGGTGGGAGATATGAGTCTTTAAACATGGGTCATCGCAACAGATTTCTGCAGTGTAAAAGTTGTGGTTTTTTCCCAACTTGGCGTCAATTTTTACCTAGGGTTACGCGATGTTCGGTGGAAACTAATATACAGAGTTGGAAGAGGGATAGGTCGTGAACATACCAGTGAAGACGGGGTCGAATTTGGTAGAGCGAGGAGGCGGAAATCAATGTGTGAACAGAGGTACGTTGCAGCAATTTTCTGCGCGGGTGCTCGCGGGTGTTGCCACGACGACGAGCGGCGGGCGGAGGCGGCTACGCGGTGGCTGGGCTGCGGTGCAGGTTTGTCTGGGGTCAGCGCTGGGTGAAGAAGATCAGCTAGGGCTAGGTTTTATAGATATTATATAGAGAGATCGAGGGAGAGGGGAGCGGGTGAGGGCTGCGGGCTGTATACTGCTCGCGGGGTGGGGGTAGGTGATTAGCTGGGTAGTTTAGGTTTAAGGGGGTCGGGTGATTAGGACTTAAGAACTATTAGAATTAGGGTTAAGGGTTTGTAATAATTAGGGTTTTTCTTTTTCTTTTCTTTTTCCTATTTCTTTTCTCATTTCTATTTCATTTCTTTTTCTTTTCTTAATAATATTACTAAAATTATTATTATTATCATATACAATAACTATTTATTATTTACGTATATATTTAAGGTATAAAAAAGAAATACATTTGTACCCAAATTAAAATCTTAAAAATCTAACACTCTCCCACAAGGATCCCCAAAAATAGTTTTGTGTAAAAAATTTAAATGCGTATTTATCTAGGTAATTAAATCATTAATATATTTTCTAATTAATTAAGGGAATAATATAAATAAATCCAATAATTAATTAATTAAATATAATATTTAAAAATATGGGGTTTTATATTCTACCCAACTTACAAAAATTTTGTCCTCGAAATTGACACTAACCCATATTCATAATAAATTACTATAGCTATTACACTTTATTGCTATCTAGCAGTACTTCCTAAGAGTCATGGTCTGTCATTCTAACACTTCTCATTTATTGTCCATACCCTATTCTATTATCCTCTAACTCGTCTATACTACCCAACTTACAAGAATTCTACTAGTAGTCAAAGTCTTTTGAAGCTATTGTCTAGGTTGTAAGGCAAATTTATTCATTGGGTCGAGAATCTTAGGATACCTGTCTGGAATCTCATAACCATGATTTTTCTTTGTAATCGTCAAGTATCGTAGTCTAATACTGCTATGCCACCTGACCAGTATGTCTGCAAATACTTCGACTACTCTACTACAACGGTCTGGCTGTAGCTGTCGCTACTTTGCCAGTGATTTGTCATAGTCGTCAGTTCGTAACAAGTGCCTTCAACTCTTTCCCAAGCTTAGTCTAAGTTTTTGGGCAACAGTTAAGGTCTTGACTAAATTTATAAAACTATTAGAAGTAAAAATAAATTGAATAATCCAACTAATTTCTATTAGCCTAAGGGATACTATTCATGGTTTTAAAATGATAAGAGGATACAGATATTGCTATAGTGCATATACATAAGGGTTATCATTAAGTACTCATCTTTTAGTTATTAATCATTTACTAAACCGTTTATATTTTTAACTATCAAAATAAGGGTGAGGTTGAAGTAATTCAAACAATTCATAATGGCACGAAAGGATACGACTATGATAGAAAGAGTTAAGCACGAGATAAGGAATGGATATAGAAGAGAAGATGAGCCACCCCAAGGGGCGAGATGGTGATAGGGAAAGAATACTACTACTACTCGCGTCATCTATTAGCATCGCGTGTATGCCATCTGGGTAGAATATTAATATATCCTCATAACTGCTAAACCACCATATATATAATTCTACGTCTACTATGCACCTAAGATCTTGTGTCATATAGGGGTCATGAGTATGAAATGACAAATATAACTAAAGGTCGTACCTGTATCTACGATTTCCTGTGCCTGCGCTCCCTTATTTGTCATCATGAGTGCTTGGCCTATGGGGTATATCTAGTACTATCCGTGTATCAACTTATACTAAGCACAAACGTTTGTCTTTCCGAAATAGGGGAAGACGGAAAATAATAATAAAGATTTCAAGGAGGAGGTGATAAAATACAAGTACGAAATTCAAAGGGATTAGAGAATTTGAAAGAGAGTTGCCAAGACAGTTATGGATTAAAATTTTATTTTGGTAAATCCCTATTCGCATGTTCACATCAGAACAGTTATGTTCCTGACATGATATGCTCTGACCAGTCTAGAGGGCAAGTATATTCGTCTAACAAGTTGAGTCAACTATATCTCAATCCACGTAAAGTAGTGATACGAAGAGCGAACCAAGCGCACTAAGGTTGATCAGACCACAATGCACTGATTCTGATTTAGACAATATATTAGTGTGGTCCCCCAGTAATACATATGTCATGAACAAGATCGATAAAAGAATAAGCTTGGAAAACTAGGCTATAATAGCAGCATAAGTCGAGGTAGTTCAGAAAATATAAGTACGTTCGATTAGGATGGAGAAAGGTACAAAATAATTTAAGTTCACCAAGAAGATCGGTGTTGTGCCTCTACAGTTTCCATAATAACTCCTTGTCAAGGTCTCTAGTCGACCAAATGGGTGTATGGGCCTCTAAGTTCTACAGTCTGGATAAACACTATCTTTTTATGCAAGTCTATAGTTGGTGTCATTCATTTATACTTTATTAATTGGTCAGAAGGACTATGTGATACTAGGTTTTGAGGCATACCACCAAACTTACAAAAATTTAACTAATAGTGTTATTGAATACTAGAGTGTATATACCTAGTACAAGTCATCTTCTTAACCCCTATCAATCACGAAAGGAAGATAAGATTGACGTTGTGAAAGGATCAAGCAAGATGCAATGCAAGCAATCAAATAAGAATGCGAGATAAAATCAAGGGAGGTGATTAAATAAGTGGATAAGCTCCTATATTCTAGTCCTATGCGCAGGCTTGCTCGGTACAGTAACATAACCGAGACAATATGCTCTAGACCTGCATGGGCCACTACAAAATATGTCACGCCCCGTCCCAAAATACGTAGGACTAGGAATACGTAAGCATGACAGCCGTATGTATATGGCAGCAAAAATATATGGATACCATAATACACACATACACTATAATATGAAATATAACTCACATGTGGTATAAATATTATCACAAGTCACAGGGCATAACTAAATTTTGTCCTCGAAATTGACACTAACCCATATTCATAATAAATCACTATAGCTATTACACTTTATTGCTATCTAGCAGTACTTCCTAAGAGTCATGGTCTGTCATTCTAATACTTCTCATTTATTGTCCATACCCTATTCTATTATCCTCTAACTCGTCTATACTACCAAACTTACAAGAATTCTACTAGTAGTCAAAGTCTTTTGAAGCTATTGTCTAGGTTGTAAGGCAAATTTATTCATTGGGTCGAGAATCTTAGGATACCTGTCTGGAATCTCATAACCATGATTTTTCTTTGTAACCGTCAAGTATCGTAGTCTAATACTGCTATGCCACCTGACCAGTATGTCTGCAAATACTTCGACTACTCTACTACAACGGTCTGGCTGTAGCTGTCGCTACTTTGCCAGTGATTTGTCATAGTCGTCAGTTCGTAACAAGTGCCTTCAACTCTTTCCCAAGCTTAGTCTAAGTTTTTGGGCAACAGTTAAGGTCTTGACTAACTTTATAAAACTATTAGAAGTAAAAATAAATTAAATAATCCAACTAATTTCTATTAGCCTAAGGGATACTATTCATGGTTTTAAAATGATAAGAGGATACAGATATTGCTATAGTGCATATACATAAGGGTTATCATTAAGTACTCATCTTTTAGTTATTAATCATTTACTAAACCGTTTATATTTTTAACTATCAAAATAAGGGTGAGGTTGAAGTAATTCAAACAATTCATAATGGCACGAAAGGATACGACTATGATAGAAAGAGTTAAGCACGAGATAAGGAATGGATATAGAAGAGAAGATGAGCCACCCCAAGGGGCGAGATGGTGATAGGGAAAGAATACTACTACTACTCGCGTCATCTATTAGCATCGCGTGTATGCCATCTGGGTAGAATATTAATATATCCTCATAACTGCTAAACCACCATATATATAATTCTACGTCTACTATGCACCTAAGATCTCGTGTCATATAGGGGGTCATGAGTATGAAATGACAAATATAACTAAAGGTCGTACCTGTATCTACGATTTCCTGTGCCTGCGCTCCCTTATTTGTCATCATGAGTGCTTGGCCTATGGGGTATATCTAGTACTATCCGTGTATCAACTTATACTAAGCACAAACGTTTGTCTTTCCGAAATAGGGGAAGACGGAAAACAATAATAAAGATTTCAAGGAGGAGGTGATAAAATACAAGTACGGGATTCAAAGGGATTAGAGAATTTGAAAGAGAGTTGCCAAGACAGTTATGGATTAAAATTTTATTTTGGTAAATCCCTATTCGCATGTTCACATCAGAACAGTTATGTTCCTGACATGATATGCTCTGACCAGTCTAGAGGGCAAGTATATTCGTCTAACAAGTTGAGTCAACTATATCTCAATCCACGTAAAGTAGTGATACGAAGAGCGAACCAAGCGCACTAAGGTTGATCAGACCACAATGCACTGATTCTGATTTAGACAATATATTAGTGTGGTCCCCCAGTAATACATATGTCATGAACAAGATCGATAAAAGAATAAGCTTGGAAAACTAGGCTATAATAGCAGCATAAGTCGAGGTAGTTCAGAAAATATAAGTACGTTCGATTAGGATGGAGAAAGGTACAAAATAATTTAAGTTCACCAAGAAGATCGGTGTTGTGCCTCTACAGTTTCCATAATAACTCCTTGTCAAGGTCTCTAGTCGACCAAATGGGTGTATGGGCCTCTAAGTTCTACAGTCTGGATAAACACTATCTTTTTATGCAAGTCTATAGTTGGTGTCATTCATTTATACTTTATTAATTGGTCAGAAGGACTATGTGATACTAGGTTTTGAGGCATACCACCAAACTTACAAAAATTTAACTAATAGTGTTATTGAATACTACAGTGTATATACCTAGTATAAGTCATCTTCTTAACCCCTATCAATCACGAAAGGAAGATAAGATTGACGTTGTGAAAGGATCAAGCAAGATGCAATGCAAGCAATCAAATAAGAATGCGAGATAAAATCAAGGGAGGTGATTAAATAAGTGGATAAGCTCCTATATTCTAGTCCTATGCGCAGGCTTGCTCGGTACAGTAACATAACCGAGACAATATGCTCTAGACCTGCATGGGCCACTACAAAATATGTCACGCCCCGTCCCAAAATACGTAGGACTAGGAATACGTAAGCATGACAGCCGTATGTATATGGCAGCAAAAATATATGGATACCATAATACACACATACACTATAATATGAAATATAACTCACATGTGGTATAAATATTATCACAAGTCACAGGGCATAACTAAATTTTGTCCTCGAAATTGACACTAACCCATATTCATAATAAATCACTATAGCTATTACACTTTATTGCTATCTAGCAGTACTTCCTAAGAGTCATGGTCTGTCATTCTAACACTTCTCATTTATTATCCATACCCTATTCTATTATCCTCTAACTCGTCTATACTACCCAACTTACAAGAATTCTACTAGTAGTCAAAGTCTTTTGAAGCTATTGTCTAGGTTGTAAGGCAAATTTATTCATTGGGTCGAGAATCTTAGAATACCTGTCTGGAATCTCATAACCATGATTTTTCTTTGTAACCGTCAAGTATCGTAGTCTAATACTGCTATGCCACCTGACCAGTATGTCTGCAAATACTTCGACTACTCTACTACAACGGTCTGGCTGTAGCTGTCGCTACTTTGCCAGTGATTTGTCATAGTCGTCAGTTCGTAACAAGTGCCTTCAACTCTTTCCCAAGCTTAGTCTAAGTTTTTGGGCAACAGTTAAGGTCTTGACTAACTTTATAAAACTATTAGAAGTAAAAATAAATTGAATAATCCAACTAATTTCTATTAGCCTAAGGGATACTATTCATGGTTTTAAAATGATAAGAGGATACAGATATTGCTATAGTGCATATACATAAGGGTTATCATTAAGTACTCATCTTTTAGTTATTAATCATTTACTAAACCGTTTATATTTTTAACTATCAAAATAAGGGTGAGGTTGAAGTAATTCAAACAATTCATAATGGCACGAAAGGATACGACTATGATAGAAAGAGTTAAGCACGAGATAAGGAATGGATATAGAAGAGAAGATGAGCCACCCCAAGGGGCGAGATGGTGATAGGGAAAGAATACTACTACTACTCGCGTCATCTATTAGCATCGCGTGTATGCCATCTGGGTAGAATATTAATATATCCTCATAACTGCTAAACCACCATATATATAATTCTACGTCTACTATGCACCTAAGATCTCGTGTCATATAGGGGGTCATGAGTATGAAATGACAAATATAACTAAAGGTCGTACCTGTATCTACGATTTCCTGTGCCTGGCTCCCTTATTTGTCATCATGAGTGCTTGGCCTATGGGGTATATCTAGTACTATCCGTGTATCAACTTATACTAAGCACAAACGTTTGTCTTTCCGAAATAGGAGAAGACGGAAAACAATAATAAAGATTTCAAGGAGGAGGTGATAAAATACAAGTACGGGATTCAAAGGGATTAGAGAATTTGAAAGAGAGTTGCCAAGACAGTTATGGATTAAAATTTTATTTTGGTAAATCCCTATTCGCATGTTCACATCAGAACAGTTATGTTCCTGACATGATATGCTCTGACCAGTCTAGAGGGCAAGTATATTCGTCTAACAAGTTGAGTCAACTATATCTCAATCCACGTAAAGTAGTGATACGAAGAGCGAACCAAGCGCACTAAGGTTGATCAGACCACAATGCACTGATTCTGATTTAGACAATATATTAGTGTGGTCCCCCAGTAATACATATGTCATGAACAAGATCAATAAAAGAATAAGCTTGGAAAACTAGGCTATAATAGCAGCATAAGTCGAGGTAGTTCAGAAAATATAAGTACGTTCGATTAGGATGGAGAAAGGTACAAAATAATTTAAGTTCACCAAGAAGATCGGTGTTGTGCCTCTACAGTTTCCATAATAACTCCTTGTCAAGGTCTCTAGTCGACCAAATGGGTGTATGGGCCTCTAAGTTCTACAGTATGGATAAACACTATCTTTTTATGCAAGTCTATAGTTGGTGTCATTCATTTATACTTTATTAATTGGTCAGAAGGACTATGTGATACTAGGTTTTGAGGCATACCACCAAACTTACAAAAATTTAACTAATAGTGTTATTGAATACTAGAGTATATATACCTAGTACAAGTCATCTTCTTAACCCTTATCAATCACGAAAGGAAGATAAGATTGACGTTGTGAAAGGATCAAGCAAGATGCAATGCAAGCAATCAAATAAGAATGCGAGATAAAATCAAGGGAGGTGATTAAATAAGTGGATAAGCTCCTATATTCTAGTCCTATGCGCAGGCTTGCTCGGTACAGTAACATAACCGAGATAATATGCTCTAGACCTGCATGGGCCACTACAAAATATGTCACGCCCCGTCCCAAAATACGTAGGACTAGGAATACGTAAGCATGACAGCCGTATGTATATGGCAGCAAAAATATATGGATACCATAATACACACATACACTATAATATGAAATATAACTCACATGTGGTATAAATATTATCACAAGTCACAGGGCATAACTAAATCTCATCCACAGAATCAAATAAAAATAAATAACCAATCTACTATATAACTGAATCTCAATATGAAGTATCAGAGAATGGTAGTCGGGTGAAAACAAATCCACTGCCAAACTAGAATATAAGAGAAACCACATAAGAACATCTAATGAATAATGAGACTCGAAGAGAGACCTCCTCGAAAGAGATAAGTAGTATGTCCTGATCCGTGCTCCTGCGAATAGTCAAGATCGTCTACACCTGGAAAGGGACCAGGTCCTCAGAGGGACATAACAAGATACATAGACGCATGCCAATTTAAATACAGTAACATGCATAATAGACAGAAAATATATAAGTACGTTGTACTAGAAAATCTATATGAAATGCATAATGAGGACAATTTTTTGACGTATGGGCATGGGTAGGCTACTCGATCTAATCTCACACACACGTCAGGGACATCATCAGCCGACATACCGCGAGGGTAGCGACCATCGTGAATCCATCAGCCGACATACCGCAAGGGTAGCGACCATCGGACATGACTACCATAGTGCGTGCTAGTTACTATAGTTTACCAGAGTGGTTAGAGCCCATACGCCTACTGATTGTCCTCCCCTCCCATGATACTATGTGTCAAGTGTGTGTCAATATATATATAGTATATAAATATGACTGAAAAAAAACACACATGCAATAAATATATAAAAATATAATAAGTATGCAAAGTACTAAGCAATTTGGCAAGGTATCTTGCCTGGCAAGAGTGCTGCAAAATGTAACTTCCAGACGTCAGGCACAATGGATCATAAACTATGGCATCAGAATGAACGTCTCAGGATGCTAAAATAAACATCACCAACGTTCCCAGAATAAGCGAAATAGCTAGAAAATACTATCCTTTCGTCCAATTTGGACACAGGGGCAAAACGGTAATTTTGGGTCAAAGTAGGGTCCATATGTGGCCCATTTTGCACCGAAAAGTGTGCCAGGGGTAAAAGTCTCTAAAAAGGGATGAATTATAGGTCAAACAAATTCTAAACGTCAATACGAACTCAACGATACGTCCAATTTTGGATTCCTGTGAGCCGAACACAAATTCGTCCAAAAAGTCAACCGTAGGGCCCACAAATAGGCAACTTGGTCAACTGTCTCAGAATCACATGAAACTTGGGTTACAGGACCAACGTGATACCACGAATCCAATAGCGTAAGTTTTGTCGCATTCTGACGAGCGTACACTAAATGGTACGATATTTTACAAAAGTTACGATACGGGGCCTTTTTACGGATACGGGGTGATTCTGACGCGCACACACGTCCAAATCAGTTTTTGCGAAAGTTCACACATCTGGACATACCATACGCGCCTTTCGGTGCAACTAGTACGCGATGAGGCGGTCCTTGGCGGGGACGCTCCGTATCACAAATTTTATCAATTTAAAAACAAGTTTTTCTGAATTTTTAACCTAATTTAATTCTGCATATAACACCAAATAAAATAATATAATTGACAGGAATTAATCTCGGTTATATGGTCTTCACATAGCAAAATGAAATTTCTAAGATTGGATATCTGTGGTGGGAGATATGAGTCTTTAAACATGGATCATCGCAACAAATTTCTGCAGTGTAAAAGTTGTGGTTTTTTCCCAACTTGGCGTCAATTTTCACCTAGGGTTCGGTGGAAACTAATACACAGAGTTGGAAGAGGGATAGGTCGTGAACATATCGATGAAGACGGGGTTGAATTTGGTCGAGCGAGGAGACAGAAATCAGCGTGTGAACAGAGGTACGTTGCAGCGATTTTCTGCACGGGTGCTTGCGGGTGTTGCCGCGGCGGCGAGCGGCGGGCGGCTTCCGGCGGCGGCTGCGCGGTGGCTGGGCTGCGGCGCGGGTTCGTCTGGGTTCGACGCGGGGTGAAGAAGATTAGCTAGGGTTAGGTTTTATAGATATTATATATAGAGAGATCATGGAAAATGGGAGTGGGTGAGGGCCGCGGGCTGTGTACTGCTTGCGGGGTGGGGGTAGGTGATTAGCTGGGTAGTTTAGGTTTAAGGGAGTCGGGTGATTAGGACTTAAGAACTATTAGAATTAGGGTTAAGGGTTTTTAATAATTAGGGTTTTTCTTTTTCTTTTCTTTTTCCTATTTCTTTTCTCATTTCTATTTCTTTTCTTTTTCTTTTCTTAATACTATTAATAAAATTATTATTACTATCATATACAATAACTATTTATTATTTACGTATATATTTAAGGTATAAAAAAATGCATTTGTACCCAAATTAAAATCTTAAAAATCTAACACTCTCCCACAAGGATCCCCAAAAATAGTTTTGTGCAAAATTTCTAAATACGTATTTATCTAGGTAATTAAATTATTATTATATTTTTTAATTAACTAAGGAAATAATATAAATAAATCTAATAATTAATTCATTAAATATAATATTTAAAAATATGGAATTTTACAAAATTAGCCACAGCCCTTGTCCTTTGATGGCTCTCCGCGTCAACAAGTTCGAAATGTTCGGGATCCCAGAACCCACCTGGGACCCCTTTCGGCTTTCCGTGGTCGGGGAGATATCCAAATTTTTCCCTTTCGGGTTCAGATTTGGTGACCGAAACCTCCTCAATATCCCTCTCGGGTACAGATTCTGATTCGAAGTGAGGGAATCACTTATGACTTCAAGATAGTCGACTCCTACTAGGTTGAGTTCCATTCTAGCACTGGCGAAGAATCATTGGATAGGGCCTTGATACAAATCAGAAGAGCTGATACAAAAAATGCTACCAGACCTGTTCGGTTAACACAAATGCTTAACACAAACGGGGGCGTTAAGTCGGATACAAGAAGGCAACGATTGTTTGTTCGGAGAACTCTTAGGTTATTCTGACTCAAAGACCATCTAGCTAGTCGTCTTCTCTGGAGAGTTGGCTGGTTTAAGAGAGACCACGGATTGTATCAGCCCTCGTTCTCACAAGAATGGTCTGCCCCAGCGAAAAGCGCCTCCACTTCAGCGAGCAAGTTGCATTCCACACGGACACTGAAAGTCGATGAAGTCGGTCTCTGTCTTCTCATCCAAGATGACTCAAAGGGAGAAGGGGAAGGCTCATAAATAGGGTCTTACTAAGCAAGAGGGTAACGGGGAAAACAAGGCTTTTCTTTCACTCCAAAGAGCAGCTACTATAGTGGAAGAGCTACTATTGCATGAGCTAAGCCAGAAAAAGGGAGATCTATTTCAGAAAGAGATTAATGGATTGCCTTAGCCACCTTATAACGCTCAGCCTCGTGCCTTTCGTCTCGTCTTCTGGTGCAAATAGCAGATGAGAAAGCCCTTTCGCATCGATTTCCTGCTATGAAAAAGTAAGAATAAAGTAAGATATTCGGGAAAAGACTAGATATGCCCCATACGATGCGCTATAAACTATTTTAGTCTAGTACCTTAGCTCTTGAAGGTGGAAGCACATAATGGAATAGTATAAAGATTTATCTATTCAATTTGAAGAGAGTTCTAAGGAGTTGTAAACCCTCAATGTCATGCCCCGGTCCCGTAAGGGCCGTTCGTCCTCGCTTGGTCCCTATGGAACCGATCGTCCTCGCTTGGGCGCGATGCCGTGCAAGCCTAAGTTGTGCTTGCACCAGAAAAAGTACCTGCACAAGACACAAGTTAGACAAAAATATACATATATAGGCAAAAATAAAATACAGAAAATCAAAGTTGAACACATTTGATAGGAACACAAAATACTTTCTTTATTGAATACTTGAAGATTTGGATTACAAAGTACTTGCTTGGCTGAGTTACAAAATATGCCATAGAAGGCTTACAACTCTTTTTATAATCCCAAAACTAGCCACAACGTCTATACATTATATCCTTTTAGTAGGACCAAAATTAAAACAACTAGCCGAAGAGAAGTTTGCACACTGGAGAGGAAAGCTAGGGAAGCAGCACGAGCACGGTCTCGCTGGAAGGATGCGCTAACGCTGGTTCAAAATGCTCGCCAAGGTCTCGTTACCAGAACCTGAAGATTTACCCACAAATGTAGGTCAGTACTATAATATATACTGGTGAGCGACCATGGCAAACTCACTTAGAAAGTCACACTAAGTAAGCATGTGAAGCTAGCATTATTAGGTGATCTTTCTAGTTGTCTAGTTTTATTTTAACAATTCATGCAAGAAACATAAACAATAGATTGAACTATGCATATGATAATTTTTTATCCACAGTCGAGCAGTTATTCCTACAGCAAACACACAAGTTAGCAACAATTTGCATATATGTATAAAACTCATGTGTCTATCTGTATTGGCAACAAGTGTTAGGTATGCAAGAAGGTAAACCTAGCATGCGACCTAACTATATGATGGTCCATAAAAAAACCCATGAATAGCAGCAGCTGGGACTACGAGCCCAGGCTAACTATTAGATAGGACACCCGCCTAATCGCGAGGACTACAAGCCTCAGGGTATTTCGATTATCTCCCCCAGGATGAATGATTCCCAGTACCCTAGGAACCGTTCGAGAGATCGGTACCTTGTGCAAGTTGTCCAAGACCGAACAGGAAATAGAACCCTTATGTTATGAGTAAATTATTGCTAACTTGTATGTCTGTGTCAGGGATAACCGTTCGGCAAGGGGTAACAATCACTAAATCAGTGATATATTATTTTGCTTTTTCTTGCATCACACATAGATTTGCATACTTTCTTGAATATGATGATCGTCGTGTAGTATAAAAAGAATAGTCCACTAGATGCTGTTTTGTCCCTAGAATCTTTGAGTATAGCTCACGAGACACGTTGCCCACACTCTGATAGTATAATAATCAGCACATCATGCTTGAACTGCTTGTCTTGAATTAAACATGAAATCTGATTTCAAAGATGTTTCCAAAAGAAGTAATATGACTCTTATCCTGTACTGCATGGAATGAACCTAGGTAAAACTAAAAATATCACTAGTAAAGTAATATTTTTATCATATGCTTACTTAGTGTTGGTTTTAGTGAATATTGCTTCTGTTTATTACTCTTATACTCACCAGTGCTTTCCCCAAAGTACTGACTGTAGTGCCCCATTCCTCCTATTCGGAGAGCGCGGCTAAAAAATACTTGGTATCGTTCGATCGGGACAAATTGAATCAAGATCATTTCTCTGTTATGGATTGGTTTCTTCTGAATCAAGTTTCACATTCAGCGAATCGTGCCTCAAGGAAGAACTCGATGACAGAGTCGAGAGGGGCCTTTCCGTTGCGCTGGTTTCTTTGCTCATTTTTGATGCCGCATGGTTGCTTTCTTGTTGGTTTTTTGGCTTGCGTTTTCTTGAACAGTTTTGATGGATTTCATTGTCTTCATTCCTTGAACTTCGTATTTCGTATCGAACTCTAGGAGACCGAGGCAGGAGATATTGATCATCTGTTGGTTCGTGCAGGTGATCGTTTAGGCGACTCGCGAGCGGAGTCCTAAAGATCTTCTCTTTCTTTTCCTTGATTCACCAAACTTATGAGTGGCCTTACTTCCGATTAGCTCCCTTCTTCCAAGTCTTTATTCTCTATAACCTGACTCATTTATGCGTTCTAATCGATAATACCATAATAATAAAATTGAGTCAAGATAAAAAGAAGAAGTAGACTTGAAACACTTAATGTTGGTCACCTAAAATTACTATATGATCATATTGTTGCGTGCTTGTCCGATATGCATGTATTTATTTTATATTTTAGTTGTAGCTTGAACTTATTCATCTATAACTGTTCAATGGGTAGTATATAACTTAAAATATGATCACATAAGCAGGTAGACTTTGTCATCGCACTGTGCTAAAGTAGTTATGTTTATTCTGATATCTTGAAATGCTTTGTATGTTAACTTAGTGTTTAGATCGTCAATGGTTATGGACAACTTGTACACAAGGTATATGGTTCCTGTGAACGATCGTCGGGGCATTAGGGCCAATTCATCCCAGGCGAAACAACAGTTAGTCATGTTAGCAACTTAGCACGGGTGAGATGGGAGTTTGTATAGGGGCTCGCTACCTGCGCTGCAAGCATCGTCGTCTACCCAGACTATAATCCATGATGGCTAGTCAAGATAGTAATCCTTATGTATATTTAAACTGTACAAACTAACTATGTCTTCATGGCAGGAAAGGTCATAGTAAGTTGTGTACATGTGGTTCAGACGGTATAAGTAAAAGTCACCGAACGGTGGCACATTTCGTTATGTCGTTTACTTCTATGAATTACTTGTAACTTGATCTAGGGAAAGATAGAAAGACCATATAATGATAATGTTCCATGTTCATATGAATACTGTGTTAATTTGGTACGTTGGGTTAGGTCACCCTCGCTGGTACTTTTCGAAGTACTGACCCTCGTTGCAGCAGGTTC
The DNA here is from genome assembly GCA_036927795.1 of Iris macrosiphon. Taxonomy (NCBI): domain Eukaryota; kingdom Viridiplantae; phylum Streptophyta; class Magnoliopsida; order Asparagales; family Iridaceae; genus Iris; species Iris macrosiphon. The sequence goes on along the minus strand of JAYESA010000004.1, from coordinate 225,374,922 downwards.
CTCGGGCCAAGGCGACGCACAGAGGAGCTGAAGCTCCCTCCCCCAACCTTTCACCGATCTGACGCGTTCATATTCGTGACTTTTTGGAGCGCAAATACATATTATCAAGGAGCTCGCACATACCCTTTTGAAGTCCATTGGCGATGGTGCAAACACGCACCCAATGTGGTTTGTCCTTTTAAAATTTTAGTAAGGGATGTAATATATAGATAAGCTATCTCATTTTGCGTACATATTGTAAGCCCGTGCAGCATCCTTTTTTACTTTTGAGTCAAGAGTTTATAACAAGATGTTCATTATCAATAAAGAAAACTTTTCTTTATTCCAATATGTGATATCTCATTTGCGTACTCTGTTGCATATGTTTCTAAAGTATATCATTATGCCTAGGCCTTGTGCGAGCGCGCCTTATGCTCGCACGATATCACGTCCGGGGGACGATTATCAATTTAGCAGAAATCGGGACCTGACATATTAGTATTAAAGCCTAGCTTTAGATCCTTTGACCTTCGTGTTAGAAGAGTTTTCTTGAAACGACCATGTACCTCCTAGTTGAACTCTTTGAATTCACTTGGCCAAAATAAGATATGTTCCATACAGTAAGTCCATAATATATTTTAAGACTGATGTAAGTTACTTTTCTTTCAAGGAACGGTCTTAGAGCCAGATGCACAAGCGCAGGTAGTGGCGCAGGTGTAAGGGAGAAGTTACAGAACTTCGGGCAGCTCGGAAAGTCAAGCAGCTGTGCCATCTGTTGATCCGTTCAAGCGGATGATGCGCTTGATGAAAACGCAGCAGAGGCATGCGGAATTACGTCAAAGCCAATTTAAGTCCCGGATTGGGGCTCAATTTCAGGCACAGCAGACTCATGCCGAGGCCCAGTAGAAGCAAATGAATACCCTACAAACGATTGTGACGACGCTTGTTACCAGCAACCATTCTGTATCAACAGTCGTCGCGACAGTGCCAGTTGTAGCCACGACCGCGGGACTTCAGATCTCTCAGTAACCTCCACCCTCAGACGAGAAGGGTTCCATCCTTCAAATATCAGAGTTTAAGAAGATGTGTCATGCTACCTTCAAAGGACTGGGGACCCCTCCGTGGCGTTAGATTGGCTGATTGAGCTAGAGGACCACTTTGAATTACTTTGCATGGATAAGACAAAGAGAGTTGCTTGCGCTCAGCTTCAGCTCCGTTTAAATGCACATGATTTGTGGGATGTGCACAAACAAGCTATATTGAGTAAAGACAATAAGACGACTATCTCTTGGTCCATTTTTCGTAAAGCCTTCGAAGAGGAGTACCTTCCGCCAGCCGTCCGTCGCGAGAAGGAAGACGAATTTACACATCTTCAGCAAGATAATATGACAGTGCGATAGTACGCCACATAATTCAACAGGCTTACAAAATTAACCATGTCTCATCTTTGTGACGCCGAAAGTCAAGCCCATAGATTTGAGATTAGACTGCGACCTTCTATTCGTGCTCACGTTGTCGTCCCTTAGTACCGTACCATGCGAGAGTCTTTAAACCACACCCTCTCCCTAGAGTCGTAGTACCCCTCAGTTCGTACTGGTGTTGTACAAAATTTCCATCACAAACACCCTACCAACACAAGAGGTAACAATGTGCCCAAGCGCCACAATAACGACAGCTCTCAAGACCACGATGCAGGGAGGAACCAAGGGCCACCTTGTGCCTACTGCCAAAGGCTAGGATACCATATCTGCGTCTGTCGTATTTAAAAGGGGGGATGTTTCATTTGTGTTAAGGCTGGCCATATTGCTCGTGAGTGTCGGGATCGCCCCAACGATCTTCCCCCGTGCCATCCTCAGCAACAACCATATCGTCCGTCTCAGGATCAGGGTCAAGCACCTCGAGCGAACCAGAAGGCACCACAGAATGCTCAATGCCGGGTCTATGCTCTTACTCAGGAAGAGGCGTTTGCTTCCAACACGCCGGTATCAGGTATATTACTTTTCAATAATGTACCTGTTAGAGTATTGTTTGATTCTGGTGCCACACATAGTTTTATTGCGGTAAATTTTATCATCGAAAACAAGTTTCCTATGACACTGCTAGGCCTAAACCTTAGCGTTAGTACTCCATCGGGCGTGTATTTATCGGCTCGCTTAGTTTGTCGTGAAGGTAATATTTGCATCAGAGGAAGAAAATTATCATTTGATGCAATAGTCTTAGACATTTGGGACTATGACATCATTTTGCGGATGGATTATCTCGGCGCTTGCTCGGCTACTATTGATTGTGCAAAAAAGAAAGTCGTGTTTCAACTACCTGGCGAGATCAAATTTTTCTACACGTGTAGTCCACCATTGAGAGCGTCGAATGTCTGTATGGTGATCTCTGCAATGTCTGCTCGGCTGATGATACATTCTGTTTGTGAAGGGTACTTGGCATCCATTAGAGACACTCAGCGAGATTGCGCAAACGTAGAGTCTACTTTCGTTATGGTAGAATTTCCTGATGTGTTTCTAGAAGAGTTGCCTGGCATGCCGCCCGATCAAGAGGCAGATTTTACTATAGATACATTTTCAGAGACTCGGCCGATTTCCAAAGCTTCATATCGAATGGCCACGGGGGAACTAAAAGAGCTAATGGTCCAGTTACAGGAATTGTTAGATCGTAGATATATTTGTCCAAGCGTGTCTCCATGGGGCATACCTATATTATTTGTGAAGAAAAATGATAGCTCGATGCGAATCTGCATCGATTACCGTAAATTGAATAAGACCACTGTTCGAAACAAGTACCCCCTCCCCATGATCGATGATCTCTTTGATCAACTACAAGGCACGATAGTGTTTTCAAAAATTTATTTTCGTATGGGTTATCATCAACTCAAGATCAAGACGGACGACGTGCCAAAGTCAGCCTTTCGCACTCGCTACGACTGTTATGATTTTTTGGTAATGCCATTCAGATTGACCAATGCCCCTGCCGTCTTAATGGATTTAATGAATTATGTGTTCTGGTCGTATCTCGACAAGTTTATAGTAGTGTTCATTGTTGATATCTTGGTGTACTCAAAGAATAGGGAGGAGCATACAGAGCACTTATGCACCGTGCTACAGACTCTTCGGGACAATAAGCTATACGCAAAACTGAGTAAGTGCAAGTTCTGGCTGAGCAGTGTATCTTTCCTCGGGCACATTATTTCTTTGGGAGGCATTTTAGTCGATCCAAAGAAAGTTGAAGCCATCATCGAGTGGAAGCGGCATGCATCCATCAGCGAGATTCGAAGCTTCCTCAGGATAGCGGGCTACTACAGGCGGTTCGTGAAGGACTTTTCCAAGTTAGCATCACCTCTGACTCGCCTCACTCAGAAAGGAGTCGCATTTGAGTAGTCCGCCTACTGCAAAGCCTCGTTTGAAGAGTTAAAGCAATGCCTCACCTTTTCTCCAATACTTGCACTACAAGACGAGACCTCGGAATTCCAAAATATTCAACGACACGTCAGGGCAGGGCTTGGGGTGTGTACTCATGCAGCGGGATTGGGCGATAGCCTACACATTAAGACAACTGAAAAAGTATGAGAAAAATTATCCTACGCATGACCTGAAACTAGCGGCAATTGTGTTCGCGCTAAAATTATGGCAACACTACCTCTACGGAGTGGCTTGCCAAATTTATACTGATCACACAAGTTTGAAGTACCTATTCACCCAAACGGACCTTAACCTACGGCAGCGGCATTGGATAGAATAATCAAAGACTATGATTTGACGATCGACTACACACTTGACAAAGAAAATATTGTAGCAGATGCGTTGAGTCGAGTATTTGTGGGATCCCTATCCGTCGATCACATGTTACAAAGAGACTTTAAAGAAATGGACATTGAACTCCGAATTCGATGTCGCGACACACGAGTTTCTCAGATGCGATTTGTACCCAACCTGTTAGAGAGTGTCACGTCTACTCAGAGGGACAACCCATTCCTAAGAGATATATGCGAGTAGATTCTAGCAGAGAAGGCGAAGAACTTTGTAGTAGACGATAATGGAGTATTGCTAGTGAAGGAAAGACTATGCGTCCCTAACGATAGAGAACTTAAAAAGGAGATCATTGCGGAAGCTCACTATGCAGCCTACACAGTCCATCTCGGGAGCACGAAGATGTATAAAGACCTTCATATTGTCTTCTAGTGGCACGACATGAAGAAAGATGTGGCGCTCTTCGTGTCACAATGCATAACCTGTCAGAGGGTAAAGGTAGAACATCAAATATCGGGCGGGGAGATACAAAATTTTTATATTCCAGAATGGAAATGGGAGCACATAATCATGGACTTCATTATTGGCTTGCCAAAGATGCAACGGAGGAACGATGCAGTCTGGGTCATCGTCAACCGGTTAACCAAGTTAGCACACTTTATTGCCATTAAAGTTACTTGGAGCATCGATCGCCTCGCCCAGACCTACCTTGAAGAGATAGTTCGGCTATATGGAGTGCTAGTTTCTATAGTGTCGGATTGGGACAGACGATTCCTATCACGTTTCTGGAAAAGCCTTCAGTCAGCGATGGGGACCAAGTTGAAGTTCAGTTCAGCCTACCATCCTCAAACCGATTGCTAAATAGAGTGGGTAAATCAGGTGCTCGAAGACATGCTGCATCTCTGTGCGATCGATTCAAAGTCAACTTGGGACGTCCACCTATCGTTGGCCAAATTTGCAAACAACAACAGTTATCAGTCCAACATCTAAATGGCTTCGTATAAGGCTTTATATGGGCAGAAGTGTAGGTCACCGGTCTGCTCGGATGAAGTTGGGGAGCATCAAATCCTTGGGCCGAAACTAGTGGAACAAACAGTCCAAAAGGTTTGGTTGATCCAAGAGCGACTAAAAGTAGCATAAAGCCGGCAGAAGAGTTATGTCGACCTTCATTGTCGACCCCTTGAATTCTTCGAAGGTGACCATGTGTTTCTAAAGGTCTCGCCCATGCAAGGAGTCACAAGATTCGGAGTAAAGGAGAAGTTAAGTCTGAGATTTGTTGGCCCGTTTGAAGTCCTCAAGCGAGTTGCTCCAGTTGCCTATCAAATTGTATTGCCACAAGCCCTGTCAGACGTGCATGATATTTTTTATGTGTCACAGCTTAGGAAGTACGTGCATAACCCGAGCCATGTGATAGATTTTGGCCTGTTGGATCTGTAAGCAAACTTTTTGTACGTCGAAGAGCCCATTCATATCTTGGATCGGATAGAGAAGCAGTTCCGAAATTGTGCAGTCCCGCTTGTGCGCGTTCTTTGGCGAAACTACACGGTCAAGGAGTTGACCTGGGAACTCGAATCGGACATGAAGTAGAAGTTTCCCTCATTATTTTCTTAGGGGTAGGTTCTATTCCAAAGTTTTGAGGATAAAACTTTTTATTAGTTGGTTAAGGTGTAGTGCCACATTCCCCCTGTTCGGAGAGCACGACTAAGAAATACTTGGTATCTTTCGATCATGACAGATTGAATCAAGATCCTTTTCCCATTATGGATTGGTTTCTTCGGAATCAAGTCCCATATTCAGTGGATCGTGCCTCAAGGAAGGACTCGACGGCAAAGTCAAGAGGGGTCTTTCCGTTGCGCTGGTTTTTTTGCTCATTTTTGATGCCGGTTGGTTGCTTTCTTGTTGGTTTTGTGGCTTGCATTTTCTTGAACGATTTTGATGGATTTTATTGTCTTTGTTCCTTAAAACTTTGTATTTCATATCGAACTTTGGGAGACCAAGGCAGAAGATATTGATCATCGTTTGGTTCGTGCAGGTGATCGTGTAGGCGACTCGCGAGCGAAGTCCTAAAGATCTTCCATTTCTCTTCCTCAATTCACCAAACTTGTGAGTGGCCTTACTTCCGATTAGCCCCCTTATTCTAAGTATTCATTCTCCATAACCTGATTCGTTTATGCATTCCGATCGATGATACCAAAATAATAAATTTGAGTCAAGATAAAAAGAAGAAGTAGACTTGAAACACTTAATGCTGGTAACCTAAAATTATTATACGATCATATTATTGCGTGCTTGTCCGCTATGCATGTATATATTTTATGTTTCAGTTATATCTAGAACTTATTTATTTATAAATGTTTAATGGATAGTACATAACTTAAAATATGATCACATCAACAGGTAGACTTCGCAGCACTGTGCTAAAGTGGTTATGTTAATTCTGATATCTTGAAATGCTTTGTATGTTAAATTAGTGTTTAGATCTTTAATGGTCATGGACAACTTGTGCACAAGGTATATGGTTCCTGTGAATGATCGCCGGGACACCGGGGTCGAATCATCCCGGGAGGAACAACAGTTAGTCGTGCTAGCAACTTAGCACGGGGGAGGCGGGAGTTTGTAGCGGGGCTCGCTACCTGAGCTGCAAGCATCGCCTTCTACCCAGACTATAGTCCATGATGGCTAGTCAAGACAGTGATCCTTATGTATATTTAAACTGTGCAAACTAACTATGTCTTCATGGCAGGGAAGGTCATGGTAAGTTTTGTACAGGTGGTTCAGACGATGCAGGTAAAAGTCACAGAACGGTGGCATATTTTGTTATGTCATTTACTTCAATGAATTTCTTGTAACTTAATCTAGGAAAAGATAGAAAGACAACATAATAAAAATATTGCATGTTCACATGAATACTGTGTCGATTTGGTGAGTTGGGTTAGCTCGCCCTCACCGGTAATTTTTGAAGTACTGACCCTCGTTGCAGCAGGTTCTCCGAGCCAAGGCGACGCGAAAAGGAGCTGAAGCTTTCCTCCCAACCTTTCACCAATCTGACACGTTCGTGTTCGTGACTTTTTGGAGCGCAAGTACATATTCTCAAGGAGCTCGCACATAACCTTCTGAAGCTCCTAGGTGATGGTGCAAACACACACCCAAGGTGGTTTGCCTTTTAAAATTTTAGTAAGGGGTGTAATGTATGGATCGACTATCTAATTTTACGTCCATGTTATAAGCCCGTGCAGCATCCTTTTTACTTTTGATTCAAGAGTTTATAATAAGATGTTCATTATCAATAAAGAGAACTTTTCTTTATTCCAATGTGTGATATCTCATTTGCGTACTCTGTTGCATATATTTCTAAAGGATCTTATTATGCCTAGGCCTTGTGCGGTCGCATCTTACGCTCGCACAACAAAATGCCTGGGGGACGATTATCGATTTAGCAAAAATTAGGACGTGACGTTCATCTCCTCATTATAGGTAAGTGGATCTGCTTCCTCGTTATAGGTGAAAAAATCTTCTCTGAAGTTCTTCGGTCTCCTCACTCGCTTAGACACAAGTTCTGCGAGTTCTAGTTCGAACATTGTCTCTGGTATAACTTTTTCTTGGACTACATCTTCTTTTGAAGCAATTACCTCATCTGCACTCATACTATTTTCTGGAATGTCCGCGATAACAATGTTATTGTGCCTTGCAAATTTATCTTCAAAGAATTCTACATCGCGAGATTCGATGATATGATTTAATTCAATATCAAAAAATCATCAAGCATCACTCTTCTCAGCATAACCCAGGAAGATGGTCTTCGTAGTCTAGTACCCAGCTTTTGAATCTTCAAGACCGAAAGCTTCATATACCCCAGATAATCCTACACTCGAATGATATTCAAGTTAGATCTGACTTTGAACCAGAGTTTATGAGGAGTGACATCGAAAGTTGCGTACGGTACTCTGTTCAGAATGAATATAGCCGTCAATGTAGCTTCTTCCCAGAAGCAGTTGGGAAGACCCACGGTCAACAATATTGAGTTTATCATCTCTGTCAATGTTCTATTCTTCCTCTCAGCTACTCTATTTGATTGGGGAGAATATGGAGCAGTCGTCTCATTGACAATTTTATGTTCTTTATAGAACGATACGAATTTAATAGACCTATACTCTCTGGCTCGATCACTTCTGAGTATCTTAAGTTGTAGCCCATTTTGACGTTCAACCTTAGCCTTAAACTCTTTGAACTTCTTGAATGCTTCATCTTTTGACTTGAGCAGGTAGACGAATGAATACTTTGAGTAATCGTCGATGAATTTAATGAAGTACTTTATCTTGGCCTTTGTGGAGAACTGATTGAAGTCACATATATCTGAGTACACCAACTCCAAAAGATCTATGCTTTGATTAACCCGCTTAAACGGTTTTCTAGTGATCTTTGTCTATGCACAGACCTCACACTTCTCCACCTTCTTACTCCCATATTTGGAGATAAGACCTAGACTAGTCATTTTTTTTATCCTTTTACAATGAACATGTCATAGTCTATTATGCCATAACTCAAGAGAATAACCAGAAGAAGAGACTGCATTTATCATCTTAGCAGGAGTTACAAGTTGAAGTTTGAACATCCCTTCGGTACAAAATGCTTTTTAAAAGTATGTTCCTTTATAAGAGATCACGATATGTCAAGCATTGATGTCCATCCTCAAGCCTACATTGTAGAGCAGACTTTTTAAAACCAGGTTCTTGGGTATTATCGATACGTGCTTCACATCCTGAAGCATCAACGACTTCCCCAAAGTCAGGTTCAGTACCACCGTTCTGGTCCCAAATACTTCAGCTTGTGCCTGGTTCGTCACCATAACCTTCTCCGATGTAGGCTCGTATATGGTAAACAACTCCCTCTTTGAGCAAACCTGGCAGGATGCGCCAGTATCCATCCACCAGTCAGTGTCGACATATGGCTTGACAACCTACGCAATCATAGCAACCTTGTTAGGCTTACCTTTCTCTGCATGTTTAGGCTTGGATCTGCAGTCACTCCGGTAGTGGCCCTTCTTGCCACAGTTAAAGTAAGTCACATCTTACTTGGGCTTGGACTTCAGTTAGAAGAAGGCCGACTTCACCTTCAGATGGTTGAAGTCCTTCTTTTTGTTGTGAGAAGCCTTCTGCTTCCCCTTGGAGTCACCAGCATGCACCAAGTTGGCCTTTGCTAACTGCTTGGACAGGGAGTCCAACTTCAGTTGCCCCCTGCCTTCATCTTCAATGTGAATCCAGTGAAGAAGATCTTCGACCTGGATCTTAATCTTCTTACGGTACATGTCTGTCTTGAACTTGACCCAACCTGGAGGAAGCTTGGTGACTATAGCCCCTACCATGAATGTGTCTTCCTTCTTCATGGCAACTTCCTCCAGTTTCTACTGCATCTTCAGAAGTTCCTTGACTTATGGTAGCATTACCTTCTGGTCTTGCACATTGAAGAATTTCTCGACAAGATAGATTTTGGACATTTTTTATCTGTTTTGTAGTGCTTCTCAAGATCTTCCTAGATGTCTCTTGCCTTCCCTTTCATGCTGTATGACTCTGCCATCGAGTCGTCTATTGCATTTAGAATCAACAGCCTGCAGAGGTTGTTGTCCTCCATCCACTTGGAGTGCGCGTCCTGCGCCACACCAACTTCCAATTCTCCTCCATCTTCAGGAATGGTAGTTTCATGATCAACCAACACATAAGCAACTTTGACAAGACAAAGATTCAGAGATATTTTCCTCTTCCAAATATTGAAGTATTCGCCATCAAACTTCTCAAGCTTGTGAAAGCTAGTATCAAGAAGGTTTAGTCAGTTGTTCTCTATCTTTTTTTGGATCTTGGTTTGAGATTGGTAGTCTCAGGGCTTAATCAAAGATGAATGAACAAGGCCAACAGAGCTTCTGATAAACTTTGCAGTCTACCATATTTTGATCCAAAATTTGTAGTCGAAATTCAGAAGCTTCAGCAAACAAGTTTGCCTTCCTAGATCTCATTTCCAACTAACCACTATATATATATATATATTACTGATTAAAGCTTGCTCCGAAGAAAATAAAAGAATTAGAAATCAATCTATGTTCTTTCTTGCAATCGCAGTTGCAGACGGACATAACAAGTTACAAATAGAGGAGAAGTATAAGAGGAAGAAGAAGGATTACGGCTTGCTAGGGTGATGAAAATCAGCGATTCTCAAAGCAAGATTCGCCCCACGGGATATTCTTCCAAGAACCAGCAAGTTCTCGAAGCAATTCTAGAACGCTCTCCAGTCACCTCCCTCTTGGACTCGCATGATCTCCTGGACCCCTCTTGGCGGCGCAACAGCCTCTCTTCAACTCTCTCTATCTCTCTAAAAATTCTCTTAAAATTAATCACTTTTTAACGAGGGCTGAGAAGAGAGTATTTATAGAGAAGCCCGGTCACCTAGTCAATTACAAAAAGATCAGAATGAAATTAATTCAAAGCCCAAAAATTATATCTGAATTAAAGATGCAATCTTTCTATAACCGAATCTGAACCACCTCTGCCAGCAAAGTGCGCCAACAAAATGTTATTTTGTGCCCTTGAGCCTGAGTCTGAGTCCGAGTCGCTAAGACCCTTTGGGGCTTAGCTCCAAAGAAAATAATTTCAAGATCATGACAAAAGCATAAATGCTTTCATGAGGAGTTAATCTTTTTTTCTCCTAGGAAAATACCCCCACGTGGCATCTATGTGCCCCACCATACCCCATGTGCACGCCTCAACACAAGCAAAGAATTATATTGAGATACCCACTTGGTGGTGTAGCCAATCCGGGACTATCTTTACTAGTCCAAAGACAAAAACACCAATAGACAGTGGATTAAAACTGAACTTTGTTCAATTAAGTTCAAGATAATGGATTAAATTAAACTTTGTTTAGTATTGGAAAATAGATTAAACCTATAGTATCAATTAACTAAATACTTGAATAATATACATATTAATTACATTTAAAGAATTTTATATAATATTGAATTTAATAATACCCTTAATGATTACTTCAAGCCATAGTTTCTAATTTTATTGCTTACTTTCTATTTTATTAGGATGGAAAATCAAGAACAAAAAAAAATGAAAAGTATTTTCTCGTTCTTTAAAAAGAAACGTGGAGAAGAAACATCAACAATTGGAGTATCTTCCGGATCCAAATCTACTCTTTAACTTACTCAAGTAGAAATAATTTATGTGTTGATTATTTTAGTATATTTTAATTTCAGCCTAGGGTAAACTTAAATCCTAGTTCCGTCCTAGTTGAATCATAACCGAGTCGAGTCATAATCAAGTCAGAAGAGTCGAGTTGAGTATAATTTGAGCTTAATGAGTCGAGCTTGTATACGAGATTTGAAAATGAGTTCAAGCTCGTCTCGTTAAGGGAATCTAGCTTATAATTTTGTTCAAGCTTGATTCATTATGAAACTCGAGTCGATCTTTTCTTGAGCCAAGTCGAGTCGAGCTCACTAATTGCTATGTTCATTTGTAGCCCTACTCCTGGTGTAAGAAGAACTTTTAACATAAAAAAAACATATCAACCCTTATTTATCACAAGGAAAGAGTATTTGGATAGAGTTGAGATGAGTCAAAAGAGAAATGCCTCCAAGTAGTCAACATAATATCTCTGAGTGGATCAGACCAAATCTTGTAGTGATCAATGGACCTGTTTGGGTAATACTTTAGAATGAATATCAATTGACACGCAACAACATCAATTGCCACATCTTGATCCTATAATACAGGCAGGAGCGGAGCTAGGATTTTGTCGTGGGGGGCAAAAAAATTTCCCACGCATAAAGGTAAAATTTTTGTAATACACATCCAAACAAAAATATTGGTAACATAAATTTAACAAACTTGGAATTAACTGGTCTTTTACAGGTTAAAAGTAAACTATTATTACATTTAAACAAAAAAATTTGTCAAAATTAATCATAATTGACTCGAAGCTTCTTCATCTTTTGAAAATGCTTGCTTGAACGTCTTGTTATTGATAATCATGGATATGTCTTTCTCAATGTAATGCACGATATTGTCATTCATCCATTGATCTCTCATTCAATTACCAATTTGTTCTTTATAATTTTAATAGTCGAAAAACCTCCCTCTATTGTGGCTCGAAAATAGGTAAATTTAAAGCTAATGTCACCAATGTCTATATCAAAATTTAAATTGACATTCAATTTAGTTTCTACCAATTTTTCTACAAGTTGACCAATATCCCTTTAAAATCAAGAATTTGTCATCAAATTACTCCATTGATCGATGTATCATGTTGATTATCTGAAGACGTTATTTATATTCATAATAACTCTAGTAGATAAAACTCGACCATCCTAATTAAATTCTTCTTATTAAACGCGCTAAATAAATTATTTGTATTTAAGCATGACATTGCAAACAACAACTCTAAACATTTACGAAGCGGTCATTTAGCTCTAAAAGTTGCAAGTCAATAACACATTGTAAAAAAACTTCACATGGTAGTAGAATAAATTTATTTTCTCTTACACTATGCGTCTTTGTAATGTCCCTCTCCGCGAAGAGACATTACGCTAAAGTTCTAGACGGATCAGACAGTTGGGATACAAGTTGTACTGGAAATCAAGATGCTTGGGGTGATGGTACTATTTTACTATTCTTGGACGGGTGGAATATTTTATGGAATGTGGTTCGAGGGTATAATTTTGCCAAGTTAGAAGACTGTGCATCCTGTCAGATCATTCTTGAGGAATTGTATGTGTACTTGGGATCGAGACAGGCAGGCTATATTTATAAATGTGAGTGGATCTGTCCCTTCTCCTCTACTCCTTCATGCCCTAATAAAATAAATGCTAGTACTACATTATTGTGTTTCATTACTGAACGCTCTCTAGTCCACACATAGATGATGATGCCTTATATGCAATGTTGTTGTAATCAAAGAAACACATGACATATAACTGGTAGTACTATTGACACAAGAATGTTATAATATAAGTACCACATAAGAACAGAAGTACCACTGTACAAACTCCTTTACATGCTTGTAATACTGGAAATAGAACATTGATCACTGGTACATCTATGGAGTGCATCAATTCACCGAGTCTATAAAGAAAAGTATAGACTGTTCAAGTCCCCGTAGAGAAAAGAAAGTATGGACTCATAAGTCCCCAGTAAGAACGAAAGAAAGAGAAAAGTATGTTGGGACCTACGGGTCACCAATCTATGAATGAAATGAGAATATTGAATACGCGAGAAGGATCGAGAGAATATCAATTATTTACATTCTCTATATCGTGCATATATATTATGATAACTGTTTACGCATCTACATGGTCACGGACAGCCTGTGCATAAAGCAAAAGTATGGTTCGTCGAACGAGATGTTAACCGGGACACCGAGATCGTTCGGCCTAGGAGGAACAAAGTAAACCTACCATTTTTAAGTAGAAAAACATGAATTATTAGAGGACCTACAGTTGGGCTTGCTACCCGGTCGGGAAGGGAGCATCATAATATAGCTAAGATGGTGCCTTCGGTGGGGCTCACAACTTGCAGTCGAAGTGTTCACCACTTACCAGGGATAGTCTATAACGACGACATGCATGTCATCGGTGACCTTCATATAGATAAACGGCATGCTGACAACTGTCTTGTGCAGAAAACATAGGTACGATATATTATACTATGTACAGGGATAAACAAGCAGGCTATTGGTAAGATATCACTAATAAGTGATGCGTACTATCTTTCATGTCTTTAATTATACTGCTCAATACATATAGACATGATGACACTATTCTGCTCGATATTATGAATACTGTAAATTGACTCTAGTTCCTAATAGCAAGATCATCTTCTAATAATATGCGTGCTCACATGAATACTTAGTGTTGGTTTAGGTGAGTGGGCTAGTTTTTCTCACCAATACGCGATATGTATTGATCCATGTTTGTGGGCATCCCCAGGTACTCAGCTTTGGGGAGTGGATGGAACTGTCCCGAGGCATCAAAGCATTGTCACAACGCGCATTAGCTCTTCTTCCAAACGATGTGTCTTTTGTTATAAAGGACATAATGTATGAACATTATAATTCAGTTGTATTAGTGAGAATGTAAGCCAAGACGACAAGTATAATTGTAAGCCAAAGGACCAAGTATTAGTTGTAACTGATAAGTCTTGTAATTTGTTGTAAGCCATGTATTACAATATCATTATCAATAAAGAGATACTTTTTAATATATTCTTTTGTGACTTCAATTGGTCTGCTTATTTTTGTTGTATTGCCGATGATTCTGAGATATACCATTCATTGTCTATCTTCTTGCCTTATATAAGCACAATTTATGCTTGTACGGTATCACATCTGTGGCTACTTTCGATTCTTCGAAATCGGGACGTGACAGTCTTGACCCACCTTGTGGCACAAAATGACTATTTTATCATGATAAAAATTTAATTTTTGTCCCAAATTATTGAAACCTTTACAAGAAGATAATCCCACTTGTGAGATTTCATCTTTTGGAGACGTTTCTTCGTCGCAATAACTAAATTCATGGCATTCACAATATTATGTTCTTTTATTTGCAATGCTTGTGATAATTCAGGTGAAATCCACGTGAATTACTAAATAATACACACCAATTAAACTAAGTATTAAACCATAATATAAACTTTATCATGTATCGCTTGGTTGTGAAAGGCTAATCTCTTAATTCAAGCTCCTTATAGTTGAGATCACACCATAATTGAGTGCCTTTATAATTACAGAGGCTCGATGCTTTAAATATTGTCATGATGCTTGCATAATGCTCAACAACATGAATATATTTGTTATTAAATTAAAAAAGGTCCTAATTTGCAAAACATTTTAACAACGACTACAAGTGTCAATTGAAGTTGATCTACAAAGCAATGTATGCGATATACATATGAATTTTTTTGCCAATAGAAGTCTTTAGACCGACCAATTCACCATGCATGTTGCTTGTCCCATCAACCAATTTAACCTTGTCCATGCATTCTTGCCCGAAATAACCCATGTTTAGATAATGTCTTAATTTCATCCCCATTCACTAGAAGAAAATGCCTCTTTACGAACAATTCCTCCAAGATTTTGTTGATATAGTCAACTTATTACTAACAAAAATAATTTTATTGATAGAAAAATGGTTTATAGCATAGAAGTTATATTTCTTTTGTAAAATAAGAAATATCAAAAACAATATTTTTGTTGGAATATACAAATAGATATAGTAACAAATTTAGATAATTTGTTGTTACATCTATGAAAGTTAAAATTAACTACATTATAATGCACTAATACATACATAAATTAGAATTTTCTATGAAATATTGAAACCTATTAAGTAAAAGGTTCTATTTGTTTTGTGTGTGTGTCTTTATGAATGCTTAATTTGTATATATATATATATATATATATATATATATATATATATATATATATATATATATATATATATATATATATATAGAGAGAGAGAGAGAGAGAGAGAAAGAGAGAGAGAGAGAGAGCGAGAGACCACTCCCTAATTTCTAAACAAGCCCAAATTTATCTAACAAATTCCCAACCAAGTTGTGTACATTCCTAAGCCCAAACCCTTATTTCAAATTCATAAATAACCTATTAAATTACTTAGCACAAAAACCAAAACCAAATATAAAAAGAAAAAAATAAAACCCATTAAACTAGGATGAACATTAACCGATATTAAAGTTCACCCCTCCCCGAGTCCTATGCAGCCCGCGGGAGAAGCTGTTGGCCCCCACTTCTCTCATCTTCCTCGATTATCTCTTCCTTTTTCCCCCTCTCCCATTAACTTCCTCCCACAAAACTCCCTCGCGAACATATGCCCCGAGCAACCGGTCGACTTGCAGCAGCATCCCTACAGTCGGCCTCCACCAAGCTAGCCGTCGATGTTGTCTCTGGTCGTCCAGACACCCTCCTTGGAGAGTGATTCACCAGAGCACCGAGGCTTTTACTGCGAAAGCGGCCGAACCACCATGCAAAAACACTAGTGCCATGGTAGAACACCTAGCCAAGGCTCTATTTTTTGCCTCCACGATGATTTGGCGAGCACGCAATACTGCTTCTGACGCCCCCATCCATTCCTCGAGCTCTGGCAAGGGCTCCGTTATTGGTCGACTTGGACTTATGGGTAGACTATTCTGACTATCTCATCCATTTTGGATATGTTGGTGATATTTTTTCAGCATCCTAAATTGTCTGTTCCATTCCCACTTTTCTGTGATTCCTAACTTGACGAGTTCGCTGTCAAAACGTTGTCTATACTCTTCTCGAACACCAGACAAGTATACCTTGCTATTTTTTATTTATATTCTAGTATATGATTTTGTTCTGTACCTATTTATAATTACTAATATATTAAAATGTGCGTCTAAGATAGACTTAGGTGCGATTAACGAAGTTCGTCAATTTACGTGTCTTCTATTTATTTTGCATATATTGGTCTAGTTTCAGTGGACTACCTTATGCTTGGGGATATTTTTCATATCTCCTTTGTCCTTGACATTTACATGACATGGTAAATGATATTCATGATAGGACACGGGCCATTGCAATCGATTGATCATCGATATGTATGGGACGCGTGATGAATAAAACATAACTACTATGATTAGTATTCTAGAAAGACAATTACAAAGCACCAACAAAAACGATCGTAACAGTAAGGGGAAGGAGTCCATAACTATCACCTATCAATGATGTTCTCCCAACCGTAGCAGAAAGTGTCAGAAGATCTGAGGCCACCTCAGAACTACACTTTCGATCAAAATAACATTGATGAGATCTTCCACATATTGATGAAGGGGGGACAAGCTCAAGCTACCCGATGTTAGGCGGCCCAACGAGGCTCATTGTATCAATAACCCCAAGTACTGCTTGTTCCACCGGTAAGTACATCATCCGACTAAGGGTAATTATGTGATGAAGAACAAGATCCAGCAGCTAATAAACTCTAAAGCTATCACGCTCCACGTTGATCAGAAGACGGTTACCGCCAACATGGTGTCTTTACAATTGGGCGAATTTCCAATGCTGAAGGTCCAAGATGACGTTGTTCTGATACCAAGAGCCATGATAAAGATCGTCAATATTCTGCCGGCCCGCGACCAAGTGAAAGGCTTGACCCCACTCACTATTCCACGTGATGAGATCATCTGGGTTCATCCCGACCTCGTCCAAGAGATGTTATAAGAGACTATCACCTCCAGCTCCAGACTAAAGCAAAAGGGAAAGAAGAGCCAGTCATGGAATATAGTACTTCCCGCTTCTCTAGTCGTTGAGCATTTTTTCTCCTGAGAAACTAGGTCCGGCAAGACCTACGTATGGACATACGAGTACGATCCAGTCTAAGAGGAGGCATCTACAACCCCTCCTAATCATGTACCTGATGCTCCTCAAGTGGGTTCGTCAAAACAAACAACGACAGACAAGGCTAAACAAAGGAAAATATGCTTCGACAAGTCTGAAGGATCGCCCTCAGGGACTCGGTAGGCCATACAACTTTGATATATTGGTACAGCTCACAAATACACCAGCCTGGTTGTCCCTTTACGAACTCCTTCGTCTCTCCAAAAAGACTCGTAATACATTGAGTTAGGTGTTCTACACACCGACTCATTCCTGAAATGTATATAGTCAAAATCTAGTATAAGCTTCACAATCAAGAGTATATATGGAGTCGCTTTATGTTGACTAAATACTTTTTGGAGAGATATTTGGTTGTGCCCTTCACTAATAGTAAATCATCACATATATGGCGTTGGGCTCTTCATTGGCAGCTTTTGGGGGAGGACTACATTCAACTGCAGATAGTCAATGGGGAGTCAGATCCATTCGAAAACTAGACGGGGCAAGGACGGCTAATGCATAATACACACAACATTTATCTTCAGTCTATTAACTAGTTATGGTTTGGAGATGGGAGCTAGAGCAATGTTGTGATCCTTGCAGTAGAAGAAAGCCAGAGCTATCCTTGTAGTGGTTCCGGGACCATCGGGGCAGTTGGATAATCTTGTTTGGTCTTTAACGTCAGCCGGAAGATTCTTTCTAGCTTCCGCTTGGAAGGTGGTGAGAAGAAGACATACTAAAAATGTGGTACCAGCTATGTATTGGAGTTCACGCATTCTTCTCAAATGGAGCATTCTTATATGATGTGTAATGAAGGGTAAGCTCCCTACCGATGATGTGCTTCAAGAGATGGGCTATAACTTAGCATCGGTATGTCATTGCTGTAGAAGAGAACATGTGGAAACTATTGAGCATGTACTATCTCAAGGTGAGCTTGCTAAGGAAGTTTGGGGGCTCTAACCGTAGTGTGTGGTATCCAGACTTCTAAAGACCGTATCCTTCTGTATTATAGTGAATGGTGGAATTACTCGCAAAAACATGTTAAGAAAGTGATCGTCGCGGTTACTATATGGGTCTTATGGAAGAATCGCAACAAAGTGATATGTGAAGGAGCCGGGATGTTGGGTGCTAAATTAGTTAAAGAGGTTAAGAGATATTCGAACAAAGCATTGGTGATGTCTAGATACGTTAGAAAGGAAAACCCAACCTTTATCGGTATCTAGAGTCGATCGGTAAAGAAATCAACTCCTTGGGGTGCCCCTCGTCTAGGTGGATGTAAGCTTAATGTGGTCACACGGTGGATGGGTGGGATTGAGAGGGATGTGGGGGATGTGCTACAAGATCACAAGGGTCATTTTTGTAGGGCGTGGACGTTCATGGTTCAAGAAGAATGCTGGGTTCGGGCGAGCCTTATGGCTGTGTTATATTTGTGCGGTCGAATGGAGGATAGGACATTCAAAACTTAACTGGACGTTAAAGAGGTTATGTTACTGCTTCAGATGAGTAGGGAGGATTGGAAAAACAAAAATATAGTTGAAAAGATCCTCTTGATAGTTAGGGTTGCGGTCACTCTCTCTTTTGGAGATTGAAGTAAGAATCATACAGCGGCTACAGTTCCCAAAGTTGCAACCACAAAGAGAAGTTGGGTTCAGTTCGATGAGATTTTTGAGTTGTCAGTTGAGGGAAGGGTGGTTATTGAACAAGAAGCATTAGCTTGTATTGTTTCTGATGTAGTATTTCTCTTGTAATCAGTGCTTTGATTAATTAATAAAAAGCTATGGCTCCTCGTGCACGAGGTTTATATATATATATATATATATATATATATAGGGTGGGGGTCCACTATTTCAACTAACTCATTCACTTTCATATTCTCTATTTCTTGAGCTATAAACCCTATCATCCCCAAGACAACTCTCTCATCCTTCTAGTGCCAAGTGCGATCTCGGTTAAAAGTCTGTTCGAGTTGTAAAAACCTTGGAAATTTAAGTTTTTTTTTTGCAAGTCTGAAGTCGGACTGAAGTCGGCGTGCTCTTCGAATCAAAGCACGTGGTTGTAAGAAGTCAGCAAGGCTTCGGATCACAGCTTATGTGTATGCTATTTGTGATAATAGTGGATTAGCTCCGAGCAAGAGTTCCCGGGACTGGATTAGTCCTCCATAAGGAAAACTAGTATACAATACGGTGTTAGCGTTTATGATCTCTGAACTCTATTTACTTTCTATATAGTTGCTATTGTTGTTATAGTTTTAGTTGGTTATTTGCCTTAACTTTTATTGGATAATTATTCTGTTGTACTCTATTTACCCCCCTTTCAAGTTGTCTTCACGGGAATCATTCGGCCTAGGAGAGATTATAATGGCACCCTGAGGCTTGTATGTCCTTGCGATCAGGGAGTTGTTGTGTCATTAGTGAAGGGATTAACTGTGAGTCACAACTGCTAATATGTGCGTATATTAGTAAAGAATTGAACCGTGAGTTACAACTGCTAATAGTAGTATCTATTACAGAGATGTGCTTGTACTTCCCAACTGCTAAACATGAGAAGTCACACATAGACCATCATGTAGTTAGGTAGCATGCTAGGTTATCCTTCTTGTAAGCCTAACAATTTAATGTGGAGACAGACATGAAACTTATTATATATGTATGTAAATTTTTATAATCCTTTTTTTATTGAAGGGATGGATCATCGGTTGTGGGTAAGAATCACTAAATAAGGATGTTTTATATTGCTTATATTTTCTATCATAAACTGCTTTTAAGTAAGAATATGTTAATATAAAATATTATTGTCCCATTCAATAAGAAGAATTATGTTTTATTGTATGCTGCTAATATGTCCCTAGAAAGAAAGGAGTATGGATTCAAAATTAGGCTGCATATGGTATACGTTAAAAGAAATGATTATCTTGTATATGTTTGAAGAAATAGTTACCGTGCATAGAATTGCCCCCATTGCTTGAATGAATGAATGAAAGAAACGTGGGTTCCGATTATGTTTTTAAAAGATGTAATATGACTCTGAATTCTATATATGGCATGAAATGGGTGTGACAAAGCGATAGAAGATTCTTATCCTTGGGAGCCGAAGATCAGAAGAAGATGCATTGATGTGCTTTTATATAAAAGGATGTAATGTATAGAACAAAGTCATTATAATTCATTTCAGTTTAAAAATATGATTGAAGTTGGCATGTATCCGATGGAAATTAAAAGCCTTGTAATTATTGCAAGTGGTGAATAAAAGAGATTGTGGCCCATGTATAATTGTGTTTATTTAATTTTTCGCACTTAAGCTTCGCTGCTTCTATCTTTAATCAGTCTATTTTGTTATTGTGCAAGTATGTGACTTGTACAATCAAAACTCAGGCTTGTACGACATCACACCCAGTGGTGACTTTTTGGACCTCTGGGACCGAGGCGTGACATAATAGTATCAGAGTAATTTGATTCTTTATCCATTACTTGATTCGTTTCAATTCGAAGATGTCTCCATAATAAAAAAATCCCTTGGTGATGAGATTAAATTCCATATAATAAGTCCGTACATATTTTAATGATGCTGACATGTGTTTTATTGATTGAGAGCTGTGTTATTGATTGCGAGTTTTATTGATTGGTAATGGCGAGGAATGAGGACTATCGATGCTCAGGATATTGTAAGTTTTCTCTAAGTTTCAAGCACGAAACTTTTTCTAGGTAGGATATTATGTAGTGTCCCGCTCCTAGCGGTGGCCCTGTATGGTCATCGATATTGGTTCTGGCTCGAGAGGAAGCCTTCAGTAAGAGCACTCTTGTTGGGACAAGAAGACAATTGATCATGTGAGTGGGCAAGACTTCACTTTCTAATTCTTTCATACTTAATAAAGAATCCATAAGAATGAAGGCATGGTTGTTTCTAAGAATAAAGTTAGTAATCATTAAGAATGATAGTACATGACTCTGTATGGTTTAACAAAAGAATTTGCATGCTTGCATAATGAAAGAACATTTGCTATACTTGATCAAGATAAGGAGACTTCATGCTAAAAGTTAAATTATTGCTTCAATTAAAAGACCGTCGCCATACTTTTTAATAAATTGAAAAAGATTGTTCGTGTGTCCCTTATCGTATGCTATCAAGAGTAGTTTTACATGCTTAAGTTATAGAAAGATAGAAGAACTGTTGTTATGCTTATAAAAAAGAATGATTAAGTATTTTCCTTATTGTTGATGTAAAGATTGAATTATACTAAAGTTAAAATTCCTAGCAACCCATTGAATAGTTTTACGGACAAGACAAGAATTTCGATCCCTTGTTTTATGATAAAGTGGAATGATATTGGATAACAATGTTACATAATACATGATTGTATCCAACAAGTTAAGATTTTAGAGTCAATTATTATTAAGGGGGATGAATGAAGATGGCGAGATGACAAACAAATTTTGAGAAATAGTATATGATTTGGAGGATAGTCGATACATAAGTTCAATGATTGAGGAAGAATCATGGTAAATAAATTATATAAGAAATTAAGGAAATATTCTTTTATGAGAGGATCGTGCGATACGACTTTTATTGAGGATTAATAGACGAGTAATGACTTGATGATAAGTTATTAGAGGAATAGTTGCTTGAGAATAATAGATTGAATAATAGTGGTAGCGAAGGAATCATGTTAAATTCTAGTGGTCTGTTGAATAGTCATATAGTAAAGGAAAAAAATGAGGACAAGAATAACAATGTAAGGACTTATAGATTAAGATAACAATTTTAACTACTAGTAAAATTCTTGTAAGTTGTGTAGCGTAAGGAGTTAAGGACTACCAAGACTGCAGAATAAAGGATTGCATCTTATATTTGAGGGTTTAAAAATCAAACTTTAATATGGTTTTGATGGCTGTATACGTATGAACTATACACGTAAATCAAGAAGTAATATATGATTATTGAGGAGAGGACATTACAACAAACATAGATGAAAGAAGTTTAGGAGATAATATAACATTGCATAAAAGATAAGGGAGAAGAGTGCCAAGTTGTTGATCATGACCTATTAGGAAGATCTATAGACGTACTAATAGGCTAATCAAATTTTGGGTATGAATGAATGGTCTATGAAGAATAAGATGAGAGATACAAAGGAGAAGGTGAATAACCCGAGAAACATGATGGAGTGATAGTGGCTATAGTAACTTCTTGATGAATTATGTGTTAGTTTTAAATTTCGAGAACGAAATTTTTATAAGTTGGGAAGAATGTAATCACCCTAAATTTTTTACTAACTAAATATAGAGTATATATTAAGTATATATAATATTGTATATATATACTTTGGTATATACGTATGACACAAGAATTATTAAATAAATTATGTGCATGAATACATACGTACATGTGTGTATGTGTGTGTGTGTGTGTGTGTGTGTGTGTGTGTGTGTGTGTGTGTGTGTGTGTAGTTAAGGATGTGTATAATAGTTAGTAATAATTCTTAATTAAAATTATTTAATAAGTAAATAAAATAATGAGGACTATAATAAGAATTATATAAAATAATAATAATAATAATAATTCAAACTGATGTGTACAATGCTACGGGCACTGTTCACCGACCTCTATTAAAAGAACCTGAGCTTTTGTACTGTCACGCCCCAGAACCAGAATATTGGAGAGCGGGGCCAGACAAAGCCAGCTACGTATACCAGAGTACTCCATATCCCGAGATACGGTAACGGCTATCAAGACATATGAGGGTTTACTCTACAATCCAGCAGTCATTTCTAGGTCAAGAACCATAGGTGTCCCAATCTCAAGCAAGCAACAAGTTATAAGATGTATGATCACCAAATATATAATAGTAAGGCATCCCAAACTATACATACACAGATGATCATGAATGAAGAACTAGCAAGAGTACAATATTACATAATCATCTCTAGCTATAGTCTAGAATATGCTTTACATGTAAGCCCTCAGGCAGGATATCAAGTTCCAAAACATGAGCTAAACACGTGATCGGTGGCTAAACGTGTCAAAAGTATAATGTACAAGATCAGGTAGGAGAAGAAGAAACTCACTCATGTCTTTGGGTTCTCCTAGTGTTCACCATATTGAGGAGGGAAGTATACGAGATCCTGGAGTGTTGCTCCAAAATCTTGACATACAAAACCTGGGTCAGACCCCAAAACAACAAAGTACCACAAGGGATCCAACTTAGGAACTAAAACCAGCATGTAGACAAACAATTAAGGAATAACATAAGGAATTAGTGAATAAGTGCAACAGGTAAAATAACAGTTAAACAGCTCTGGAGTATAATAAATGAATATATGGAATCAGTACTCAAGTTATAGTTCTGGATCAGTTGCTAGATGATTCAGGACAGGACTAAACTAGAAATCAAACAATCACGACCAATCATGTCCTACGACTTGCTACCATTAACTAACTAGGGTTATCACAGCCCTAATTATTAACACATGCAGTTGAGATTCCATACAACCACATGCCCTGTAGACTATCTGGGTTATCCAGGCGTAAGGATATATAGCACAGATTAAAGCAAGTACAATATTTTACAGATAATACAATACTCGATGACGTGCTAGAAGTGTACCCCTCATGATGGAGATCTCCAAATCCATCAAGTGTCGCTTGAATACCGGGATTGCATGTAGCTAGAAAATCTCTCTAGATGCTTTCTAGATTATTATTCTAGTCATTAACTTGGACAAGTTATCAAGGATTTCTGACTGTGGTGCTCAGGAATCTGACTTAGACATGATGCCAGGTAGGACCGTAGCTTGACAAGTACAATCAAGACAGGGACAAGCAATCAACCATGGGAAGTTATCTTATCAGTTCAAGCAATTCAGTACAGGAGATTCTAACATGTCAGGAGTGTGCTTCGTCGAGCCACTATCAGGAATATCAGTACAAGTCTGATGCCGGGAGTTCATGATTAATAGTGTAACTATAATCCATATCAGGGAAATTCTATGTTCTGGTAAGTTGTCATAATCGGGTTATAAGCATTTATAGAAAACTTGCATTTGAAGAGATTTACAAAATAGGCCACATAAGGGAAGCAATAGAACACACATAATATATATCAAAGAAGTTATGCTACTACAAGTACCAAAGGCACATGGAATAATCAGGCACATGGGATAATCAGGCGCATACAAGAAGATGGCCGCATGCAAGGGGCTGGCTGCATGCAAAAAGCTGGCCACATGCAATAAACAAATTCTAATCCTCGGTTAAAGTGTTGAACGATGGGTCATTAATGCATATCAGAGATGTGACCGATATGACTAGCTATGTCAGGGAAGTGACCGATGTGACTGGCCAATAAATGTGTGTCAGAAGAAATAAAGTCATAAAAAGTCGTCCCCCAGCGGTGCAGGGATATATTCCTTCAAAAAAGGATCGCATGCATCTGAGCCGCATACACATGTTGCAGCATAGATGCTTGGCCGCATAGATGTTTCATTCGCCTAAATGAGTTTGGACACAAGGAGTTATGCCACTTGACTCTTTCAAGTACTTAGTTCCAGAACACTCAAGTGTAAATCAGTCAGGCGCCCAACAAGATGGGTGCATGCTGCAGGTATATGTGGCAAGAGTTGGTGCCGCGTGGCCTCTCTGCTGCATAGAGGTTTGGCCGCATGAAATCTCCATCATCCCAAACAGCAAGTTCAGCCATCAAAATTTTGAGTTTCATGAAAACTTGCTTTCTACAAAAATTCTAATTTTAAGTCCAAATCCAATGAAGTAAAGTTCTAAATCACTTAAAATTGAATGCTCTTCAAGATAGAACAAGTAGTTTTTAAAGACATTAAGTCTTAAGAGATAAAAACCAAGTAAAACTCATGGAAGCTCTAAACTAAAATCATAGATCTACTCCAACCCTTCAAATTCGAAAATACCAAGAAGTAAATATGTAGAGAAGCTCATATAGCATATCATGGACAAATAAAATACAAGAAAACTAAATAAATACAATATTACAAGTTCTTCCTCATTGGCAATATGTACTTGTCTAAACCCATTACTACCACAACCACTACTACCCAAGGGTGTAAGCTCATGACTGGAGGGGAATGGGTTTATATAGCAAGGGAAGGGTAACTCACATATAAAACCTAAATTACACAGAAGCAGTTAGAAAAATTCAGGAAAATAGACAGGAAGCAATATACAACAATAGTATCCGTATACCAGATGCGAATACGAAAAATAGTAAGACAAGTCTCACAACTCTCACCTCCTTAGAAAACTTTCGTCCTCAAAATTTCAACAAGGTACATGATCTAGCAAGAACACTCATAAAATCATGCAATTTAAAATAAGCAAGAGCATACGGGAATCGATCATAAGCTACTAACTACCTAGAGCAAGACAAGCATGCACAAAACAAGATCAGGGTACGAGATATACGAACAAGTATACCTCAAGAGTCAAACAAATACTAGTATCGAGCTTGGATATCATCCTCGCGCTCCCAAGTTGACTCGCCTGGTGAGTGATGACCCCAAGCAACTCTGTCACGCCCCAGTCCCAAAATACGCGGGACCAGGCTACGAGGCATAGCCAGCTACGTATTCAACCAGACTCTTGTCCGATTTGAATGCGTATAAACTATCCTAATCAGTTCAAGTATCTATAAATCCATAAATATATCTACAAAACTAGCTATAAATAATGAACTAAGAATAGAAAAAACTATGAAAGAGCAGATAAGAAGGCATCACTAGAGATACCTGAAATCCCGAAGAAGTATCCCCGATAATCTTAAATCAGATCTCAGCATATACCTGGAAAGGAACCAGGTCCTCAGAGGGACGTAACAAGATACATAAAAATATGCCATATGATAAATAGTAAATAATACACAAAGATGTAAACAGGGGTATCACGACCCGCACCCAGTATAGGGGTACGAGTACGTGGGTACGTTCAGCCTATGTTGCAGTATCGGCGGTAGAACGTTGTCTAGGTCAACAATACTATCTAACATCTTAAACAATAGATATGTAAGGTATATGTCAAGATATCTCAACTCCAATGGAGGACAATATAGCAATATGATAATCATTACTCAATCACAATAAAACTAGAGGAAGATATGACACGAGATGTATAGAAGAAATGAAATACAGAGTCATAATACAATCTAAGTCCAATCCAATAGTCTAAGCACGTCTCAATGATCTCAAATATAATGCATGCCATAATGTCTAAAATGAGACAATATCAATATCATAAATAAACTAGCTAAGTCTCCCTGACTATCGATACTATCTTCGCAAGCTCTACGGGTGCTAACTCAACTGGCTCGCTATCCTGTGCGTAGGACACCAGTCCTCTAAAAAATCATCTAAAAAATATATCAAGTTAGGATTGGAGAAAAGTAAAACCCAATGGTCTTTCGTTATCCATGGGCAATGAGTTTCGATGTATTAGATGTATCGGTCTTTGTGGAATCTTTAATTTTTGAAGTAGTTCCAATAATTGACAGAAACTATGAAACAGTAATAGCAATAAAAATAAATAATAGAAGTAACTAAACTAGTAAATATCACAAGAAGGAGTATCATGGTAACTAATAGAAATAAACTGAGAATAATATGGTGAGGAATATCAATGTAATAAACTAGAATAAAAATATAATAATAAAATATGCCTTAAAATATTAGTAAGATATGTGATCGGCTTGGGCCTAACATGGGCTATAAATAAAAGGGGAGCTAGCTTAATCACATATGAGTTGCATGATCTGCTAGCTATC
Source organism: Iris macrosiphon (assembly GCA_036927795.1). NCBI lineage: Eukaryota > Viridiplantae > Streptophyta > Magnoliopsida > Asparagales > Iridaceae > Iris > Iris macrosiphon. The sequence continues at coordinate 225,348,006 of JAYESA010000004.1, read as the reverse complement.
ACGAGTTACACTAAATCATGGGTTATAAGGTATGATCACATATCCACTAATACTTTTCTAACCTCCGACTAGTACACGGATCCAAATCATGACACATTATAACACGTATATCATAATACAAGGTCTATAATATAATGTACTATGATCACGATCTATATAATCACGAAGATATCACGATAATCACGAAAAATGATACTGTAATCACTGAGTAATCACGAACAATAACATCTTATGACGGGGATCCAAGTATATCAATCCATGTAAACAATGTGTCAAAAATCAAATATCTCAATACAAAATACATATAACATAGAGACTATCAAATAAGAAAACTATCGGAGAATGTACTCGTCTCTCGTCCTGAGCAATTGGTACGACCCGGTATCCGAGCTGGTGTCACACAACCCTATATATGAATATCATGTTAATTGATGTAATAAAGTGATAAACATGTTAAAATATGCTAAGATATGATCTATAGGCCATTTCTAAGTCATACTAGCCAAACTAGGTCAAACTAGACCAATACCTTGATTCTAGGGTCGTACCTAGCTTCTAGGTTGATATAAGCCTAAACTAGCTCATACTAGGTGATACTAGGCTATACCTCGATTTCTAGGTCCATACATTGAAGGTATTATCTATACTAGCTAATATTACTAAGTATCTTATATATATAACTTATATATATACTAGTTATACCTATTATTTAGTATTACTTTAGTTTAGGGGCTATAACCTTAGCCTATACTTGATATCTCATTATCAATACCTTGCTAATATCTTGGTATCTAAATACCTAGTTCAACACTTACCTAGTTCTAACATATTGTCACACCCCAGTCCCAAAACACATAAGACCAGGAATATGTAGCATGCTAGTCGTATGTATATAGATCTCCAATATATAGAAACCATAACACATAGGTACGCTGTAAAATAAATAATAATTCATAAGTGGTATATATATATTGTCAACACAAGTCACATGCAGCTATATCTCATCCACAGACTCAAGTAGAGAAGTATCAAAATAAATACTAAAAGTCTCAAGTATGAAGCAATAAAAGAAATAATAGTCGGGTGGAGACAAATCCACTACCAAATGACTATATCAGCAAAAATGATAGAGGAGAACGAAACTCTAATATAAGATAAAATGTCAAAAAAGAAATAACAACAAAAAGATCCATCAACTATGAAGTAGTCATGGGTACTCAGAGGGTAAGACCTCCTCAACAGAAAATGATGCGTCAGGTCCCGGTCCGTACTCCTGCGGATAATCATGATCGTCTATACCTGGAAAGGGACCAGCTCCTCAGAGGAACATAACAAGATACATAAAAGCATGCCAATAATGTACTGAAAGTAAACATCCAACATGGTCGCCTAATCAGTCTATGTGATATGCAATTTAAGAACAAGTTTCCCGTGTATAGACTATATGGCTGAAATAATGGTATAGGCATAGTTCTCTAGGAGATCCAGGGGCCACGTGCATAATGTCACGGATGTCAAATGCCGCCAAGTAAATATAGGGTCATCATGACTCGCGTCTCCAGCGGAGCGTACGACATGATTAGAAAAAGTATGAAGGAGTCACATACGCTTACTCATTATTCTTTCCACCCAATGCTACTAACATGTCACATCCATAACACGCAAACACCGCTAATAACTGCTAAGTCCGCTAAAAAAAATCTATTAACAGTTATTCCTTATCCGTCGTATGACCTATATGTAAAGGTGCCAAGCCTATTACGCAAATTTGTGTTCTACATAAGAATCATAATTCATGTAACAACTATGTCATGGCCAAATAAAATATAATGATGCCTCAAAATTATGGGGTGGTCTCGTAAAACTAGGTCAACATGCATAATAAAAATAAGAGACAAAAGACGACGCAACCGTCGTTGCACCCAAGTCTTTCTTGGACACACAATTTTATATAGTAAAATAAATAAAAATAAATAACAAAAAATAAATATACAGTAAAGGAATGTAACTAAACAATACTGTGGTAAGGTATACTTGTTTGGCAAGCAATCAGTGTAGTATAAACGTCTAGACGACAAGCACAAGGAACCAGAGACTAGGGACTCTGAATGAACGTCTCCAGATACTGAAATGGACATTTCCAACTTCTCCGGAATCAGCGAGATAATCAAAAAAATACTATCCTTTCGTCCAATTTGTACACAGGGCAAAAAGGTAATTTTTGGGTCAAGGCGATGTCCATATATGGCTCGCTTTGCACCAAAAAATGTGTCAAGATCAAAAGTCTCTAAATTGAACAAATTATAGGTCAAATAAAGCCAAAATGATGATATGAACTCAACGATATTTCTATTTTTGGATTCCGGTGAGCTGGTCACAAAATCGCTCGTCAAGTCGAATCGTAGGACCTACGAAACGGTGATTCGTCGACTGCTTCCGAATTGAGCGAAACTAGGGTCATAGGACAAGTCATACGTTGCGAGTCCAATAGCGCAAGTTTTGTTGCGATCTGACAAGTGTACATCAACTAGAGAGGTAATTTGCAAAACACGAATATGGGAGACTTTTGTGGATACTGGTTGATTCCGACGTACACACACCAAAATTAACTTTTACGAAAGTCCACACATCGGGATATACCATACGCGCCTTTCGGTGCAATTGGTTCGCGATAAGGTGGTCCCGTTTGGTGGGTTGTACTCTGTATCACAAGTTTTTGGGTTTTGAAAACATAATTTTTTGGTCGTTTTGGAAACATAATAATTTGACGATTATTACAAACTAAGAAAAACTAAAGGAATAGAAATAATCTTGGTTATGTTGTGAATAAGTCCCTTCAAAAATATTAACCTAGTTGGTAGATAACTGGGCATGAACAAGGGTACTTGGACTAAATATCTGAATTGTTTTGAATAGTTTTTTGTCCAACTTTCGATCGAATTTTTTATCAATCTAGGGCACCTAAAATAATTCTACTTGAAGGGATTCCTAGAGGGTTGGGTTGTGAGCGTGTACGAAGAAACCGTTCGTAAATCGGATGAGAGGTAAGGCAGTTATATACCCGTGAAGTCGGGTGGTTTGGGGCTGGCTGCTGTTGGCGTCCGCGCGCACGAGGGTTCGTGTCAGCGATGGTCGAGGCAGCATTCGTCGGCGGTGGTCGAAGGGTCGCAGAGGAGAGGAGGAAGGACTGGGAAGTCAAGTTTTTTGGTTTTTTTTAGGGTTAGGGTTTCAGTTTAATCGAGTTGTGGTCGGCTGAAGTGGGGTTGGTCGCGAGTCGGGTTGAAGACACGGGTTTGGGTCAGGGTAGCTTAGGGTCAGGTTGCAGTTTTAGAATAGGTTTTCTCTTTGATTGTTTGTTGTTAGTGTTGTTATTGTGGTTATCTCTCCTTTTCCTTTCTTTTCTTTTCTTTTTCTTATTATTATTATTATCATTAACACTATAATTTCTAAAGTATTTTATTTTTGGCTATTATCATACATGTCTTTAGTGCATTATTGATATTATTAGCATTATTATTCCAATTAATATAAAAAAAAAATCCTAGAAAAATAGGGGAGGTTATATTCTACCCAACTTACAAGAATTTTGTCTTCAAAATTAAAGCTAAAGCACGATGAGGGTATGCGAATGCAATACGATAGAGAAGAACAAGATATAAGTCGTACCTTATTCTTCGAATAGATACAGAAAGCATTTACGCTTGTCGTACTTACGTTCCTGAGTGGATTCTCCTGGCAAGTGATGTCTCCATGCCACACGAACCAAAGGAATAGACTGATTCCTCAACACCTTCCCCCGACGATCAAGAATCTCCACAGGCTGCTCTTGGTAAGCCAAGCTTGGTCCAATGGTGATCTCGGAATGATCGAGAACATGACTGCTATCTACCATGTATCGCCTCAGCTGCGATACATGAAATACACCATGCACTCCAAGCCAAGCTCGGTCCCTCTAGCGAAGATGGTAGTACCAGTCGATACGCAACTTCTCCAACTCGTTCTATCACATTAAATGGTCCAATGTACCTAGGACTTAACTTGCTGCATCCTCTAAAGTGAATAGTGCCTCTAGTTGGCGAGATCTTCAATAAAACATGGTCGCCTTCCTTAAACTCCAAAGAATGGCGATGAAGATATGTCCACTGCTTCTGCCTGCCTTGTGTTGCTCGCAAGTGGCCCTGTATCATCTTTACCTTCTCCACGGTGCTGACAACTAACTCTAGTCCCAAGATTTGACGTTCTCCCATGTCACTCCAACATACTGGAGATCTATACTTCCTTTAATACAATGCTTCAAACGGAGCCATTTGGATGCTCGATTGATAGCTATTGTTATAAGAAAACTCTACAAGATGTTGGTGGTCCTCTCATGATCCTCCAAAATCTAACATGTATGCCCTCAACATATCCTCCAACGTCTGAATCGTACGCTCCGACTGCCCATTTGTCTGACACAATGCTAATTGGAACCCTGTGCAATCTTATAATCAGCCTCATGTACAAATCGACTAAAGCTTCTATAGACTGGCCAACTCGAAAAGGCAATAAATGAGCTGACTTGGTAAGTCGGTCTACTATCACCCATACTGAATCTCGTCTACTTGGACTCTTTGAAAAACTCATGATAAAGTCCATAGTGATGTGCTCCCACATCCATTCAGGGATCGAAAGTGGTTGCAGTAGTCATGTTGTCCTCTAGTGTTCAGCTTTGACATGTTGACACACCAAAAATTTGGCCATAAAGTGATCTATCTCCCTCTTTATTCCATGCCACCAAAAGTTCTGTCGCAAGTCGTGGTGCATCTTGGTGCCTCCAGGATGAATGGAATATATCGAGCTATGAGCCTCTGTCATTAGCTCATGTCGAAGCTCTCCATTAGGAACATATAGACGATAACCATATCTCAATGTCCCATCAGTATGAATGCACTATCTCGTCTGCTCTCCAGCCTCGGTCCTCTCTCTCAACCTCCTAAATCAAGCATCTGTAGGTAAATTTGTCTTGATCCTCTCTACTAGCGATGACTGCACTTGCAAGTTGGCTAGTGTAGTGCCCCACTCCGCATCGGCACTATGTACAGGAGATATTGGTTTGCTGACTCAAAAAGGATATCTTCCTTAAGAACTCCTTGTTGAAGCAGGAGATGAGTGATCTAGGTGAGTGGACAGAAACTTTATTCTCTAATTCTTGTATTCCTTAATAATGAATCTGAGTTTTTGAAATGCTTATTTGCTTAATAAGATAAGGTTTGCATGAATGAAAGAACGAGAACATGCCCGTCTAAAAGAGATAGAACCATTGCCATGTGTCACCCTCACTTTCCGGATTAAGGGTATTTTCGTCTTTTCATAATTAACGAGTAAATGATTGCATGATAATTAATTATATTTGAATTAATGTGATTTTATTTGATTGTTGCGCTTTATCGTTGTTCGATAATTAGAGCGCTACGCTAGCCATTGTCTTCCAACAGATTTTACACCATTGTCCTAGACATGCCAGACTGTTATTTTAATACTTATATGACTCATAATTATGTCTTGTTGTGTTTCATTCTAGACGCACGACATTCGTCGCAGCCGATTGTATTTAAAATTTAATTAATTAAAAACCAAAATCACTCTTTGTGCAATTCTCTAATTATTGGGCATTTTGGTGCAAAAGTATATTAAGGTAATCACCCCGTGGACACGATACGTGTATAAACCCATTTCCCCTTTATTTATATTTTTCTATGATCTTTGGGAGTGCGTAATTGAACACCAACCTCCTTAAGACCATGGCCCTCAAACCTTGAACCAATTAAATCCTAGCTTTTATTTGGAACCCATTTCAATCATGGCCCCTTGAAACCATACATGAGAGGCCCAATCCCAAGAGGGGTTGACCAGTCAACTTTCCTAGGTCAACTCAAACCTTTACATGTATATAAATTCTCCTTTCTTTTCCCTTCTTCATTTTTTCCTAAAACCTAGAATAACCCAGCTGAATTTCTTTGCCATCACTGTTCATCAACCCCTTTTCGGTTTCTGCCGACACCCTCAACCGGAGACCTTGTCGGAGTCGTGCCTGAGACCGCCGCCTGAAGTTGACTTCCCCGGCCGCATCTCCCTCCACCACCACGACCTATCCCATCTTCTCCCACCTGCGCCGGAAGCCACTGCACCTCATCGACTGGAGTTTGACCGCGGCCAACCGACGCTAGCACCCCGACTCGCTTCGACTCCATCCCCACCCGTCGCACAACTCGCCGAACCGACCTGCACTCGCCGTCCCCCAGGTCGGCCACACCGCGCCCGACTGAACCCGCCGAAGCCGCAGTCTCCGTCGACCTCCCCGACTGCACGAAGCCGCCGACCGCTGCACGGGTCAACTTTCCACCAACTCGCCTACACGGCGCTGCCGACAGCCGGAGACTCCGCCCGGACCTAATGACCGTCCTTATCGAACCTGACGAGCAACCCGCCGTGACCTGCTGCTGACGACCGACTTCGACGATCCCGGAGTCGAGCCGTAAACCCGAGCAGCATCCCGCTGCCACCCCCTTCGTGACGACCTCGACATCGAACCCTTCATTTCGCGTACACAGGTTCAAATCCCCCTCGCATGCATGTACATATATACGTACACGTATACACGTATTCCTCGTAGTATTGCACGCGTATTAGCCGTAGTGTATTCAGCATATGAATGGTATGTATGTATTACGTATGTATTAGTATATGTTAAACATAATTGGTCCATATATATGTATGGTATATCTCCATTGCATATAAAAGATATGTATATGTCTTGTATATATATATATATATATCTCAAAAATATGTTTAATATGTATATATATACGTGTAATTATTCTCAATTAGTATAAAACATACGTATATGTATTTTCGTGCATTCCTAGTGCCTGTTTAATATATGTACATATGTACATAGTATAAATTGATTAGGATGTATATGTATACGTATATAAATATAATATAAACCCTGTTAAGTATCTAAATGCATATATCTGTTATAATTGTAATTAGTTAAGTATTGATGTTTATGATAAATAATAATAGGCATTATGTGCCCGTGTACTAGGTGACCCTAATGAAATTACGGATACCGTAGCTATCTTGACCTGTGACCATGTAGCATGTTAGAAGACTGCCATATGTACACTAACGTACTGGCAAGACCGTACCATCGATTTTCTGTTATGCACAGCAACGACAGACATGACCACCCCTAGGGTAGTCTTTGAGATCATTATGTTGATTGTGTGTTAGAGTAATGTCTGATGCAGTATTACGTTATGTGATATGTCTATAGGACTGTTGGATCACTCAGACGGTACCTTGGAACTCGGATATTGGTATTGCCAGCTAAGGACCACAGACGAGTACATTCTCTGACAGTTTCCATTATGTTGATTACCTCTATAATTCTTGTTTTATAGCGTACATGACTCTGACACTGTTATTTACACGAGTTGACATCATTAAGACCTGTCACGAGGAGTCGTGATTAGAATCCATCATGCTAGCTGGGGGGAAATGGGGAAATATTAGTAGCTTATGTGATCATACCCAACTTTACATGCATCATAGCTCACCCACACCTCACGTCGGTGCAGCCTTACCATTACATGCCTTATCGCTGTTACATGTGGTTAGCCTGACCTTGCAGGGATGATCGCTAATCAATGTAATGAGTCATATAGTCCCAAGCTGATCACATAATATGCTGATGTTTTACGCACTTAGTTAGATGATTCTTGACATGTATCTTAGTATATTGATCTAGCATTTCCATATGTTCTAGTTATGGTTCTTGTACACACTTATATACCAGTTCATTGATCTTGCGAGTATGTGTAGTTCTATTCATTGCTAGATGTATATTGATGATGATGTTCCAGTATTTCTTTATTCCAGCATTCCTTATTTCCAGTATTCTTATTGCCAGTATTCCTATTTGTCTTGTATTTCTTTACACTGTGTTATAGCTTTTGTCAATATATATGGAACTACTGTTAGAGGTGTATTTCGTTCCAATCCTGACTGGATATTTTTTCCAGAGGATCTTGAGGAGTTCTGTACCACACACTACGGACCAGGTATAGATGCAGACTACACACCAGAGATCTTAGAGGAGACTATTCCTTTAGATGAGACGTTACCTGCAGCTATTTAGAGAGTATTTATTTATGCTTTGAGACTTATTGAGGTTATTTCAGTTATGTTTAGACTTATGTTAAGTTTAATTTGAGACTTATGGAGGCTTTATGTTGGACATCTAGACTGTGAGTTATCTTTATATTTGAGACATGGTGTTTAACTATGTCATTTCCTTTTATCTTTTATTGTGCCTTATACTTTATAGTTGTTGTGATTGAGTTACATTGTGAGATATTGTGAGATGTATATTGTCCTCCTTATGGAGATGGATATCATGGACAAGTGTTTAGTTTTATAGTATTACTGTGACCTAAACAGCGTTCTACCGCCGATGCTGCGGCGTAGGCTGGACGTACCCACGCTCTCGTGCCCCTATACTGGGTGCGGATCGTGACACGTTTTTAGTGGTGGCCCATGCAGGTCAAGTTTCGCAAGTTATGCGATATCGTGGTAGTGCTACAACTTAGTTGTACTGCTACGAGCCTGCAATAGGATATAGAAAATAGGATCTAGGATGAGAGTATGCTCAATCATACTAGGAGATTCTGATCTTCACAATGCTATTCTAATTGATTGCTTATTTTAGAATTTTTCTGTCCTTCCTTGATAATATCGTATCTATTATTGATTCTTTTGATCTATATTCAGGATGCCGCCGAATACTAGATCCATGAGAGTGGGAGCAGCAGATTCAGAGAGGTCTGCCACCTCTCAACCTGACGAACAGACACCTGGAGTTCTCCTACATCTCTTGTTCGTGTGGGAGTATCTGCAGCTAACGGGATTCCTCCTCCACCTATTCAGAGGATTGCCCCAGCTATGACAGACAACCTTCCACCACCACCGACACCGATTCCCGGAGGAGTACCCACTGACGGGGCACAGATGTTCGCACTGATACAGGGCATGCTAGAGGCCCAGAGAGTAACAGCGGAAGCTCAGCATGTTCAAGTTGAGGCTCAGAGAGTGCAAGCAGAAGCACACCAGGCATAGACAGAACTGATGAGAGAAAGCATGGAGAATACTCATCAGGTGGCTCTCCAGCCTGTGGAGAGAGTAGCACGACAACCGCAACATCCTGGCCAGCAACAACAGAGACCAGGTACCATAGTGGACTTTAAGAGGATGATGCCTTGAGAGTTCAAAGGCACAGAAGGAATACTCTATGCTGACGATTGGTTAGAGGACATAGAGAGGAACTTGCGCTTATCACAGCTCCCAGAGATTCTTCAGATAGAGGCCGCTGGCAGTCAGATGTTTGACATTGCACTGACGTGGTATGATACAGAGCCAAGACTCGCTGTTAAAGGACTTACTTGGGAGGACTTTAAGCATCTCTTCAAGGAGAAATTCTTTTCTGACGTAGCCTTAGGAGCATTAGAAAGTCAGTTCCATGACTTAGTCCAAGGAGGCATGTCAGTCGACGAATATGCCGCAGAGTTTTGCCGATTGAGTCGATTTACGCCATCGATGATTCGAGATCCAGAAGACAGAGCACAGAAATTCAGAAAGGGATTGAATAGAGAGATTAAGTCTCGTACTTTAGGACGACGCACCGCAACATTTGAGGGTATTTTGATGGATGCACAGATTGCCGAAGACGACTTGGACCTCAGGCCCAAGAGAGGACATGATACTTCTGGAGGAATAGGTGGTAACACAGGATCGGCCAAGCACCCACACTTTTAACAATAATAACAACAGAGGCCGTACCAGCAACAACACCAGCAACAGGCACCAGTTCAAGGACATGTTCAGCAACAGCAACCACGGAGACAATCAGCTCGTTGCCCCATGTTCGTATTGCGAAAAGATGGGACATATAAGAGATATCTGCAGGAAAAGGTTGGGCACTTGCTTGTCATATGGATCAGCAGCACATCAGCTGAGGGACTGCCCAGCTGTTCAGACTCGCCAGGGAGGAGCAGAAGCTCAGAGAGGACCAGCCAGAGCACCTATTATACCAGGAGGCCAGCAGAGAGGACCTCCACTTCCACCATAGCAGCAGAGGTTTGCTCAGCACCAGCAACAGCAGAGAGGAGCACCACAGGGACGAGCTTACGCCATGACTACTGAGGAGGCCGAGCCAGCTGGAGACGTGATTTCAGGTTCAGTTCTACTCGATTCTATTCCAGCACTTGCATTATTTGATTCTGGCGCTTCCCATAGTTCCGTATCTATATCTTATGCCCTTAAGCATCGTTTAGAAATAGAACAATTAGATAGGACTTGCAAGATCACGACAGGAGGACGCATTATCTTAGTCCGTGATTATTGCAAGGATCAGAGAGAGTCATTGGAAGGCCGAGAGTTGAGCGTGAGTTTACTCGTCATGCCGCTTCCGGGATACGATATTATACTCGGAATGGACTGGTTAAGTAAACACCATGCTTCTATAGATTGTCACGGAGGTAGAGTAGTATTTCGACCACCAGGAGGACCAGAGTTCGAGATTGCCAGAGGAGCAGAGGAGCGGAGTAGAGGCACTTTTTGTGGAGCCAGGATGGAAGAAGAGGAGTTACCACATCCACTTATAGCAGAGTTCCTGGATGTATTTCTAGAGGAGTTGCCCGATTTACCGCCAGACAGAGATGTTGAATTCTCTATAGACTTGATACCAGGAGCAGAGCCTATTTCGCAACATGTCTATAAAGTCAACAACAACGAGTTGGTAGAACTAAAGAAACAAGTAGAGGAGCTGCAAGACAATGGTTTCATTAGATCCAGTTCATCGCCATGGGGAGCACCGTTATTATTTGTACCAAAAAAGGATGGTACGGTACGCATGTGTATCGATTATAGAGCTTTTAATAACCTCACTATCAAGAACAAATACCCGCTGCCGAGGATAGATGATCTTTTCGATCAATTGAGCGGAGCAAAGGTGTTTTCAAAAATAGACTTGAGGTCAGGCTATCACCAGGTGAAGGTGAAGAAGGAAGACATACCGAAGACAGCCTTTCGGACCAGATATGGCCAGTTTGAATTTACAGTGATGCCGTTTGGTTTAACCAATGCACCAGCAGTATTTATGAACTTGATAAACAAGGTATTCTACCAGTACCTTGACAAGTTCATAGTGGTGTTTATTGACAACATTCTAGTATATTCAAAAACCCTAAAAGAGCATGAAGAGAACCTAAGGATGGTCTTAGAGACTCTCAGGAGAGAGAAGTTATACGGGAAGTTTCAGAGTGTGAGTTCTTCCTTGACAAGATTGAATTTCTTGGACACATGGTGACAGGTAACAAATCTCAGTTAACCCAAAGAAGATAGAGGCAGTGGAGTCATGGGCTACCCCCAGTACGGTAGCTGAAATCAGGAGCTTTCTCGGACTAGCAGGATACTATAGAAGATTTGTATAAGACTTCTCCAAGATTGCAGAACCAATGACTAGGCTGACCAAGAAAGATGTGAAATTTGTCTGGACAGAGGAATGTCAAGCCGCATTCGATGAGCTGAACAGGAGATTGACGACAGCGCCAGTTTTGACGTTGCCGTCAGGAAAAGGTGGATTCACTATCTACAGTGATGCTTCAGGAAAAGGTTTAGGATGCGTTCTTCAACAACACGGGAAAGTAATTACCTATGCTTCAAGACAATTACTCCCTCATGAAAAGAACTACCCCACTCACGATTTGGAGTTAGCGGTAGTTATCTTTGCCCTAAAGCTGTGGAAGCATTATCTGTACGGAGAGCGTGTGGAGATTTTCACAGACCACAAGAGCTTAAAGTACGTTTTTACACAGAAGGAGCTAAACATGAGACAGAGAAGGTGGTTAGAGTTGATGAAAGACTTCGATATCTCATTACAGTACCATCCAGGAAAGGCTAACGTAGTCGCCGATGCCTTGAGCAGGTATCCAATAGCTATGTGCTTGACTTCAGATATACATTTATTAGCTGATCTTGAGAGCTTGGGAATTGAAGTATTAGTTCCAGGAGCTGAGATTCAGATGTGAGGATTACAGATACAATCAGAGCTGATGGACAAAATTAGAGCTGCGCAGTATGAAGATGAGACTCTAAGGAATATTAGAGCACAAGTTCAGACAGGATTGATAGACGACTTCACTATTGCGGATGATGGATCCTTACGACATGGCACGAGGATGTGTGTGCCAAGTGGAGAGCTGCGAGAAGAAGTTTTACAGGAGGCACACCCCTCTCAGTACTCGATGCATCCCGGAGCCAACAAGATGTATCGAGATTTGAGAGAGCATGTATGGTGGTATGGTATAAAGTGCGAAGTAGCACGCTTCATATCCCGATGTTTAGTGTGCCAACAGGTGAAAACAGATCGATAGAGGCTAGGAGGATTGCTTCAACCATTATCCATTCCAGAATGGAAGTGGGAGCACGTGACTATGGATTTTGTTTCGAGACTTCCTCGTTCTCCAAGAAGAAAGGACGCGATTTGGGTCATCGTAGATAGGTTAACCAAATCAGCCCACTTATTACCTTTCAAAGTGGGTACATCGACGAAGAAGCTAGCAGAGACGTACGTGCAGCAGATTGTCAGATTACATGGAGTTTCTGTGAGTATTGTCTCAGATCGGGATAGCCATTTCACTTCCCATTTCTAGAGGAGTCTGCAGTCTAGCTTGGGCACTCAGCTCAAGTTCAGTACCGCGTATCACCCCCAGACAGACGGGCAGTCAGATAGGACTATTCAGACTCTTGAAGATATGTTACGCACTTGCATTTTGGATCTCGAAGGTTCTTGGGAGGATCATCTACACTTGGTAGAGTTTGCTTACAACAACAGCTACTAGACCAGTATTGAGATGTCACCATTCGAGGCTCTATATGGATGGAGATGTCGTACACCTTTATAATGGGATGATGTTGGAGAAAGAGCCTTGTTAAGACCATAAATTGTCGTAGATGCAGCAGAGAAGGTAAAACTTATCAGAGACATACTGCTAGTGGCGCAGGACAGATAGCGGCATTGGGCCGATAGCTACCGTAGACCCCTAGAGTTTCAGGTATTGGTTTGATTTATTTTTGGTTTGTGATTGTTTTGTTTAGATTGTATGTTCTAGGTTGACGATTTGGTGTTCCTACGAATTTCTCCGACACGGGGCATGATTCATTTTGGTAGAGGTGGAAAGCTTAGTCCACGATACATCGGACCTTTCAGTATTCTTGCAAAGGTCGGTGCAGTGGCCTATAGACTTGACTTGCCGCTTGCTCTAGATGGAGTGCATGACGTATTCCACGTGTCGCAACTGAGATGGTACGTGGCAGATCCTAGTCACGTACTAGACCACACGGAGATCGAAGTTGGACCGACACTCAGCTATCCTGAACAACCCGTTGAGATCTTGGATCGTAGAGAGAAGGCATTGCGAAACCAGACTATCCCCTTGGTTCGTGTTGCATAGAGATATCACTCTCCAGGAGAGTCAACTTGGGAGAGAGAGGACGAAATGCGCGAGCAGTATCCATATCTCTTCGAGACTTGAGGTATAATTACTTATTTGATTGTTGTTCTTGTGCTAGTCTATTTTAATTTCGAGGACAAAATTCTTTTAAGGAGGGTAGACTTGTCACCCTCACTTTCCGGATTAAGAGTATTTTCATTTTTTCGTAATTAACGAGTAAATAATTGCATGATGATTAATTATATTTAAATTATTGTAATTTTATTTGATTGTTGCGCTTTATCTTTGTTCGATAATTAGAGTGCTACGCTAGCCATTGTCTTCCAACAGATTTTACACCCTTATCCTAGACATGCCAAACTGTTATTTTAATACTTATGTGACTCCTAATTATGTCTTATTGTGTTTCATTCTAGATGCACGACATTCGTCGCAACCGATTGTATTTAAAATTTAATTAATTAAAAACCAAAATTACTCTTTGTACAATTATCCAATTATCGGGCATTTTGGTGCAAAAGTACATTAAGGTAACCACCCCGTGGATACGACACGTGTATAAACTCATTTCCCCTTCATTTATATTTTTCTATGATTTTTGGGAGTGTATAGTTGAACACCAACCTCCTTAAGACCATGGCCCTCAAACCTTGAACCAATTAAATCCTAGCTTTTATTTGGAACCCATTTCAATCATGGCCCCTTGAAACCATACATGAGAGGCCCAATCCCAAGAGGGGTTGACCAGTCAACTTTCCTAGGTTAACTCAAACCTCTACATGTATATAAATACCCCTTTCTTTTCCCTTCTTCATTTTTTCCTAAAACCAAGAATAACCCAGCCGAATTCCTTTGCCATCACTGTTCATCAACCCCCTCTCGGTTTTCGCTGCCACCCTCAACCGGAGACCTCGCCGGAGTCGTGCCTGAGACCGCCGCCTGAAGTCGACTTCCCCGGCCGCATCTCCCTCCACCACCATGACCTATCTCATCTTCTCCCACCTGCGCCGGAAGTCGCTGCACCTCGTCGACTGGAGTTCGACCACGGCCAACCGACGCTAGTACCCCGACTCGCCTCGACTCCATCCCCACCCATCGCACAACTCGTCGAACCGACCTGCACTCGCCGTCCCCCAGGTCGGCCACCCTGCGCCCGACTGAACCCGCCGAAGCCGCAGTCTCCGTTGACCTCCCCGACTGCACAAGCCGCCGACCGCTGCACGGGTCGACTTCCCACCAACTCGCCTACACGCCGCTGCCGACAGCCGGAGACTCCGCCGGGACCTACTGACCGTCTCTATCGAACCTGACGAGCAACCCACCGTGACCTGCTGCTGACGACCGACTTCGACGATCCCGGAGCCGAGCCGTGAACCCGAGCAGCATCCCGCTGCCACCCCCTTCGTGACGACCTTGACATCGAACCCTTCATTTCGCGTACACATGTTCGAATCCCCCTCGCATGCATGTACATATATACGTATACGTATACACATATTCCTCGTAGTATTGCACGCGTATTAGTCGTAGTGTATTCAGCATATGAATGGTATGTATGTATTGCGTATGTAATAGTATATGTTAAACGTAATTGGTCCACATATATATGTATGGTATATCTCCATTGCATATTAAATATATGTATATCTCTTGTATATATATATATATATATCCCAAAAATATGTTTAATATGTATATATATATATACCTGTAATTTTTCTCAATTAGTATAAAACATACGTATATGTATTTTCGTGCATTCCTAGTGCCTGTTTAATATATGTATATATGTACATAGTACAAATTGATTAGGATGTATATGTATACGTATATAAATATAATATAAACCCTGTTAAGTATCTAAATGCATATATCTGTTATAATTGTAATTAGTTAAGTATTGATGTTTATGATAAATAATAATAGGCATTATGTGCCCGTGTACTAGGTGACCCTAATGAAATTACGGATACTGTAGCTATCTTGACCTATGACCATGTAGCATGTTAGAAGACTGCCATATGTACACTAACGTACTGGCAAGACCGTACCATCGATTTTCTGTTATGCACAGCAACGACAGACGTGACCACCCCTAGGGTAGTCTTTGAGATCATTATGTTGATTGTGTGTTAGAGTAATGTCTGATGCAGTATTGTGTTATGTGATATGTCTATAGGACTGTTGGATCACTCAGACGATACCTTGGAACCCGAACATTGGTATTGCCAGCTAAGGACCATAAGCGAGTACATTCTCTGACAGTTTCTATTATGTTGATTATCTCTATAATTCTTGTTTTATAGCGTACATGACTCTGATACTGTTATTTACACGAGTTGGCATCATTGAGACCTGTCACGAGGAGTCGTGATTGGAATCCATTGTGCTAGCTGGGGAAAAATAGGGAAATATTAGTAGCTTATGTGATCATACCCAACTTTACATGCATCATAGCTCACCCACACCTCACGTCGGTGCAGCCTTACCATTACATGCCTCATTGCTGTTACATGTGGTTAGCCTGACCTTGCAGGTATGATCGCTAATCAATGTAATGAGTTATATAGTCCCAAGCCGATCACATGATATGCTGATGTTTCACGCACTTAGTTAGATGATTCTTGACATGTATCTTAGTATATTGATCTAGCATTTCCACATGTTCTAGTTATGGTTCTTGTACACACTTACATACCAGTTCATTGATCTTGCGAGTACGTGTAGTTCTATTCATTGCTAGATGTATATTGATGATGATGTTTCAATATTTCTTTATTCCAGCATTCCTTATTTCCAGTATTCTTATTGCTAGTATTCCTATCTGTCATGTATTTCTTTACGCTGTGTTATAGCTTTTGTCAATATATGTGGAACTGCTATTAGAGGTGTATTTTGTTCCAATCCTGATCGGATATTTTTTCAGAGGATCTTGAGGAGTTATGTACCACACACTATGGACCAGGTATAGATGCAGACTATACACCAGAGATCTTAGAGGAGACTATTCCTTTAGATGAGACGTTACCTGCAGCTATCTAGAGAGTATTTATTTATGCTTTGAGACTTATTGAGGTTATTTCAGTTATGTTTAGACTTATGTTAAGTTTAATTTGAGACTTATGGAGGCTTTATGTTGGATAGCTAGACTGTGAGTTATCTTTATGTTTGAGACATGGTGTTTAACTATGTCATTTCCTCTTATCATTTATCGTGCCTTATACTTTATAGTTGTTGTGATTGAGTTAAATTATGAGATATTGTGAGATGTATATTGCCCTCCTTATGGAGATGGATATCATGGACAGGTGTTTAGTTTTATAGTATTACTGTGACCTAGACCGCGTTCTACCGCCGATGCTGCGGCGTAGGCTAGACGTACCCACGCTCTCATGCCCCTATACCGGGTGCGGGTCGTGACACCATGATAACTATAAGAAATGTTCATGCTAGTTACACTAACACAGCTATCAAATGAACATTGCCATGCTAGAGAAAGAAAGAGTAAAGTTGCATGCTAACTTGAAGAGATAAATTGACCCGTACGATGCATTGTTTTAAGTAAAAGATCGTCATATGTTTGTTTGTTATCGCGTATATAATTTTTTGTCTTAGATGCTAAAGCTTGATGTAATGTATGCTTGTTTTGTTATAAGGGTAAATGCTTGTCTTGTTTGTACAGATACTAGTAGCCCGCCCTGATGTTCCTGTCCTACGGGATCTAGGGGGTGCGGCTAATAGATAAGAGATATATGGATTGAATACGTATATTGTCACATTGTGTTTAAGTGTAAATGTTCTGGTTATCGAGGAGCTAGCAGAGGATAGAGGCTAAACGACAAGTTTGGAGACTAATAGTGCGCCCTGATGTTTCGGTCCTACGGGATCTAGGGAAACATGGAATGGAGGATGGAGATCGATGGGGCAAGACTAATAGTGCATCCTGATGTTTCGGTCCTACGGGATCTAGGAGGACGTGGCTATTAGATGGGAGGTGGTGCTTCTGTTGGGAAGAGTTGAGTCTGTGTTAGAGAAGTTAGTTGGTTCATGGAGATAGATGCATTCAGGTAGTTAGGGCGCATGCTAGGCTAGCCTTCTTGCATACCTAACTGTTTGATACAGAAATAGACAGGGAAAGAGAACCTTGGTTATATATGCATATGTTGCAAACTTGTATATCTGCTGCAGGGATAACCGTTAGGGAAGGGGTAAGAACACAATAAATATAGGTATATAAGCCTGCTTGTTCATGAACATGTGCATCTTAGAGTTTATCTGATAGTGTTTCATGCATTTGCATTGGTCAGACAATGGCTATTAGTGTAGAGCTAAACCTTGGTCCCGGCTGCTATAATGTTAGTGAAGAGCAACCATGAGTCACAGCTACTAATAGCATCAGATAAAAGAGTCATTGGTTAGCTGGTTTACCGCTACTGATCCTGAGTTTCTCGGGGACCAAATTCTAATAGATAGTTCCTGTTTGTGTTCTTGATTGAAAGATAGTCCAATAAATGCTGCAATGTCCCTAAAATCTTGAGTATAGCTCACGAGACACGATGCGCACACCCTGATTGGTACATCATGCTTGAATTATTTGTTTCGATTGCTTGGTTGTATTGAACTGATTTCTATTTTCAAAAGATGTTTCCAAAAGAAGTAATATGACTTCATTCATGTGCTGCATGTAACGAACATAGGTAAAACTAAAAAAATTACTATTAATATAATATTTTATCATATGATTACTTAGTGTTAGTTTTAGTGAATGTTGCTTCTGTCCGTTGATTTTAGACTCACCAGTACTTTCTCCAAAGTGCTGACCCACCAACAGTTTACTTGTTCGTAGGTACTGATCATCCGAGGAAGCGACAGGCGTGCCTCATCCCCAGGACCCAAAAATCTGGTTTCGATGCCTTGAGCCGTATCGATTGCTTTGAGCTATTTTTGTATAGAGAGACATAATGTATGGAACGATGCAATTGTATTCAGAGAACCTCGTGCCTCGATCTTGTCTGTTTACTCAGATAGATTATTGTTTACAATATTGTCCCTCCACTGCTTACTCGATTGATTCGATGATAACCACAACTTTAGCGATATTTCCTTGTGCAGGCGCAACCCCAGGGTCGTACGGCATCACGTCCAGATGGAAATGATCATCCCGCGGGAGCGCTAGCGCGATGATTCACGCCTAGCGGTGATGGCCGATTCCTATGGAAGATCGGAGCATGACATAATGATATCAAAGCAACTCGATCCTCTGGCCTTACGCCCATTTTGCTGCTGTTCTTGATAACGATTCCTTGTACATTGATATCATTATTGAATAGAGCGTTCCATACAATAAGTCCATAGATATTCTCAAAGATGCTAGCAAAAGTTTTCTGGATTTGATTTGTTACTTGAGAGTTATGATTTCATGCTTGTGGTTTGTTAGAGTTTTCGATTGAGGATGAAGAGGGATGAGGACTATCGCTGCTCTGGATATCAAATTTTTCTCCTTGAAATTTCGAGAACGAAACTTTTTCTTGGTGGGTAAGTATGTAGTGCCCCGCTCCGCGTCGGCACTATGTATAAGAGATATCGGTTTGCTGACTCAAAAATGATATCTTTCTTAAGAGCTCCATGTTGGAGAAGGAGATGACTGATCTAGGTGAGTGGACATAAACTTTATTCTCTGATTCTTGTACGCCTTAATAATGAATCTGAGTTTTTGAAATACTTGTTTGCTTAATAAGATAAAGTTTGCATGAATGATAAAACGAGAACCTGCCTGCCTAAAAGAGATAGAACCATTGTCATGCTAAGTATAAGAAATGTGTATTCTAGTTACACTGACACAGCTATCGAATGAATCTTGCCATGCTAGAGAAAGAAAGAGTAAAGTTGCATGCTAACTTGAAGAGATAAATAGACCCGTACGATGCATTATTTTAAGTAAAAGATCGTTCATATATATGTTTGCTTGTCATCGTGTATTTAATTGCTTGTATTGGATGCTAAAGCTTGATGGAATGTATGCATGTTTTGTTATAAGAGTAAATGCTTGTCTTGTTTGTGCAGAGACTAGTAGCCCGCCCTGATGTTCCGGTCCTACGGTATCTAGGGGAGTGCGGATATTAGATAAGAGATAGATGGATTGAATGCATATATTGTCACGTTGTGTTATAAGTGTGAATGTGCTTGTTATCGAGGAGCTGGCGGGGGATGGAGGCTAAACGACAAGTTTAGAAACTAATAGTGCGCCCTGATGTTCCGGTCCTACGGGATCTTGGAGGACGTAGCTATTAGAATGGAGGATGAAGATTGATGGGGCAAGACTAATAATGCATCCTGATGTTCCGATCCTACAGGATCTAGGGGGACGTGGCTATTAGATGGGAGGCGGTGCTTCTGTTAGGAATAGTTGAGCCTGTGTTAGAGAAGTTAGCTGGTTCATGGAGATAGATGCATTCAGGTAGTTAGGGCGCATGCTAGGCTAGCCTTCTTGCATACCTAACTGTTTGATGCAGAGACGGACAGGAAAGAGAACCTTGGTTATATATGCATATGTTGCTAACTTGTATGTCTGCTGCAGGGATAACCATTCGGCAAGGGGTAAGAACACAATGAATATAGGTATATAAGCTTGCTTGTTCATGAACATATGCATCTTAGAGTTTATCTGATAGTGTTTCATGCATTTGCATCGATCGGACAATAGCTATTAGTGCAGAGCTGAACCTTGGTCCTGGCTATTATAATGTTAGTGAAGAGCAACCATGAGTCACAGCTACTAATAGCATCAGATAAAAGAGTCATTGGTTAGCTGGTTTACCGCTACTCATCCTGAGTTTCTCGGGGACCGAATTCTGATAGATAGTTTCTGCTTGTGTGCTTGATTGAAAGATAGTCCATTAAATGCTGCATTGTCCCTATAATCTTGAGTATAGCTCACGAGATACGCTGCACACACCCTGATTGGTACATCATGCTTGAACTATTTGCCTTGATTGCTTTATTGTATTGAACTGATTTCTATTTCCAAAAGATGTTTCCAAAAGAAGTAATATGACTTCGTTCCTGTGCTGCATGTAACGAACATAGGTAAAACTAGAAAAATAACTAGTAATGTAATATTTTATCACATGATTACTTAGTGTTAGTTTTAGTGAATGTTGCTTTTGTTCGTAGATTTTAGACTCACCAGTACTTTCTCCAAAGTGCTGACCCACCAACAGTTTTTTTATTCGCAGGTACTAATCGTCCGAGGAAGCGATAGGCATGCCTCATCCCCAGGACCCAAAAATCTGGTTTTGATGCCTTGAGCTGTATCAATTGCTTTGAGCTACTTTTGTATAGAGGGACATAATATATAGAATGATGCCATTGTATTCAGAGAACCTCGTGCCTCGATCTTGCCCATTTACTCAAATGGATTATTGTTTGCAATATTGTCCCTCCACTGCTTACTCGATCAATTTGATGATAACCACAACTTTAACGATGTTGCCTTGTGTGGGCGCAATCCCAGGCTAGCACGGCATCACATCCCGATGGAAACGGTCGTCCCGCGGGAGCGCTGGCGCGGTGATTCGCGGGACGGCCGATTCCTGCAGGAGATCGGGGCATAACAGCTAGTGTCCTATCTGATCTGGGTAATACAACCTCTATGCCAAGCTTCTGCAAGTCCTCTAGTAACTCCCTTTGTGTTGTCAAGAAGAGCGCCATGGGCTTATGGCTTAACGTATCTGCTACTACGTTAGCCTTGCCCGGGTGATAATGCAGCTCTATCTCGAAGTCCTTCATCAACTCAAGCCACCGTTTTTGCCTTATATTCAGCTTCTTTTGCGTGAAGACAAACTTGAGGCTTTTTTGGTCGGTATAGATCTTCACTCTTTCCCCATATAAGTATTATCTCCATAGCTTCAAGGCAAAAATAACGGCTGCAAGCTCCAAGTGATGAGTTGGATAATTCTTCTCATATACTCTCAACTGTCTAGATGCATACGCAATCACCTTGCCATACTGCATCACAATCCTTTCCTCGATGCATCGTTATAGATCACGTAACCTCTTGATCCTGATAGAATAGTCAACACTGGCACTGTGATCAGCCACTTCTTCAACTCCTCAAAAGCAGCTTGACACTCATTCGTGCATATAAACTATCGGTCCTTGCAAGTCAACCAAGTCATAGTCTCTGCTATCCTTGAGAAGTTTTCTACGAACCGTCAATAATATCCTGCAAGTCCAAGGAAAACTTCTCACCTTCGATGCTGACGAAGGAACGGGCCATGTCTCAACTATAGAGATTTTATCCAGATCTACAGAAATACCATCTCCAGTGACGACATGCCCAAGAAAAGAAACCTTATCCAAGAAGAACTCATATTTTCTAAGCTTCGCATACAACTACTCTCTCCTTAATATCTCTAAGACAATCTGCAAGTGCTTCTCATGCTCCTCGTGGCTTTTCGAATAGATAAGGATGTCATCTATGAAGACAACCATGAACTGGTCCAAATACTGATAGAAGATCTGATTTATCAAGTCCATAAAGACAACTGGAGAATTGGTCAATCCAAAGGGCATGACCATAAACTCGTAGTGTCCATATCTTGTCCTGAAATAATTTTTGGAATGTCCTGCTTCTGCACCTTCACCTGGTGATACCCCAATCTCAAGTCTATCTTCGAGAACATTGTGGCTCCACTAAGATGATCAAATAAGTCATCATTGAGCGACAGAGGGTACTTATTCTTCACAGTCACAGCATTCAAGGCTCTGTAGTTAATGAATACTGACTTATCCTTCTTGGGTACAAACAACACTGGAGCCCCCCAAGGTGATACACTCAGTCGGATGAAGTGTTTCCCCTCCAACTCCTCTAATTGTGCCTTCAGCTCATCCATCTTCTTTTTTGCCAATCTATAAACATGCGACGCTATAGGGGCTGCTCCTGGGGTCAACACAATTGAGAATTCCATATCTCTATCTGGAGGCAGCCCTGGAAATTTTTCTGGAAAGATGTCTTAAAATTATGAAATAATAGGGTGATAAATGGCATCGTCCAATACAATCTGAGCACCATCATTCATCTCGGTGGATCCTCCTGCAAACTCGAGCTCTGGCTGACCTGGTACTTTAAAGAGTATGCTTCCTCCATAGAAGTCGAAGAAAGCATGGTATTTGCTTAACAAATCCATCCCAAGGACAATATTAAAGTTCGGCATGGGAAAGACTAAGAGTCAAGCCTTCATCTCTCTGCCACGAATTACTACAGAACAAGATCTATAAACATGGCTAACAGGTACAACTCCTCCCCCAGTGAGAATTCTAATACAACTAGACAAGGGTGTAGTCGGGGACATCGTCGATGAAGGCAGAATTCTATATTCCTTCTGCGTCGCTGATTCGCCTGGAGTGATGGCGAGGGTAGAAACACATCCATTAGGAAGATTTATCTCGCTGGGCACGAAGATAAGGACAATGTTAGAACAAGTTCAAGTTAGATGCAAATTAAGCATCCAAGAATAGTACAAAATTGGAACCAAGGAAGATAATTAAATAAGGGGATGAGATCCTATACTCTAATTCTATTTGCAGGCTTGTTTGGTACATTAACGTAACCAAGACAATATACTCTTGGCCTGCATGGGCCACCATAAAAATATGTCATGTTCCAATCCCAAAATATGTAGGACTAGAAATACGTAGTATGCCAGCCATATATATATGGCATCTCCAATATATAGAAACCATAACACATATATACACTGTAAAATGAATAATAATTCATAAGTAATACATATATATTGTCAACACAAGTCACAGGCAGCTATATCTCATCCACGGACTCAAGTAGAGAAGTACCAAAATAAATACTAAAAGTCTCAAGTATAAAGTAATAAAAGAAATAATAGTCGGGTGGAGAATAATCCACTACCAAACGACTATATCAGCTAAAATGATATAGGAGAACGAAACTCCAATATTAGATAAAATATCAAATAAAGAAATAATAGCAAAAAGATCCATCAGCTATGAAGTAGTCATGGGTACTCAGAGGGTAAGACCTCCTCAACAGAAAATGATGTGTCAGGTCCCGGTCCGTACTCCTGCAAATAATCCTGATTGTCTATACCTGGAAAGGGACCAGCTCCTCAGAGGGACGTAACAAGATACATAAAAGCATGCTAATAATGTACTGAAAGTAAACATCCAACATGGTCGCCTAATCAGTCTATGTGATATAAAATTTAAGAAGAAGTTTTCCGCGTATGGACTATCTGCCTGAAATAATGGGATGGGCATAGTTCTCTCGGAGATCTAGGGGCCACATGCATAATGTTACGGACGTCAGAGGCCGCCAAGTAAATATAGGGTTAGCAAGACTCGCGTCTCCAGCGGAGCGTACGGCCTGAATAGGGAAAGTGTAAAGGAGTCACATACGCTTACTCATTGTTCTTCCCACCTAATGCTACTAACATGTCACATCCGTAACACGCAAACACCACTAGTAACTGCTAAGTCCAGTAAAATAATATATTTCTATTAGCAGTTATTCCTTATCCATCGCACGACCTATACGTAAAGGTGGCCAGCCTATTACGCAAATTCGTGTCCTATATGAGACTAACAACTCGTATAACAACTGTATCATGGCCAAATAAAATATAATGATGCCTCAAAATTATGCCAGCCTATTAGCAGTTATTCTTTTATTTTTCTTATTATTATTATTATTATTAACACTATAATTTTTAAAGTATTTTATTTTTGGCTATTAGCATACATGTCTCTAGTGTTAATATAAGTATATCTATTATTCTCATTATTATTCCAATTAATATAAAAGAAAATTTCTAGAAAAATAGGGGAGGTTACACATATTACTAATAACTCACTACCCTTCTCTTTCACTGATACCCCTAGAGCTCTTTTTATTTTGACACTCGTACACTGTGCACTATAATTCAGTTTGAAGCCCACACTACCTGGTAGCACATCTAGTTTGATACTTGAGCCCCCTCAAGTCTAAACCCATATGTACATGATATTTGTGTACCCATTTCCCTCAACTTAGTCGTACAACATAAGCCCCCCAAACATAACTTACTGGTGTTGACACAAAGTGGTCACAGTCAACCTGATTCTGATAATCGTCAAACATCAGATGAATCAGATCCAAAACACAGATGAAGCAGATACTCGATGCAAAGCATATCAACTCTGTAAGTACCAAAATCAGACTCTACAACAGCTATTAGTTTCATATTCAGATGTAATCTTTTATTTATTTGAGTCTAGGACTGATGTACGCTGAGTCACACTGGCAAATCCCAAGTACATATACCCAGATACTTAGTCCACTCAAATAAACCAAAGAACATATCCACCAAATCGGGCCATATTAATTTACAAAGTCTACCATACTAGGAGATCGAACTCGGGCCGAACTCGTGCCAAACTCGGACCGAACTCGGTTACCCTTTTGGTATGAAATTGACCAGTTCAATAGCTCCTGATTTTTTGGCCCAACAGTTGGAAATTTGAATTAAACCCTAACCGAATTCTGACCGAATTATGTTTGCCTATATCCTATAAATAGGATTAGAATTCTTCATTCCATAGACAACAACATAACAAGGATAACTACTCTACTATTCTTTAGTCTTCTATCTTATTGTGAGCAAACCTCCTAAGTTTTAACCTTTCTATCTAAAGAGCAACTCCCTAGCCTTCCTAGTGCCAAGTGCAATCTCGATCAGTCTAGAAGTCTTCTGAATTGTAAAGAGCTTTGTTCGATCTGTTACTCTCTCTTTCTCTCTAAGCTGTAAAGTTGCGAGACTTCAGATCAAAACTCGTGGTGTAAAGAAGTGGCAAGTCTTCAGATCAAAGCTTATGATTCACTATTGATGATTATAGTAGATATAACTCCGAGCTTGAGTTCTCGGGACTGGACTAGTCCTCTCAGAGGGAAACCAGTATACATCTTGGTGTTTGTGTTTGCTTTCTCTCTTACTCTACTGCATATATTCATAATACTTCTAGTAGTATTCTTATGCATGAGATATGTTCTAACTGCTAGTAGTTGATCACCATTGCATGCCATAGAATTATATTTTAACAAGTGATTTTATTCCGCTGCATACATAAACTCTATTCATCCCCCCACCTCTAGAGTTGCCATACACGGTCCTACAATTGGTATCAGAGCATGTACTCTTATAGCAAAACTTTTACTAATACCATTTGCTCCCATAACTGGTATCAGAACAGATAATCTCTTATTTAGTTTCTAATCCCAATTGCTCCCACAATTGGTATTAGAGCGGTTACTCTTATATTAGAACTTTTACTTTTATATAAGAACTTTTGCTCATCCCAATTGCTTCTACAATTGGAATCAGAGCAGGTAGTCTCTTATTTAGTTACTGAGACAATTTGTACCTACAATCAGAGCAGGTACTCTTACATTGGAAATATTACTGATATCAATTCTCCATAATTGGTATTAGATCATATAGTCTCTTAATTAGTTTCTGATCCTAACTACTCTTTCAATTAGTATCAGAAGAGGTGCTCTCTTTATATAGATATTACTGATATCTTTTGTGTCTAAATTGTATCAGAACTGATATTCTTTATATAAGAACTACTGCAAGTTCTCTTAATTATCGGATTAACATCCAAAGAGTATAACATATGGCAACAACAAGATCAATATTTTCCATCAATGGTGAAAGTCAACTTCTTGATAAGCCACCTATTTTTAACAGCACTAACTATCTATTTTGGAAAATACATATGAGTGCTTTTCTAAAATCTCTTGGCTTTAACTTATGGACTTACGTTACTAATGGTTACAAAAAAGTTGACAAAGCAGATAGTGAATATACTGAAGATAAAAAGAAAGCAACAAGCGATGATGCAAAGGCAATGTACATACTCTACTGCACTCTAGGAGAAGACGAATTCAAACTTATCTCCAAGTGCAAAACATCATATGAGATATGGAGAATGCTGGAAGCAACTTATGGAGACAAAGAAGAAGATGAAGAAGAATCTCATGATATTGCAAGTTTACACCAAAATGAAGAAGCTGCAAGTACAAAGAAAGTTGCAGACATTCAATGCAATAATGATGACAACAAGAAGAAGATATTGCAAACTTATGTCAAAGTGAAAGTCTAAAAATTAATGCAAACATCCAGTACGAAAATGACAAAAACCTTCAATATATGACAGACTTGTGCTTAATGGTAAGCGAGGTAAATGATGACTCACTAACAAAAGATATTTCGTATAACGAATTATCTGATGCTTTTAATGATTTGTTTGAAGACTATAATAAACTTAGAAATAACTATAAGCAAGATCGAAAAGATATCAAATCTTATCAGCTTAAGAATGATCAGCTTATTTGCTTACTTAAGGAAGCTAGAGAAAACTCATTTTTTGATGAATCTATTGAAATCTCCTAACTTGAGCTTAGCCTACAAAAGGCTCTTGACTGCTATGATGAAAGCAATTAAGAAAATGCTAAACTTAAGGAGGACTTAAAATAGAAAAAGAAGAAGTACTCTAATGCCTCACTTAAGATAGATGCTCTTACTGCTAAATATGATGATTTATATGCCACCTCTAAAAAGTTAGAGATTAGATTGGAAAAGCAGGTCGTACAACCTACTACTCAGTCTAACACGAGACATATGGCTAAACAAAAGAGCACTCACAACAAGACACCAGTAAGCAAACCAAATGCTCCACACTATCATGCATGTAGAACACAACATACTTCACATAAACATGTATTTTTTACAAATATCTATGTAAGATACGTCACACCACTTCACATACTCATCCTTCTATGCCCAACACAAATGCCCATAATATATGTCATTATTGTGGTTTAAAAGGACATATTACACATCAATGTAAGGCTAGAAAATTGGTTGAAGTGGATTCCTAAAGCTAACAAATACGGATCCAAATCCTGGATACCAAAGTCTTGTTCTAATTATATCGGTGGAACGATTTGCAACAAGACATAATGGTAAAAGAGAAATTTTGTGATTGCAAAAAGCCAAATAGATATTCTCATGGCAATTGCACCAACAAACAAAAATATGACTATTAAGTCATATGGTAACACAATTTTCATATTTATAAAAGTATACTGTACTCATTAATTATGATAGTTCAATTATTCTTAAACTGTGTATGAAGAAAACCTTTGTTAAATAATTCTTCAATATTATGCTCTAAATATATAAAAATTATTGTTAAATAGCCTAAAAAGGGTCCTTCTATCAACAAGGTGTAAACAACCTTAAGCGACACGGTACTTAAGTGTCTTCGGACCGCCGCTAGCTGAAAACCGGCCCCTACAGCTAATTAATAATAACAAAAATACCTCACTGAGTAATGATATACAAAGAGTTATTTACAAAATGTTTCCTAAATATAATTATTCATTCATTCAGTAATTGACTGCTATAAATTATGTTTAATGACTTGTCTAAATAGAAATGACTAATAGATAGCCTATCTTATTTATAGACCTGATATCTATTATCAGTTTTTTTAGCATTTTATTTATTTGTGGCATAAATTATTTTCTTATATAAACTGTGCGTCTAAGTTTACTTGGGTGCAAACGATGGTGTTCGTCGTCTTTCATAGTTTTTAATTATTATATGCATGTTGACTTAGTTTTAGCGGACTACCTCCTAATTGTGAGATATTTTTATATCTTCTTGGACCATGACATATACATGACACGAGTTGAAATATTTTATTAGGGGCACGGACTGCGCATTCAACTTGCTACCAATTCGTAAGGAATGTGTGACGGTTGGAACGTAACTGTTATGACTAGTGTATTAGAGCCTCATACAGTTACAATACTGGACATATTGTGGATATGACTTTGTCAGTGTAGGGATAAGGGGGAGGACAATCGTTGTGCATATAAGTTAGCAAAATTGGTGGCCTTAGTATCCGGATGGAACTTTGGTGATTATTATAGCAGATACCCTCTTACGTCGTTAGACGTTACGGATGTTTAGATCATACGACTGTTTTACAATATATGTACATGATGTGATGAGAAGCCAACAATCACACTCATACGCACGAAGGTTGTCTTCTAAATTACACATTAGCTGGTTAGAATATCCTTTGCATACTTAATTACTTACTGTCGTTTAGATGGCTTGCTTCTATGTATCTTATTACGTTCCGATGAGTACCTAGTCCCTTTCCAGGTATAGACGATCAGGATTATCCGTAGGTGTACGGGCCAGGACTTGACGCATCATTCTCTTTCGAAGAGGTCTTCCCTTCAAGCCTCATTGATCATTTAATGTACTTATTTTGTTTTCTCTTATATTTTAGTTTGGTAGTAGATTTGTCTCCACCCAACTATTAGTTTCTTTTTATGAATCATTTGATATATTTTGATTATACAATTATACTCAATTCTGTGGATGAGATCTAGTTATGCCCTATGACTTATGATATATATTTATACCATTTGTGAATTTTTTATTCATAATACAGCTTACGTATGTGTTATGGTTTTCATATATTGGAGTAGCCATATACATATGGCTGGCATACCACGTATCTTAGTCCTACGTATTTTGGGACTGGGGCGTGACATATTTTTGTGGTGGCCCATGCAGGTTGAGAGCATATTGCTTCGGTTATGTTACTGTACCGAGCAAACCTACAAATAGGATTAGAGTATAGGATCTCATCCACTTATTTAATTATCTTCCTTGATTTTGTTTTGAATTCTCATTTGACTGCTTGAATTGCATCTTGCTTGATCCTTTTATAATGTAACTCTTATCTTTTCTTTTGTGCTTAATAGAGGTTAGGAAGGTGACTTGTACTAGGTATATATGCTCCATTGTACAATTATACTATTAGTTGAGTTCTTGTAAGTTGGGTAGTATGCCTCACAACCTAGCATCCTATTGTCCTTATGAAACATTAATGAAGTATGATTGAATGGCATTGAATATATACTAGTGTAAGGAGATAGTGTTTGCCTAAACTTTAGAGTTTTGAAGGTCCATAACCCTAATTGGTCAACCATAGACTTAGACAAGAAGTTAATATGGCAACTGTAAAGGTACAACACTGTACGAGTCTTAGATTCTTGATGAACTTAAACTATTTGTATTTTAATTCATCACAATCTTACACACTTATATTTTTAGACTATCTTGACTTATGCTGCTATTATAGCATAGTTTTACAAGCTTATTATTTATCGAGCTTGTTCATAACATTTGTGTTATTGGGGACGCCCACAAATACAATGTCTAATTAGAATCAGTGTATTGTAGTCTGATCAACCTTAGTGTACTTGATTTGCTCTTCATATGACTATTTACATGGATTGAGATGTAGTTGACTTACTTTATTTGACAAATATACTTGCCATATAGACAGGTTCGAGCATATCGTATCAGTTATATAACTGTACTGATACGAGGCTGCGAATAGGAAATTACCAAAATAGAATCTCAATCCACCACTGCCTTGGCAAGTCTCTTGGATTCTTCAATCACCTTTGACTCTATATTTGAATTTGATTACATATTTATTGGACTCTTACTATTGTATCCATATTCCCCTATTTCGGAAAGACAATCATGTCACTACCCAATTCTAGAAATAGGGTATATTTTTTTTTATTTGATAAATAGTGTATTGTATTTAATTATTTATATTTATATTTAATTAGTGCTTGTCTTATTTTTATTTTTATTGTTTTAGGGTTTTGGCTAGCCTGGACCCATGTCAGACCCTAGTGGACCCATGTCCGACCCAGCCCACACCCTTGTGAGAATTATTTTGGGGCTTAGATTTATTATTTTATTTTTATGAGGTTAGTTGGAGAGTTTTGGAACTAGTTTGAGCGCATTTGGAGCCCCGGAACCCAAAACCGAGTGAATAGGGGCGTTTTGGGAATTTGGAAAGTTGTAAATCCCCTTTTCTACATGTGGCCGGCCCCTACCTACCCCCACACCCGACAGTGAGCAGCAGCCCCCCCTTCTTTCTTCATTCCTCTTCATTTTCCACTTCTTCCTCTTCACTTCTTCTTCTTCTCCACTTCTTCTTTCTTCTCCTTCTTCCTCCAAAGTAAGCTTTTCTCCATCTTTCTTCTTTCTTTCTTCCATTTCTTCTTCTTTAAGCTAACCCTCACCTTGCATTTTCTCTAACCTAGGTGTGAGGAGCCTAGATCTAGTGTGAGAGCTAGAATTGGTAGCTTGGAGCTTGAGGGAGTTGATTTGGAGGGAATTTGGGACTTTGGCCTTGGGATTCCAACTCCCAAGAGGTAAAACCTAACTTTCCCCTTCCTAATTATTTTTGTGTAGTGTAATTATTGTTGTAGAACCTTCCTAGACCCTAACCCTACCCGTAGGAGGAAGTTGGAACTAGTTTGGGTGAGTTTAGAGACTTTGACATTAGGTTTTGTGTCGAATTCGGGTGGAATCCGAATTTGGCCCAATTTTGGGTGATGCCCTAGGTTAGATGGACCTAGGTAGACGTTGTCGGGTGTCTAGAGGGTGAGTGCGTGTCTCCGTTTGGACACGGGAAGCCGCGTCGCGGAGAAACGGGCGTTTCGGGCGAAATTGGGGCTTTTCGTCGTCGCCGATTCTAAGTGCGTGTGCATTTCCGCCACGGGCCTAGAATCGACGTGGGAGCGCATTTTCTAGGATCTAGACATCGTGTAGAGCGCGTGGGTAAATTTTGGGCCGATTCCGAGTTCGTTTGGTGTGCGTTTCAGGAGGTTTTCCGAGCCGCGCACCACGTGTTCGTCGAAATGACCGAATGGCCATTTCGACTTGGTTTCCTCGTTTCGGCTTTGTGCGCGCGTTGGGTTAGTATCGGGGAGTGTGTGCTAGAGTTTTCGGGCTATATTTTATATATTTTAGGGTGTTGGTGAGTGTCGGGGTCGTTGGGCGTGCGAGGGGCGTGTTGTTTGTGTGTTGTGTGCATTGTGTGGTGGTTGTGTATATGTGTCTATATATATATATAAATATATGTATATATTTATATGTATGTTTGTTTATGTATATATATTTATATATATATGAGTGTATTTATATCTATGTGCTTATGTGTGTATATGTCTATGTGTATATATATATGTATATGTGTAAGTGTGCTCGTGTGTATATGTATATATATATTTGAATATGTGTGTGTGTGTATATATCTTAGAGTGTGTGTGTATTGATATATATATATATTAATATGTGTGTTTATATATATATTTGTAGCTATGTATATATATATTTATGTGTGTGTGTGTTTTAGTGTGTGAGTGTGCTAGTGTGTGTGTGTTAGAATGTGTAGTTAAGTGTGTGTATATATATATGTATCTAGTTATATATATATAGATATATATGTATGTATATATATATATAGATAGTGATATATATATGTATATATATGGGTGTGTGTGTGTGTGTATGTGTGAGATGGAGGGGGGAGAAAACTGAACTGCAGCAGCAGCAGTTCAGCTGCAACAGCAGCAGCTAGCTGCTGCTAGGAGAGCAGCAGCAGCAGCTCCAGAAGGAGCAGCAGCAGCTCCAGAAGGAGCAGCAGCAGCAGCACATGTAGGAGCAGTAGCAGTAGCAAGCAGTGAGGTAGTAGGGAGATAGATTGATAGGGTGTATATATATATCTAGATAGTTAGATAAATAACTAGATAGATATTAGATAGTGAATAAGATTGATAGATAGGTAGTTGGATAAATAGGTAAGATAAGTTATGGATAATTAGATAGATAGATAGATAGATATTGATAGATAGATAGCTAGGTATTTAGATAGATAGATAGATACTAGATAGGTAGATAACTAGATTCTTAGATATACCTATCTAAGAGATATAAATATCTATATGCCTAAGTTATATACATATATAGGTGTATAGGTAAGATAATGGGTAAACGGGTAAATGTGTGTGGATATCTATATACATAGGTATATACATACTTAGATGTATATATATATGGTAGATATATATATTACCTAGCCTAGATTAATAACTAGGTATATAATTAATAGCTAGGCAGCTAGTTAGAGGGCCTTAGGGCGAAACTTCAATACCTTGAGATACCGAGGTATCTCGATACCTTGAGATATTCAAGGTATTGAGTTTCGAGCGGGGTATTTGAGCATTAGCCTAGGAAATGCTTGGGAATAATTTTTATATGTTTATATGTATATAATTACGCGTGCTAGCATAGGTTTTAGCGGGTTTAGGCGGGGTGCGTGGCCTAGGGCGAGGTATCGGATACCGAGGGTATCCCGGTATCTCGATTAGGCGAGTTTGTGAGTTTAGTGGCTTAATGAGCTCGGTTTGACCTAGAATTTCAGGGGCACCCTAGTTTGACCTAGCTTTGACCATAATTGTCCCCGTTGACCGTAAAAGTCAACGTTTGACCTAGTTTTGACCTAGAGTTGACCTTTTGGACCCCGGGTTGACTTTTTGACCCGAATTTCACCGGTTTGACCCGTTCGACCTAGAATAGCCCTAGAAGCCTGTTTTTAATTATTTTATATCAGTTTAAATGCTTAGAACCCTGTTTAATCCTTGCTTTTCGCATTAGGTCCTTGCGACACCGGTCCGGACCTCGATCCTCATCAGTTGCTCAGGACATCAGGCGAGTACCTACCTCTGATAGTTTCCATTTCATGATAGCGTTTATATCACCTGTTCTAGAACTGTAATACTTGATTCTGACACTTTATTACACGAGCTGGTACTAGTGGATCCCGTCATGAGGTGCTATCCCCCTTACCGTGTTCAGCGGGTACTCTATCACGTGTATTTCATCATGTGCTTCGGGTATTGATTATCATGTGCTATCATGTGCTTCTTGTGCTCTCGCCTTCGTGTGCGCGAGCTATTATCATGTACGTAGCGTGTTGTGGTTGGATCCAATGGTATTAGTGGGGGAGGGGAGTAGTGAGTTGGTTATATGATCAAAGCCAAACAGTATTCATGTGTATGTCGGTTATGCAACTCACGCATAACGGAGTTATCGTAGTGACTTTCATGTGCAACCTAAGCCGATCATATAACGAACTTGTGCTCAAGGCACTTAGCTAGTATTCATGTTTCTCACCTGCAGTTACTTTTCCACTACTTGTATTGTTCTCCAGTTTATATTACGGCTACTTCTTGTGCTCCAGCATATATTTATTTCCTGTGCATCTTGATTACTTTTCTATTGCTCGTCATATACACCTTACCATGCATTTGGAGTTGCTTTCAGAGTTATGTACTTCGCTCCAGTCCTGACTGGGCATATTTTTTCCAGAGGATCCTGAGGACTATTGCCCTACGTTCTACGGGCCTGGTGTTGACGACTGTTGTGACCCCGAGGAGGAGTGCGCCGAGGAGACGCCTATAGCACCCTAGTTAGCTAGGTGGGTTTCCTGGGTTTTTCCAGTGGTTGTATTTTGGATGACTGTACTTATTCTTTTGATGCTGTGATGTTGTAGCTTTTAGACTTGGACTGTATTATTTTGGATTGCCTTGCTCTCTTGGTTCTGTTTCTTGTTTATATCATATCGTGCTTATATTCTTCCTCTAGTTTTGTGATTGAGATTATTGTCATATATATATTGCGTGGTTGCCCTCCTGTTGGAGAGGATTTTATTCACATATATATATTGCGTGGTTTTGCCCTCCTTTTGGAGAGGTCATGCCGGATTTTTCAGTGAGATATAGATAGATATGGTTGACCTAGAACGGACCTTTACAGCGTTCTACCGCCGATTCTGCGGCGTAGGCTGGACGTACCCACGGCTCATGCCCGATTTTCGGGTGCGGGTCGTGACACGTTTTTGGTGGTGGCCCATGCAGGTCAGCTTTTTAGTTTACCTGCAGTAGGATATAGGATATAGGCTGAGAGAGAGTGTGCTCAATCACAACTAGGACCCCTCCTGATTTTTCTTGCTATCTTAATTTTCCTGAAATTGTTTCTTTTGCAATATTACTGTCCTTCATTGATGTTATCGTTTCTTGCACTGTATTGACTTCTTTTGATCTGTGTTCAGGATGCCTCCGAAGACCAGATCTCAGCGCACCGCCCCAGCAGCTGCCACCGAGAGGTCTGCCACCTCTCGACCTGCTCGACGTCCGGCAGCCGCTACCGCTCCACTCGCCACTCCTGCGGTTGAGGGAGCTTCAGTTTCTCTCGGAGATCCCCTTACTCCTATTGATCCGAGAGCCACCCCAGTTGTCCCGGTGGTACCTCCTCCACCACCGCCTGCGCCAGTAGATGCTACTCAGTTGTTCGCATTCTTCCGAGAGATGATGGATGCGCAGTACCGCCAGGCAGATATTATGAGGATGGGCATTGAGAATGCTCATCAGGTGGCTTTGACAGCTGTCGACAGGGTGGCTCAGATCCAGCCACAGCCAGAGCAGGCTCAGTATCCTAGGCCGGGTACTATCATCGATTTTCAGATGATGCGGCCTAAGGAGTTCCGCGGCACAGAGGGGATCCTGTACGCCGACGACTGGATCGAGCATATAGAGGGCATCTTTCGGCTGGCGATGATCCCAGCCAGCATGCAGATAGAGGCAGCGGGCAGCCAGATGTTCGACCTTGCCCTTACTTGGTTCCGCACTGATACGCGGATAGCAGCTCCGGGATTGACTTGGGAGGCTTTCAAGAAGCTTTTCAAGGAAAAGTTCTTCCCGGACGTGGCTCTCAGTGCCTTAGAGAGTCAGTTCGAGGCGCTCGTCCAGGGGAGTATGCTAGTGGATGAGTATGCAGCGGAGTTCTGCCGTCTGGGCAGATTTGTTGAGGGGTTGTCAGAGGCAGCGAAGGCGCGGAAGT
Source organism: Iris macrosiphon (assembly GCA_036927795.1). Taxonomy (NCBI): domain Eukaryota; kingdom Viridiplantae; phylum Streptophyta; class Magnoliopsida; order Asparagales; family Iridaceae; genus Iris; species Iris macrosiphon. The sequence continues at coordinate 225,312,581 of JAYESA010000004.1, read as the reverse complement.
TCCGCAAGGGCTTGGTCATGGCGGTCAAGTCCTTGACTAGGAGCGACCGCGAGGCGACCTTCGAGCAGATTGTCAGCGATGCTCAGAGGGCTGAGGATGATTTGGAGCTGAAGACGAAGAGGGGCAGAGACACTTCCGGAGCAGGCAGCAGTGCAGGCCCGGCCAAGAGGCCATTCCAGCAGACCCAGCAGCACCAGGGTCAGGGTCGGGCGCCCTTCCGGCAGGCGCCTCAGCAGCAGAGGCAGGGTCAGCAGCAGGGCCAGAGGCAGCCCATCGTTTGCCCTTTCTGTAAGAAGCCAGGGCACGGATGGGACATATGCAGAAAGAGGCTGGGCAGATATTTATTGTGTGGCGCCGCAGACCACCAGCTGAAGGATTGTCCTTCAGCGCTTGCCCGTACAGCTCAGGGCGGAGGAGCCGCTCAGAGGGCACCAGCCAGAGCACCTGCAGCGCAGCAGAGAGGACCGCCTTTGCAGACTCAGCAGCAGAGGTTCGCCCAGCACCAGCAGCAGCACCGAGGAGGACAGCAGGGGCGAGCTTTTGCCCTGACAGTGGATGAGGCCGAGCCAGTTGGTGATGTTATCTCAGGTTCTGTTCTCCTTGATTCCATTCCAGCACTTGCTTTATTTGATTCCGGTGCTTCCCATAGCTTTGTGTCTGTATCTTTTGCTGTTAGACACCATCTTGTTGCTGAACCTTTAGCTAGACTCTGCAAGATCACGACCGGGGGTGGTATCATCCTAGTCCGTGATGTTTGCAGAGACCGGAGAGTTACCTTGGGAGGCCGGGAGTTGAGTGTGTGCCTACTCGTAATGCCACTTCCGAGTTACGATGTTGTACTCGGGATGGATTGGTTGAGTACGCATTGTGCTAGTATAGATTGTCGTGGAGGCAGAGTTTTGTTCAGTCCGCCGGGTGAGCCAGAGTTTCAGTTTGCCAGAGGAGCAGCGGAGCAGACAGAGGGAGTCTTCTGCGGAGCCCTGGTGGTAGAGCCGAGGTCGCTACATCCACTGATAGAGGAGTATATGGATGTCTTTCCGGAGGAGTTGCCAGGGTTACCTCCGGACAGAGACGTGGAGTTCTCTATAGACTTGGTGCCAGGCGCGGAGCCGATATCCCAGCACGTCTATAGAGTCAGCAACAGTGAGCTGATAGAGTTAAAGAAGCAGGTGGATGAGCTTCAGGACAAGGGATTTATCAGATCTAGTTCTTCTCCGTGGGGTGCTCCGGTACTTTTTGTGCCGAAGAAGGATGGGTCGATACGGATGTGTATCGACTACAGGGCTCTGAACAGCCTCACAATCAAGAACAAGTATCCGCTGCCGCGTATTGATGATCTTTTTGACCAGTTGAGCGGAGCGAGGGTGTTTTCCAGGATTGATCTGAGGACAGGCTACCACCAGGTGAAGGTCAGGAAGGAGGATATTCCGAAGACAGCTTTTCGGACCAGATATGGACAGTATGAGTTCTTGGTGATGCCGTTTGGGTTGACTAATGCCCCGGCAGTGTTCATGAATCTGATGAACAAGGTGTTCCATCAGCATCTGGACAGGTTTGTGGTGGTGTTTATAGATGACATCTTGGTGTATTCGAAGACCCCAGAGGAGCACGAGGAGCATCTGAGGATAGTGCTGGAGACTCTCAGGAAGGAGGAGCTTTATGGAAAGCTCTCGAAGTGTGAGTTCTTCCTTGACAAGGTTGAATTCCTTGGTCATGTGGTGACTGGAGAGGGTATCTCGGTGGATCCGAGAAAGATCGTGGCAGTTGAGGCATGGAGTGCTCCGAGTTCAGTAGCCGAGGTCAGGAGTTTCTTGGGACTGGCAGGCTACTACAGGAGATTTGTTCAGAATTTTTCCCGGATTGCAGAGCCGTTGTCCAGGCTGACCCGGAAGGACGTAGAGTTTGTTTGGTCAGAGGAGTGCCAGATCGCCTTTGATGAGCTGAAGAGGAGGTTGATGACAGCTCCAGTGTTGACGTTGCCATCAGGTTCTGGAGGATTCACTATCTATAGTGATGCATCGGGGAAGGGACTGGGATGTGTGTTGCAGCAGAATGGGAGGGTGATTGCCTATGCTTCCAGGCAATTACGTCCTCATGAGAAGAATTACCCTACCCACGATTTGGAGTTGGCAGCGGTCATCTTTGCTCTTAAGTTGTGGAAACACTATTTATACGGAGAGCGTGTGGAGATCTTCACAGACCACAAGAGCTTGAAGTATGTGTTTACCCAAAAAGAGCTGAACATGAGGCAGAGGAGATGGTTGGAGTTGATGAAAGACTTCGACATATCATTGCAGTACCATCCAGGGAAGGCGAACGTAGTTGCGGATGCATTGAGCAGGTATCCGGTAGCTATGTGCCTGACTACAGATCGTTATCTTTTGGCAGATCTAGAGAGCTTGGGCATTGAGGTGATAGTGCCTGGAGTTGAGATGCAGATGTGGGGACTGCAGATTCAGTCAGAGTTGGTAGACCGGATCAGGGCTACACAGTTTGAGGATGAGTCCCTGAGGAGCATCAGGGAGCAGGTTCAGATGGGATTAGCAGATGACTTCACCATTGCTGATGATGGTTCCTTGCGGCACGGTACCAGGTTGTGTGTGCCGAGTGGGTCGTTGCGCGAGGAGGTTCTCCAGGAGGCGCATCGATCCCAGTACTCTATGCATCCAGGTGCCAATAAGATGTATAGAGATCTGAGACAGCATGTATGGTGGTACGGGATGAAGCGGGAGGTAGCACGCTTCGTATCCCGATGCTTAGTGTGCCAGCAGGTGAAGGCGGAGAGGCAGAGGCCAGGAGGATTACTCCAGCCGTTACCCATTCCAGAGTGGAAATGGGAGCATGTGACCATGGATTTTGTTTCTGGATTTCCCCGTTCTCCAGGCGGGAAGGATGCGATTTGGGTCATCGTGGACAGGTTGACCAAATCGGCCCACTTCCTACCATTCAAAGTGGGTACGTCTACAGAGAGACTAGCAGAGATGTATGTGCGCCAGATAGTCAGACTGCATGGAGTTCCAGTGAGCATAGTATCAGATCGGGACAGTCGCTTCACTTCGCATTTCTGGAGGAGTCTGCAGGCTAGCTTGGGCACCCAGCTCAAGTTTAGTAGTGCGTATCACCCACAGACAGATGGTCAGTCAGAGAGGACCATTCAGACACTTGAGGACATGCTTCGCACTTGTGTTTTGGATTTCAGAGGCTCTTGGGAGGATCACTTGCACTTGGTAGAGTTTGCTTACAACAACAGCTACCAAGCCAGTATCGAGATGTCACCTTTTGAGGCGTTGTATGGACGGAGGTGTCGCACTCCGTTGTCATGGGATGATGTAGGTGAGAGAGCTTTGCTTGGCCCGGAGATGGTGGTTGATGCAGCGGAGAAGGTCAAGCTCATTAGAGATAGACTTCGGGTGGCGCAGGACAGGCAGCGGCATTGGGCCGATAGCCACCGGAGACCTTTGGAGTTCGAGGTATAGCTTAGAATCTAGATTTTGTTTTTGTGTTTGCTTGTGATTGCTTGTTTTAGACTAAGTGCAGAGACCTTGTTTGTGCTAGGTTGGAGATCTGGTGTTCCTGAGGATTTCTCTGACGCGGGGCACTATTCGCTTCGGTGGAGGCGGGAAGCTTAGCCCACGTTTCGTCGGACCCTTCCGTGTTCTTGAGAGGGTCGGCGCCGTGGCGTATAGGCTTGAGTTGCCGCCTACGCTGGAGGGAGTTCATGATGTGTTCCACGTGTCGCAGTTGAGACGGTACGTGGCGGATCCCAGTCACGTATTGGATCACTCGGAGATCGCAGTGGGCCCTACTCTTAGCTATCCAGAGCAGCCGGTGGAGATTCTGGATCGGCGGGAGAAGGTGTTGAGGAACCAGACTATTCCCTTGGTTCGCGTCGCGTGGAGGCATCACTCTCCAGGGGAGTCGACCTGGGAGAGGAAGGATGAAATGCGCGAGCGATACCCCTATCTCTTCGAGCCCTGAGGTATGGTTCTTTCTTTGCATTCCTGTCCTAGTTTCGTCTTTTAATTTCGAGGACGAAATTATTTTAAGGAGGGTAGACTTGTCACTACCCAATTCTAGAAATAGGGTATATTTTTTTTTATTTGATAAATAGTGTATTGTATTTAATTATTTATATTTATATTTAATTAGTGCTTGTCTTATTTTTATTTTGATTGTTTTAGGGTTTTGGCTAGCCTGGACCCATGTCAGACCCTAGTGGACCCATGTCCGACCCAGCCCACACCCTTGTGAGAATTATTTTGGGGCTTAGATTTATTATTTTATTTTTAGGAGGTTAGTTGGAGAGTTTTGGAACTAGTTTGAGCGCATTTGGAGCCCCGGAACCCAAAACCGAGTGAATAGGGGCGTTTTGAGAATTTGGAAAGTTGTAAATCCCCTTTTCTACATGTGGCCGGCCCCTACCTACCCCCACACCCGACAGTGAGCAGCAGCCCCCCCCTTCTTTCTTCATTCCTCTTCATTTTCCACTTCTTCCTCTTCACTTCTTCTTCTTCTCCACTTCTTCTTTCTTCTCCTTCTTCCTCCAAAGTAAGCTTTTCTCCATCTTTCTTCTTTCTTTCTTCCATTTCTTCTTCTTTAAGCTAACCCTCACCTTGCATTTTCTCTAACCTAGGTGTGAGGAGCCTAGATCTAGTGTGAGAGCTAGAATTGGTAGCTTGGAGCTTGAGGGAGTTGATTTGGAGGGAATTTGGGACTTTGGCCTTGGGATTCCAACTTCCAAGAGGTAAAACCTAACTTTCCCCTTCCTAATTATTTTTGTGTAGTGTAATTATTGTTGTAGAACCTTCCTAGACCCTAACCCTACCCGTAGGAGGAAGTTGGAACTAGTTTGGGTGAGTTTAGAGACTTTGACATTAGGTTTTGTGTCGAATTCGGGTGGAATCCGAATTTGGCCCAATTTTGGGTGATGCCCTAGGTTAGATGGACCTAGGTAGACGTTGTCGGGTGTCTAGAGGGTGAGTGCGTGTCTCCGTTTGGACACGGGAAGCCGCGTCGCGGAGAAACGGGCGTTTCGGGCGAAATTGGGGCTTTTCGTCGTCGCCGATTCTAAGTGCGTGTGCGTTTCCGCCACGGGCCTAGAATCGACGTGGGAGCGCATTTTCTAGGATCTAGACATCGTGTAGAGCACGTGAGTAAATTTTGGGCCGATTCCGAGTTCGTTTGGTGTGCGTTTCAGGAGGTTTTCCGAGCCGCGCACCACGTGTTCGTCGAAATGACCGAATGGCCATTTCGACTTGGTTTCCTCGTTTCGGCTTTGTGCGCGCGTTGGGTTAGTATCGGGGAGTGTGTGCTAGATTTTTCGGGCTATATTTTATATATTTTAGGGTGTTGGTGAGTGTCGGGGTCGTTGGGCGTGCGAGGGGCGTGTTGTTTGTGTGTTGTGTGCATTGTGTGGTGGTTGTGTATATGTGTCTATATATATATATAAATATATGTATATATTTATATGTATGTTTGTTTATGTATATATATTTATATATATATGAGTGTATTTATATCTATGTGCTTATGTGTGTATATGTCTATGTGTATATATATATGTATATGTGTAAGTGTGCTCGTGTGTATATGTATATATATATTTGAATATGTGTGTGTGTGTATATATCTTAGAGTGTGTGTGTATTGATATATATATATATTAATATGTGTGTTTATATATATATTTGTAGCTATGTATATATATATTTATGTGTGTGTGTGTTTTAGTGTGTGAGTGTGCTAGTGTGTGTGTGTTAGAATGTGTAGTTAAGTGTGTGTATATATATATGTATCTAGTTATATATATATAGATATATATGTATGTATATATATATATAGATAGTGATATATATATGTATATATATGGGTGTGTGTGTGTGTGTATGTGTGAGATGGAGGGGGGAGAAAACTGAACTGCAGCAGCAGCAGTTCAGCTGCAACAGCAGCAGCTAGCTGCTGCTAGGAGAGCAGCAGCAGCAGCTCCAGAAGGAGCAGCAGCAGCTCCAGAAGGAGCAGCAGCAGCAGCACATGTAGGAGCAGTAGCAGTAGCAAGCAGTGAGGTAGTAGGGAGATAGATTGATAGGGTGTATATATATATCTAGATAGTTAGATAAATAACTAGATAGATATTAGATAGTGAATAAGATTGATAGATAGGTAGTTGGATAAATAGGTAAGATAAGTTATGGATAATTAGATAGATAGATAGATAGATATTGATAGATAGATAGCTAGGTATTTAGATAGATAGATAGATACTAGATAGGTAGATAACTAGATTCTTAGATATACCTATCTAAGAGATATAAATATCTATATGCCTAAGTTATATACATATATAGGTGTATAGGTAAGATAATGGGTAAACGGGTAAATGTGTGTGGATATCTATATACATAGGTATATACATACTTAGATGTATATATATATGGTAGATATATATATTACCTAGCCTAGATTAATAACTAGGTATATAATTAATAGCTAGGCAGCTAGTTAGAGGGCCTTAGGGCGAAACTTCAATACCTTGAGATACCGAGGTATCTCGATACCTTGAGATATTCAAGGTATTGAGTTTCGAGCGGGGTATTTGAGCATTAGCCTAGGAAATGCTTGGGAATAATTTTTATATATTTATATGTATATAATTACGCGTGCTAGCATAGGTTTTAGCGGGTTTAGGCGGGGTGCGTGGCCTAGGGCGAGGTATCGGATACCGAGGGTATCCCGGTATCTCGATTAGGCGAGTTTGTGAGTTTAGTGGCTTAATGAGCTCGGTTTGACCTAGAATTTCAGGGGCACCCTAGTTTGACCTAGCTTTGACCATAATTGTCCCCGTTGACCGTAAAAGTCAACGTTTGACCTAGTTTTGACCTAGAGTTGACCTTTTGGACCCCGGGTTGACTTTTTGACCCGAATTTCACCGGTTTGACCCGTTCGACCTAGAATAGCCCTAGAAGCCTATTTTTAATTATTTTATATCAGTTTAAATGCTTAGAACCCTGTTTAATCCTTGCTTTTCGCATTAGGTCCTTGCGACACCGGTCCGGACCTCGATCCTCATCAGTTGCTCAGGACATCAGGCGAGTACCTACCTCTGATAGTTTCCATTTCATGATAGCGTTTATATCACCTGTTCTAGAACTGTAATACTTGATTCTGACACTTTATTACACGAGCTGGTACTAGTGGATCCCGTCATGAGGTGCTATCCCCCTTACCGTGTTCAGCGGGTACTCTATCACGTGTATTTCATCATGTGCTTCGGGTATTGATTATCATGTGCTATCATGTGCTTCTTGTGCTCTCGCCTTCGTGTGCGCGAGCTATTATCATGTACGTAGCGTGTTGTGGTTGGATCCAATGGTATTAGTGGGGGAGGGGAGTAGTGAGTTGGTTATATGATCAAAGCCAAACAGTATTCATGTGTATGTCGGTTATGCAACTCACGCATAACGGAGTTATCGTAGTGACTTTCATGTGCAACCTAAGCCGATCATATAACGAACTTGTGCTCAAGGCACTTAGCTAGTATTCATGTTTCTCACCTGCAGTTACTTTTCCACTACTTGTATTGTTCTCCAGTTTATATTACGGCTACTTCTTGTGCTCCAGCATATATTTATTTCCTGTGCATCTTGATTACTTTTCTATTGCTCGTCATATACACCTTACCATGCATTTGGAGTTGCTTTCAGAGTTATGTACTTCGCTCCAGTCCTGACTGGGCATATTTTTTCCAGAGGATCCTGAGGACTATTGCCCTACGTTCTACGGGCCTGGTGTTGACGACTGTTGTGACCCCGAGGAGGAGTGCGCCGAGGAGACGCCTATAGCACCCTAGTTAGCTAGGTGGGTTTCCTGGGTTTTTCCAGTGGTTGTATTTTGGATGACTGTACTTATTCTTTTGATGCTGTGATGTTGTAGCTTTTAGACTTGGACTGTATTATTTAGGATTGCCTTGCTCTCTTGGTTCTGTTTCTTGTTTATATCATATCGTGCTTATATTCTTCCTCTAGTTTTGTGATTGAGATTATTGTCATATATATATTGCGTGGTTGCCCTCCTGTTGGAGAGAATTTTATTCACATATATATATTGCGTGGTTTTGCCCTCCTTTTGGAGAGGTCATGCCGGATTTTTCAGTGAGATATAGATAGATATGGTTGACCTAGAACGGACCTTTACAGCGTTCTACCGCCGATTCTGCGGCGTAGGCTGGACGTACCCACGGCTCATGCCCGATTTTTGGGTGCGGGTCGTGACAAATCACTCGTGATTAATGAAAGTTAGACACATGGATAGTACTAGATATATTTTGTGAGTAAGGATGTGAAACATGTGATATATTTCATGTTAAAAATTTCGAGGATTGAATAACACGATTAAATAATTTGAGAAAGTTTTTCTTAAATGTATAGCCTTGTGTGATAAATCAGTAAATTCTAAGTTGGTTAGGAGTTGCATTGTCAATGTCACGACCCGCACCCGGTTTAGGGGCACGAATGCGTGGGTACGTCCAGCCTACGCCGCAGCATCGGCGGTAGAACGCTGTCTAGGTATTGATACTATCTAACTAATGTCACGCAAATATCCAATCTCCATTAGGAGGCACGGATGACACAAATAGATGAACATATACTCAAATCACAGGATTACAGCACGATAAGATTTCGAAACAGAAATTAAAATTAAACACACCACAAGTCCACAAGGAATACTTAACTTAACAATATCCAAGAATCATCAAAATGCCGGAGACAAATCCGGTACCAAATAGTCTACTTAAGAACTAACAATGAATAATAATTTCGGCTAGACCTCCAGAATCACAGCTAACTACCAAGTCTGCAGCTACTCACCATAAGTGTCGGACAGCGGTCATCTAAGGCATAGTCTGGAAAAATGTTTCCAGTCAGGAAGGAGCAAAGCACAAACTCAAATAACAGTTCCATTAATTGATAATGTCTATAATACAATAAAACATGTCATGCTAGCTACTGAGAAGACAGTGGAATAATGTAATGACAGTTTAAGAGAGACGGGCAATAGGCAATGAAACACAGTCAGTGCATGTATAAAAATGAAAGAATAAGGAACAGTATCATATACGGGTGATGTAGTATATGAAAATATAGAGAACTGTAACTATTCTAAGTGTTTGAAATAGTAGTTTCGAAATGTGATCGGCTTGGGAACATGTACGGTTGCTATAAGGCCTGGCTAATCATGGGTGAAGAGCATGATTAACACTTACAGTTTTTATACTACAAATAAGAGGTTATGATCACATTTCTTACTAACTACTTCCCCGCCCCAACTAGTACTGTGGATCCAACCATGACACGTCACGATACACGAGCAAGTAAAGTCTATCATGTACGGTTTCTAAATATACATGTCGTGTACAATGTCAATACGATAATTAAGGTAACATCTCATGACTGCAGATCCAAGCTATACTAGTCCGTGTAGCACAGTGTCAAAGATTCAGTTGTAACATTTCAAGATCATTGAACTTATAGCAATTATCAAGAATTGGAAATTATCAGAGAATGTACTTGCCTCGGTCCTTAGCTGGTATTTATGGTGTCCTGATCCAGAGTATCCCCTGGTAAACCAACAGTCCTATAAACACATCACAATATGACATTTGTATCAGGGGCTATACTAACACACAATAGAAATACACTGGCCTTAGGGCTACGCTAGGTACGGTAGGGGTCATCTATTAGATAGGCCAACTACAAATATATATATATCCCTTAATTACAATAATAGCTATAAGTATAAATATATACACTTTAAATAAAACTAATACCTGTATGTACATACAACATATCTCCAATTAAATACAACTGCAAAATATACATGTATATATATTATAAAAATGTACTAATGGTTTATACAAAAATATACCTACACATATATAGCTATGTCAATTGAATCATAAAGATATATATATATATATATATATATACACACCAAAAATGGTACGTATACTATTATTTTTATACACTAATTTATACCAATTAAATATATATTGAAAATATGCTAAGTATTTATATATATATAAATGCTCAAAGTAGAACACGTATTTATATATCACTCATATATATATATAGAAAAATATATTAAATGTATGTACCAATATATACCTATTTATATATATACAATTATCTAATTATACATATTTAATACACATAGGCTATATAAAAATACACTATAATATTTAATATGTATCATTTAAAAGGCGTATATACTAATTTATCAAATACATATATTAACATATTAAGATACTCTATACTATACATTTAATTAATATACACAAATTACATATACATTAATACATACATAAAATATATATATACAATATACATGTATTCCCATTTTCTATTAAAATATATATATTAATTAAACAATTAATAAAATATATACACATTAATATACACATCTATTAGATATATACCTACAATTAATTATACAAGGTATTTATATATATATACCATACCAATATATTTTAAACATAAATTAATTAAGTGCTAGACAAATACATGCTAATGTTTACATATGCTTATACATTGGTATATATACAAATTAATTTAAATACATCTACTAATTTTTTACATTAAATAAATGTATAAACAAACACATATATATACATTAGATATATATATATATAAAGATATATATACATAAAGATATATATATATATATATAAAAAGATATATATATATATATATATATAAACAGAGAGAGAGAGGAAAGGAAAGTTTACTTACAGAGGGGGTGGGCTGCCGCCGGCCGCCGGAGAGGGGCAGAGGGCCGGAGTTGAGTAGCGACCGAGGGGAGCAGTCGGGCCTTGCCGGGGTCTCACCGCAGAGGAGCAGCAGTGGCCGCCGGTCTTGCTGTCGCCGGGGAAGCCGCCGGACACCGAGGTCGGGGACCGGAGTGCGGAGCCGCCGGAGTTCGATCGACAGGAGGGAGGAGCGGGGTGGAGTTGTAGAGAACGGTGGAGGAAGAGCCGCCTGGGTCAGCGGGGTCCGGCCGGAGCGCAGGGACCGCCGGGATGGAGCAGCCGTCGCCGGTGCAGTGGGTGCCGGAGAATGCACAGTAAGGGGGGTGCACAGTAAGGTCAAGTTCCCCCCTTAATGAAGATTTAAATCTTCAAAAATAAAAAAAAACAATAAAGAGGAAGAAGGAGAAGAAGAAGAAAAAGGAAGAAAAGAAAAGAGAAGGAGAAAAATGTTCAACGTAGGAGAGAGGGGGAGATGGAGGCTTGAGGATTTTTGGAGGCTTGTGAGGTGGGATTTTCTAGGTAGTCTAGGGATTAGGGTTTGATAGGACATGATATTAAATAGGAGAGAGGGTGTTATGATGGAGGGTGAGGATGCACTCAATTAATTGAGTGGTCCAGATTGAACATGAGGAATTTATTCATGGGGATGAGGGTGAGACTAATTAATTAAAAATAGTGGGTTCCCTCATTGGTTAAAATAATTAGGTGTTGGCACCTATAATTGAATAATTGCAACTTAGCCCCTTAAATTTGGGAAATTGCACAAACACATGAAATGACGGAAATTGGGCGGGCGATTCGGGGTCCGATATTTTTGTAGGGTCAGGGGACACTGTAAGATGGGTATGGGCTGAATTTGCAGGGCACTGGAATTAAATTGGGATTTTAGATCAGATAAATTAGTATCCTCAATTTAAATAAAAATAAAATGCAAGTTGTGTTCAACAATTAATTAGGAGTACTTGGGGTCAAAATCAGATCAAGTCATCAATACCAATATTGAAGAAGACTCAGAACAGAATATTACCCTAATTTAGGTCGCACGAAAAATAGGTCAAGATGGCCTCCAATTTTCGATTGGAACGCACAACGATACAAAAGTAGGAATTTTAAAAATAACGTCCGCGACGATTTTTGTGCGGCCAGAAATAATGCACAAGGAGCAAAATTACGAGTTGCAAAAATAGCAGAATCGAAGGCGGACATGTCTAGGACAAGATTGTGAAATTTGTTGGAAGACAAAAGTCTGGATAGTGCTCCAAATATCGAAGCAAAGGCAATGCGAAGAAATATTAAATAAAATACAGTAATTAATTACACCTCCAATAAATTAATTCTAAAATAAAACAATTAACCTCAAAATTCATAATTCGGGCAGGTGCTATCTACTGGCTTCTAGGTCAGTCTGCTAGCTAAAATAAAATAATAAACACTGTATATAATTATATATTTAATTACACATCACACATAATAATTATTTAAATCAATATACTATTACGCAATTAATTAATTATAAATAACATAATATTAAATATTGTAAAAATTCGAAAATACCCCTGTTTTCGGAATGTGGTAGTGACAAGTCTACCCACCTTAAAAGAATTTCGTCCTCGAAATTTAAAATCCTCATATTAGCATTTAATCATACACATTATTATTCCCATCAAAATTTAAATTTATCATCCATGAAATCTTTTAATACTCCACAATGTCCTTTCGCAATTTCAAAATTCTAAAACTGTTGTATAACCTGAAAAATCCTCAAAGTAAAATCAAAGCCCATCAAAAGTTTCTTGAAAGTTTTGAGTTACAATTCAATACCCGAAATTTTAATATCCACTCCTCAAAATACTCAACAATATGATATTTAAGGATTCTCCAAATGTTACATCCAATTATAAAGTTCTAAAATTCATAACTTGCAATTAAATAAATACATTGATAAATCTCCCAAAATTTCCAAATTAATAACCAACTTAAACATGTCATAATCTTTCCTGGAATTAATACATCATAATTTCCTGAAATTAATACATCATAATTTTCGTCATGTTAAATTCTTGACCCTTTATTTAAATCAATGTTTATCCTCGAATTTTTTAAATCCTCGATTGTTTTATTTATATATTTACTACCATCAAAATTAAATTCCTCAAATCATATAATCATGAACTACTCCATATTGTTATTTCACAATGAATTCTCTCAAAAATTCTATAAATTTTTTATCCTTAAAATAAATCAAATCCCATTCTTATCACAATATCCTCCAAAATTTTAAGTTAATAACGAAATACAAGAATTTAACATTCAATCCTCTAATTGAACTCTAATCAATGCATATTTCAAAAATTGAATCTCGTCCCAAATTTGAATTCAACACTAATCCATTTGTGTTCTTATCCCTCGATTTTTTTTTTTTTTTTTCCACATAATATGCAACGATGTAATACTTATGCAACCTCCAATACAATATTCAAGATATAAGTTCATAACTTGCAGCCCAACAAAATATATCGATGCCTTCTTAAAGTCCTCAATTCAATGATAAATTCAATCATTTCACAATCGTCTTAAAATCAAATAATTTAACAAAACTTCAATTACGCCATATTAAATTCCCAACTTTTTATTTAATTTAATATTTTTCCTCAAAAATTTTAGGCACCTTGTCTCTCTTTGTCAAGTCAGAACCTCTTTGTTAATCTTTACTACAGTTAAATCCTCAACAATCAAAGTCTAAGAGAATTCTACCTACACCCATACAACATGCAACCTAAAGGATTTATGTATGATCATGGTGTCTTTTGTCAGGGTATTGCAGTCTCTGTATCAGGGGTATTACTAACTATATTATAACAAGAAATCATGCATACAAGCTACGGTACTAAGGTATCAATCAATCAAAAGACAAAAAGAACATGAGGAAGGAAGAGAAAGAACCTGCTAATATATTACTTGCAATATCTTCTAATCATAGGTCAAATGATGCATGGAAAGTTTGATACCTCTATCTCTTAGGTACCACACTCTACTACAAGCATACTCACTGCTAGCTTCCTTACCTACTGCAATCGCTACTAGTATTCTTATCACTCGAATGCATATCAATTTCAACACTCTATACTAAGTACTGCTCTCTCTAATACAATCTTAGATGGACACCCAAGTCAGTGGGCAGTGATATCTCAATTATACTCAAGCCAACAGATCCTTACACATGCATCTTACCTACTTATATTATAATATATCTCTCTTACTATAAGATTTTATCCTCAAACAAGATTCCTCAAAATAACTCCTTGAATAAAATTTAAAGTAAATGCATACACTTTCCTCAAGGTCAATTATTTAAATACTGAATGAAACTTAATCACTAAAAGACCCTTACAGACTTGTCTATGTTCATCAAAGTGAATCTGAATTCCTCAAAATAAAATTTTAATAACCATATTTCAACTCCTCAATTTCAAAATTTTTGCAATTCATTGAAATCTTTAAAATAAGATTTAATAACATAATATCTCAACCTCTCAAATTCTAAAATTTGAAATTTATTTTCAATCTTCAATTAAAAATTTTAAATCCACCTTCTGTAGTCAAATAGCCCTAATGTTAATCCTTTTCACTGTCCTCATTGACGGCATCATCAAATAATATCATAAATCAGTCTATAAATTCCTCTTAATATGAAATCAACCCTACAATGAAACCCAAAATCCTAACTTAAAGACCTAAGTAACAACAATCAAATCAAGTAAAACCAAAATCCTAATTTAATAACAAATCAACAACAATCAAATCAATATCAATAAATGAGAATGGACAGAACAAGGGAATGAATTTAAATTGGAAGTTTCAACAAGATTCTCAAGGGTCATCCCAGGAATCTCTCAAGAAATTGTGATTGAGTATTTGCTCTCGTCCTAGTATCCTATGTCCTATGTCCTATAGCAGGCACGCAGTAGTATAACAAGGATGTCACACTACTACGACATCGCTCTAATTGCGAAGTCAGACCTGCATGGGCCACCACTAAAAACGTGTCAAGTCAGCACCCGGTTTAGGGGCACGAATGCGTGGGTACGTCCAGCCTACGCCGCAGCATCGGCGGTAGAACGCTGTCTAGGTATTGATACTATCTAACTAATGTCACGCAAATATCCAATCTCCATTAGGAGGCACGGATGACACAAATAGATGAACATATACTCAAATCACAGGATTACAGCACGATAAGATTTCGAAACAGAAATTAAAATTAAACACACCACAAGTCCACAAGGAATACTTAACTTAACAATATCCAAGAATCATCAAAATACCGGAGACAAATCCGGTACCAAATAGTCTACTTAAGAACTAACAATGAATAATAATTTCGGCTAGACCTCCAGAATCACAGCTAACTACCAAGTCTGCAGCTACTCACCATAAGTGTCGGACAGCGGTCATCTAAGGCATAGTCTGGAAAAATGTTTCCAGTCAGGAAGGAGCAAAGCACAAACTCAAATAACAGTTCCATTAATTGATAATGTCTATAATACAATAAAACATGTCATGCTAGCTACTGAGAAGACAGTGGAATAATGTAATGACAGTTTAAGAGAGACAGGCAATAGGCAATGAAACACAGTCAGTGCATGTATAAAAATGAAAGAATAAGGAACAGTATCATATACGGGTGATGTAGTATATGAAAATATAGAGAACTGTAACTATTCTAAGTGTTTGAAATAGTAGTTTCGAAATGTGATCGGCTTGGGAACATGTACGGTTGCTATAAGGCCTGGCTAATCATGGGTGAAGAGCATGATTAACACTTACAGTTTTTATACTACAAATAAGAGGTTATGATCACATTTCTTACTAACTACTTCCCCGCCCCAACTAGTACTGTGGATCCAACCATGACACGTCACGATACACGAGCAAGTAAAGTCTATCATGTACGGTTTCTAAATATACATGTCGTGTACAATGTCAATACGATAATTAAGGTAACATCTCATGACTGCAGATCCAAGCTATACTAGTCCGTGTAGCACAGTGTCAAAGATTCAGTTGTAACATTTCAAGATCATTGAACTTATAGCAATTATCAAGAATTGGAAATTATCAGAGAATGTACTTGCCTCGGTCCTTAGCTGGTATTTATGGTGTCCTGTTCCAGAGTATCCCCTGGTAAACCAACAGTCCTATAAACACATCACAATATGACATTTGTATCAGGGGCTATACTAACACACAATAGAAATACACTGGCCTTAGGGCTACGCTAGGTACGGTAGGGGTCATCTATTAGATAGGCCAACTACAAATATATATATATCCCTTAATTACAATAATAGCTATAAGTATAAATATATACACTTTAAATAAAACTAATACCTGTATGTACATACAACATATCTCCAATTAAATACAACTGCAAAATATACATGTATATATATTATAAAAATGTACTAATGGTTTATACAAAAATATACCTACACATATATAGCTATGTCAATTGAATCATAAAGATATATATATATATATATACACACCAAAAATGGTACGTATACTATTATTTTTATACACTAATTTATACCAATTAAATATATATTGAAAATATGCTAAGTATTTATATATATATAAATGCTCAAAGTAGAACACGTATTTATATATCACTCATATATATATATAGAAAAATATATTAAATGTATGTACCAATATATACCTATTTATATATATACAATTATCTAATTATACATATTTAATACACATAGGCTATATAAAAATACACTATAATATTTAATATGTATCATTTAAAAGGCGTATATACTAATTTATCAAATACATATATTAACATATTAAGATACTCTATACTATACATTTAATTAATATACACAAATTACATATACATTAATACATACATAAAATATATATATACAATATACATGTATTCCCATTTTCTATTAAAATATATATATTAATTAAACAATTAATAAAATATATACACATTAATATACACATCTATTAGATATATACCTACAATTAATTATACAAGGTATTTATATATATATACCATACCAATATATTTTAAACATAAATTAATTAAGTGCTAGACAAATACATGCTAATGTTTACATATGCTTATACATTGGTATATATACAAATTAATTTAAATACATCTACTAATTTTTTACATTAAATAAATGTATAAACAAACACATATATATACATTAGATATATATATATATAAAGATATATATACATAAAGATATATATATATATATATAAAAAGATATATATATATATATATATATAAACAGAGAGAGAGAGGAAAGGAAAGTTTACTTACAGAGGGGGTGGGCTGCCGCCGGCCGCCGGAGAGGGGCAGAGGGCCGGAGTTGAGTAGCGACCGAGGGGAGCAGTCGGGCCTTGCCGGGGTCTCACCGCAGAGGAGCAGCAGTGGCCGCCGGTCTTGCTGTCGCCGGGGAAGCCGCCGGACACCGAGGTCGGGGACCGGAGTGCGGAGCCGCCGGAGTTCGATCGACAGGAGGGAGGAGCGGGGTGGAGTTGTAGAGAACGGTGGAGGAAGAGCCGCCTGGGTCAGCGGGGTCCGGCCGGAGCGCAGGGACCGCCGGGATGGAGCAGCCGTCGCCGGTGCAGTGGGTGCCGGAGAATGCACAGTAAGGGGGGTGCACAGTAAGGTCAAGTTCCCCCCTTAATGAAGATTTAAATCTTCAAAAATAAAAAAAAACAATAAAGAGGAAGAAGGAGAAGAAGAAGAAAAAGGAAGAAAAGAAAAGAGAAGGAGAAAAATGTTCAACGTAGGAGAGAGGGGGAGATGGAGGCTTGAGGATTTTTGGAGGCTTGTGAGGTGGGATTTTCTAGGTAGTCTAGGGATTAGGGTTTGATAGGACATGATATTAAATAGGAGAGAGGGTGTTATGATGGAGGGTGAGGATGCACTCAATTAATTGAGTGGTCCAGATTGAACATGAGGAATTTATTCATGGGGATGAGGGTGAGACTAATTAATTAAAAATAGTGGGTTCCCTCATTGGTTAAAATAATTAGGTGTTGGCACCTATAATTGAATAATTGCAACTTAGCCCCTTAAATTTGGGAAATTGCACAAACACATGAAATGACGGAAATTGGGCGGGCGATTCGGGGTCCGATATTTTTGTAGGGTCAGGGGACACTGTAAGATGGGTATGGGCTGAATTTGCAGGGCACTGGAATTAAATTGGGATTTTAGATCAGATAAATTAGTATCCTCAATTTAAATAAAAATAAAATGCAAGTTGTGTTCAACAATTAATTAGGAGTACTTGGGGTCAAAATCAGATCAAGTCATCAATACCAATATTGAAGAAGACTCAGAACAGAATATTACCCTAATTTAGGTCGCACGAAAAATAGGTCAAGATGGCCTCCAATTTTCGATTGGAACGCACAACGATACAAAAGTAGGAATTTTAAAAATAACGTCCGCGACGATTTTTGTGCGGCC
Source organism: Iris macrosiphon (assembly GCA_036927795.1). Taxonomy (NCBI): domain Eukaryota; kingdom Viridiplantae; phylum Streptophyta; class Magnoliopsida; order Asparagales; family Iridaceae; genus Iris; species Iris macrosiphon. The sequence goes on along the minus strand of JAYESA010000004.1, from coordinate 225,294,273 downwards.
AGAAATAATGCACAAGGAGCAAAATTACGAGTTGCAAAAATAGCAGAATCGAAGGCGGACATGTCTAGGACAAGATTGTGAAATTTGTTGGAAGACAAAAGTCTGGATAGTGCTCCAAATATCGAAGCAAAGGCAATGCGAAGAAATATTAAATAAAATACAGTAATTAATTACACCTCCAATAAATTAATTCTAAAATAAAACAATTAACCTCAAAATTCATAATTCGGGCAGGTGCTATCTACTGGCTTCTAGGTCAGTCTGCTAGCTAAAATAAAATAATAAACACTGTATATAATTATATATTTAATTACACATCACACATAATAATTATTTAAATCAATATACTATTACGCAATTAATTAATTATAAATAACATAATATTAAATATTGTAAAAATTCGAAAATACCCCTGTTTTCGGAATGTGGTAGTGACAGTCAACTTAAGCTGAAATGTTATATGAAGGTGAAAATCTTAGATGATGGTTAAGAAGGTAATCAAGTAAGATAAGATCGAGAGAATTAAGGCATTTCGAGAATTTTAGGAGAATGATTATGATGATAATAATTTAACTTTAAAGAGAAGAATGCCTTATGGAATAAATTTGAAAACTTTGATATATTGGACCAAATATTTATAATTTGAGCATATGATTTAAATTTTAAATATTGAAGGTTGAATCATTGATTTAAATTTTGAGAATAAATATAGAATTTTGAACTTGAACATTGGTGGATTGGATTTAAAATTTTACAATTTGAGGATCTAAATTAAATGTTAAATTTTGAATGCTGAATCACCTAGTTTGAATTTTTAGGATTGAGACTGAATTTAAAATTTGATGACTACGAAATCCTTAAATTTGAAACTCGGAATAAAATTGGATTGAACAGATTTTTGGTTATTTAAATCCTGGAGGAGATATTATGATTGACCAGACTTAGATAGGAATTATGAGAATTAAAATTTTGACGATTTCGAATAGTACAAAGGTAGGTATTAGTGACTATGAAAAATTTATAGAATAGAGGGACACCTTTTTTTATCATTAGATCATAGATAGCTCAAGACCGCTCATGTAACCAAGTAGTGGCAGTTCATCCTCCATTGTAGCAATACCTCGTTCCCTTGGATCACTAATCTCCTCTACCGTGTCCTTCGTATCTTCGATCCAATGTGCAAGTTTTTCTTGTACTAAAACTTGTTCGTGCTATATTACCTTACTTAGAGTAGACCAGACTGACCCTTAGAATTTAATGCATGATTTATATTTTTTCCTTCCCAAGTTTGAGGTACGGTAATTCGTACTTGACCCTTCTCTACCATATTGCGTTTCCTTGTTCTAAAGTCGTGCCTTAGTTTTAATTTTGAGGAGAAAATTCTTGTAAGATGGGTAGAATGTAAACCCCCAAATTTCAAATTTTAATTTTTAATTATTTTTATTGCTATTATTATATTGCTAATTTTTTAGGTATTTTCTAGGTTAATTCGAAAATAAACTCTTTGATTTAATTACTTAATTAATTATTATTATTTCATAAAACTATTCTTTTTTATTTAAAAAAATTTTGTAAGGTATTATGAATTTCCTAAAATTTATTTCGTGTTCAAATATACCTTTTTTATTTTTCTCATCTATATTTATATAAATATATTTATTATTAAAAGAAAAAAGTTTTAAATAAAAGAAAGTAAATGTTTTCTTAAAAAAAGAACAAAACCCTAAACCAAACTTTCCTCTCACCCACACCTGCACAAACCCGAGCCCGCTACCCATACCCGCCCAAGTCACGACCTCCCCCCTCTCTCGAACATATATATATATATATATATATATATATATATATATATATATATATATATATATATATATATATATATATATATATATATATATATATAACCATAAACCTAAACCCTTACCCTACCCCCTCGACCATGCGCCGCCCACCTCCGGTGACCCCCCTTGGCCGCCATCGCCGTGCGGGACAACCGCCATCAACCATCGGCACGGCGGACAACAGTGGAAACAACAACAGCGGCCAGCGGCATCCGCAGCAGCAGCGTCAACAGCGAATGATCCCCCTTCACTCGTGATTTCTATCTCCCCGTTCGTCCATATTGCATTCCATCTTTATAGGTACATTCACAACCACACCACCTGCAAAACCCATCAAGTGGATTTTACTAATTCGTGATGTACGATAAGAAATTTGAGTTCCAAAATCAAGAAAAATAACAAATTTCTGGGTACAGGAACTGTCCCGAGTGGTTTTGGAGGTCATTTTTTGGCCCATACATCGAGGAATTTGAAAATCTATTTGAACAGACTTTTAGAAAACCTATACGAGATTGAAACCTTATTTTTAATTTTAATTAGTTTGTATTATTTGTCAAATTATTCTGTTTTCAAAACGACCAAAAAATATGTTTTTAAAACCCAAAAACTTGTGATACGGAGTGTGCCCCACCAAATGGGATAACCTTATCGCATACCAATTGCACTGAAAGGCACGTATGATATTTTCTGACGTGTGGGTTTTCATGAAAGTTAATTTGGACATTTGTGCACGCCGGAATCAACCAGTATCTATAAAAGTCTCCCGTATCAGTATTTTGCAAAATTTTCTATTAGTTTGTGTATACTCGTCAGATTACAACAAAACTTGTGTCATTGAACTCGCAGCGTCTGACTTATCCTGTGATCTGAGTTTCGCTCGATTCTGAGGCAGTCGACGAATCATGGTTTCGCGAGCCCCACGGTTTGACTTAACGAGCGATTTTGTGATCGGCTCACCGGAATCCAAAATTGAACATACCATTGAGTTCGTATCGTCGTTTATGATTTGTTTGAAGTATAATTTATCAAAATTAGAGATCTTTACCCCTGACATATTTTTGGGTGCAAAGTGGACCACATACAGACAACGCTTTCACCCAAAATTATCGTTGTGCCCCTGTGTCCAAATTGGACGAAAGGGTATTATTTTCTGATTATCTCGCTGATTCCTGAGACATTGGTGATATTTATTTCAGCATCCGAAGGCGTTCGTACATCTTCCTTTCTTTGTGCTACTGTTGACTTGACGTGTTTACAACCAGAAAATTGTCTAAACTTTGCTCGGACACTAGGCAAGATACCTTGCTATATCTACTGTCAGTTTATTTTTATTTCAATATTTTATTTTTGTGGCATAAATTATTTTCTTATAAACTGTGTCTAAGTTGACTTGGGTACAAACGACGGTATTCATCATCATTCATAGTTTTTAATTATTATATGCATGTTGACTTAGTTTTAGCGGACTACCTCCTAATTGTGAGATATTTTTATATCTCCTTGGACCATGACACACACATGACACGAGTTAAGACATTTTATTAGGGGCACGAATTGCGTATTCGACTTGCTACCGATACGTAAAGAACGTGTGACGGTTAGAACGTAACTGTTATGACTAGTATATTAGATCCTCATACAGTTACAACATTGGACATGTTGTGGATATGACTTGGTCAGTGTGGGGATAAGGGGGAGGACAATCATTATGCATATGAGATAGCCAATTCGGTGGCCTTGGTATCCGGATGGAACTTTGATGATTATTATAGCAGATACCCTCTGACGTCGTTGGACGTTACGAATGTTTAACGCATACGACTATTTTGCAGTAAATGCACATAATGTGATGAGAAGCCAACAATCCCACTCATACGCACAAAGGTTGTCTTCTAAATTGCACATAAGGTGGTTAGAATATCCTTTGCGTACTTAATTACTTACTACAGTTTATATGGCTTGCTTCTATATATCTTGTTATGTCCCTCTGAGGACCTGGTCTCTTTCCAGGTATAGACGATTAGTATTATTCGCTGGAGTACGGGCCAGGACCTGACGCAGCATTCTCTTTCGAGGAGGTCTTCCCTTCAAGCCTCATTGATCATTAGATGTACTTATTTTATTTTCTCTCATATTTTAGTTTGGTAGTGGACTTGTCTCCACCCAACTATTAGTTTCTTTTTATGGATCATTTAATATATTTTGATTATGCAATTATACTCAGTTCTGTAGATGAGATCTAGTTGTGCCCTATGACTTATGACTTATATCTATACTTGTGAATTTTTATTCATAATATAGCGTACGTATGTGTTATGATTTCCATATATTGGAGTAGCCATATACATATGCCTGGCATGCCACGTATCCTAGTCCTACGTATTTTGAGACTGGGGCGTGACAGAACTGCTGTTAGAGGTGTGCTTCACTGCAATCCTGACTGGATATATTTTTCAGATAATTTAGATGACTGGTATCCTACACACTATGGACCTCAGGACGTAGCGGGCGTAAGTTAGAGACGGTGGCTCAGGAGGAGCCGATACTGGGAGATGATCAGCTAGTTGCAGATGTTTAGACTATTGGATTGGTTATGTCTCAGTTTACACATTTTGGCATGTATTATATTTGAGACTATTGTACTAGTCTATTAGACTTGGATATGACTTGTATTTTTTATTGTGATTTATGTCTTTCTTCTATTCCATATCATGCTATATCTTCCTCTAGTTTATTGTGATTAAGTATTGAGTATTATTTTGTCATCTATTTGGAGTTGAGATATCTTGACAGGTACATATATATTATGAGATATGTTTAGATATATTGTTGACCTAAATAGCGTTCTACCGCCGATGTTGCGGCGTAGGTTTGACGTACCCATGCGTACCCTTAGACCGGGTGCAGGTCATGATACATTTTTATGGTGGCCTATGCAGGTCAGGCTTCGCAACTAATGCTATGTCAGGGTAGTAGTAGTACTCAGACTTAAAGTATTACTACAAGCCTGCTATAGGATATATGATGAGAGTATACTCAATCACAACTAGGAACATTTCTAATCTATTGAATTTATTATATTTTTCATTCTGAATAATTGCTTTCTTTAAAATATTACTGTCCTTCCTTGATGCTATCATATCTTGGCAATATTGATCCCTTTTGTTTTGAATCTATCTTCAGGATGCCGCCAAAGACTAGATCCCAGCGCTCTGGAGCAGTTTCAGCAAGGTCGGTTACTTTTACACCTCCTCCAGCTCAGAGGGTTGCCTCACCGATTCAGGTGGGGGCTTCAGCAGCTTTTGGGGGTGCTCCTCCACCAATTTCGAGGATGGTTCCAGCAGTCACGGAGGACCTTCCACCCTCACCACCCATGCTAGCAGACGAGACACAGATGTTTGCCATATTCCAGGAGATGATGGCAGCACAGCAGTGGCAGACATATATTCTACGTCAGGGCATCGAGAGTGCCACAAGTTAGCACTAGCAGCTGTGGAGAAGGTAGCGCTTATTCCTCCGCAAATCGTACTGCCTCATCCAGCCCCGCAACAGCCGAGGCCAGGTACCATTGTTGATTTCAAGATGATGATGCACAAGGATTTCAAGGGCACAGTGGAGATCTTGTACACTGATGATTGGATGGAGAACATACAGAGGAACCTGTGACTGGCACAGATTCTACCTGCACATCTTGTATGAACTGAACCCGAGCACTTCATCAGTGCACCTGCACCCCCCAACTGTCAGGTATTTCCATCCCTGTATTACTAATACACTGTACTCCCCTTGCTCGATTGAATACCAAAGTTACCCAACACTTCACACTGTACTTAACATACTCCCTCCCACTCTAATACACTCACCGTTATGAGTATCAATACACACAACTCATACACTAGGATAAATACAACACACACTATCTAAACAGAGTCATATAATAAACTACTTACCTACCTATGTGCACATATACATCAATTCACATTTCCACTGTTTATTACATTGAACACTTGCTGCAACAACACACTAAAACTCCAAGTGCCCCTTCTCACTACTACACAACATCTAACACACACTCCTTAACTCAATATTAACCACTCAAGCATGCCACTCCCCCTATCTAAAGAACACAAACACAATGGCACGCACGTGATACACACACACTTATACCTCCACATGACCAAATAACAATCACTTGATGTGCACCAATGGTACATACTCAATAATCCACCTAGGTACTCCACCAAACCATGATACACTACCAATGATCCACACCATCAAGTTACAAATCCCCAATCACTTAGAATATATATAAATTATAATATATAATATCTAGGATAGTTAATTACAATGCAATTAGGGAAGAATGACACACTAAGACACCAATATCTAAAAATACCCAAATCTCACCCCCGTATCATGGGGTATCATGATACGGACTTTTCGTATCCAATTGTGGACACGTAGACACATCTCCAATGCTACTCTATCATCAATAGACACAATAGACATAAAATCAAACACTTGGTGTCCAAAATTCAAAGTTTTCCCCAAATAGACACAAAACTCAATATAACTATCACAATAGAGCCTAATACAACCTAGTTCTTCCTCATATGGGTAGTCCTTAGCCATAAAAGGGTTTCTAAGAGTCCAATATTATAAACTAACTATAAAATTAAGGAGAAAATAGAGATTATATCTATTGGAAGATGGATTTCCAATAAATTTTTCAAGTGGACACAAATGGACACAAGCCTCAAGCCAATGATTCCCTCCTCAAATGCTCCTCTAGCAATAAAAAGCTCCTTAGCCTCCTCTAGGAATGAAAATAAGAGGAATGAGATTTGGGAATGGTAGATTAGGGTTTTCTTCTCAATTTGGTGATGAACTAATGAGAAAATTAAATGGGGGCTATAATAAATAATGAAGGCTTATATAAGCTCCCTCTTAGGGTTAGGGTTAGGTTTAGAAATATTTTGGTATGACTCAAAAGCCCATCTTCATTTGTCATGAATGGAATCTAATTTAACTAAAGAAAGAAATCTCTACAACTAAAAAAAATATTCCTTTCATGACACTAATACTTAATTAATTCTAATTGCTAAAGTCATGACTAACAATAATTAGCACTAACTAACACTTGCAAATTCTAATTGGCTAGCCACTAACTATCACTAATATAATTCTAGACAATCACTAAAATAAAATAATATATAAAAATTTTAACAACAAACAAAATTATCAAAATACCCTTATGATTGAAAGTGGTAGTTACAATCCTACTCCCTTTAGAAAAATTTTGTCCTCGAAATTTAAAGATGGTCGTACCCCTTCTAAGTCAAACTCCCAATATAATCTAAATCATAAAAGCATTCAAATTAAAGATATCACTCATTATTGTCATATGCATAGTTATGGTCTATGTCTGTCATGATATTGCAGTCTCTAACAAGGGTATTCTACTAACTATACTAACTATATATATAGCACAAAGCAACAATAAGGTACTAAAGAATCAATCAAGTCAATAGATAAAAATGGACAGAAAGGAAGAACCGAACTTGCTAACCCATCACCTGTAGCATCGGCCTCCTCGACCGTCATCGCAAATGCCACACCCTACTAGGGTGGCTCCCTCTGCAGGTGCTGAGCAATCTGCGGTGCCACAGATGGCCTAACTCCACCTCTCTTACTGCCTTAAACACCTGCATTCCCACTCTCATAATACTCCCTCACAATACCCTATATTTAATACCACATTGATATGCCTAGCTAATATTATCACCCTCAATAACACTCACTGATACTAAACTGATACGATCCATCTATCACATACCACTCATTCTAGTCTTGATATACCCTGATCAGTTGCACATCTAGGCATTATTGGTAGACAGACACTAATTCGATAACTATACTAGACACATGCACTTAATATTCTAGGATATCAACTACTATATTCTCAAACATGTCTTAGAACTGTTGCTACAAATGGTACTAAACTATGAGTTACTTTTAGACTTATACACTGATACTTAATACTCATATACCCAACTAGGAAACTCTCTCAGACTCACAAACTACACTCCTAACAATTAACACTGATACTCAACTAGACCCCAACCTATTTGCAAGTTACCAAACTACTACACTATCCAAAGAAGCCTCATGAACTAATGAAGGTAAAACTATATAAAAAACTGAATGAGGGGCACTAAAGATATCCATATCCTGAGCTAATAGGGGTGATGGAACAGAATTCAATGACAACAAGACTAAATGATTGAGGCGATAGGTTAAGAACTAATTTAAGATACAATATGATAATCATACACATCTATCTAAAATTATGTTACCCAAAATCGTCGTTACGCTAGTAAGCATAGCTGCGATAAACTATAGAGTTCGTAATTAAGGTACATACCTCTATAATCATAGTATCTAAAATTTTTGCTCTATCGCATGCTTGGTTACAAAAATTATAAATTCCATAACCAAGATAAATATATCCAAAATCAGGCTCTATGTCTTCACCACGCCAGCTAATATGGCTGCGATAAACTCTAGACTCCATAACTAAGGCAGATGGTTACATATCTCACTGTTCTTATCCATTACGTTATCAGAATATACCTTAACTTAGTCCATAAGATTCATCTCAATACAAGAATCAAATTCATCAACGAACAGGTATAAAGGCGAAAGTGAACGAAAGCAAGTAAAATTAGATTTCGAAACAGAATTTATAGTAAGATTCTCGAGGGTTATCCCAGGAATAATCTTTCAAGGAATCCTAACTTGTAATTGAGTATTCTCTCATCCTAATATTCTATATCCTATCACAGGCTCGTGGTAGTACAACTAAGCCATTACACTACTACGATATTGTACTAGTTGCTAAGCCTGACCTGCATGGGCTACCACAAAAATATGTCATGACCCACAACCGGTGAAGGGACACGAGTACGTAGGTACGTCCAGCCTACATCGCAGCATCGACGGTAGAACGTTATCTAGGTCATCACTAACTATATAGCATCTCACACAATAAAAAAACTCAACAGTCAATAATATCTCAACTCCATAAGGAGTACAAGATAATTAAAGCAACGCAATACTCAATCACATAACAAAAGCATGATAAGATATCAAAGAAGTCTAATATAAGCATAAAGTCTAAACATCATCAACATCCAATAACATCAACAATATCCAAGTCTCAAATATAAGTCAAAAACAAATCCGGTACCAAAAATGCTAATAAAAACTAACTAGGATAACTAGTTATTCTGGCTAGACCTCCAGGCAATCACTTCTGAGTGTCAGGGCCCATGGTTGCTATCCCCTCTTATGGTCCATAGTACGTGGGATACCAGTCCTCTAGGTCATCGTCTAAAAAATATATCCAATCGGGATGGAGCAAAGTACAACCCAAAAGTAGTTCCAATTAATTGACAAAGACTATAAAATAGTAAATAGAGGATGTTATATACAATGAGAAATAATAAAATGATGCAATGGCAATAGTAAAGTGAGACAAAAAATATAAGCAATAGGGTATAGCCAGTACATATATGAAATAAAAGAGAATAAACTACAATATAAGGTACAAGGCAATGTAATCTATGAACTGAATATGAAAACTACAACATATAATGTGTTTTGAAATACTAAATAGATATGTGATCGTCTTAGAAGATTCAATAATTTATACTAAAGAAAAATTAGCTCAACCATACGTAAAGTGTATGATAAGCTTGTAGCCGATGATTTACACTATATGCCAAAAGTTCTTTATCACATATCTTGCTAGTACTTCTCCCATCCCGACTGATACGGTAGATCCAACCATGACATGTTACTAGCTAATGTACCCAATATTAACCAATATTATCCAATGTTATCCTATACCAAACGATGAGCAGTATTCAATACCATTGCGACGAGTCAAGGTAACATCTCATGACTGAAGATCCAATGTCAATACCAATCTGGGTACCATCATGTCAAGAATCAGATATAATATTTCTAAATACTTGAAATTTTATGAAAACTATCAGAGAATGTACTCACTTGTGGTCCTGAGCAAATGATGATGACTCGGTATCCAAACTGGTGTCACACAGACCTATATATAAAATTTTATGTCATTTGGTTTATTGAAGTGATAAATATACTAAAATAAACTAAAATATGATTTCTTGGTCCACACTAGGCCATACTAGTCAAACTAAATCAAACTAGGTCATACCTAGATTTCTAGAACAATATTAGTTACATTTAGGTTATACTAACCAATACTAGCTAATACCTTGCTAACATTAGGCTACACTAGTTAATTCTAGGTGTACTAGCTAATCTCAATACTTCTAGTATTTACCTACCAATATCTCACTATTAGACATCACCAATACTTTGGTATCACAAATCTATGTATATACTATATATCTATATATCATAATATGTAGCTAAATATCAGTATCTTAATATATTATTAGTATTGGTATTATCTTAGTACCACTATTAACTATTGGTATCTTGATATAGCAAAATCAATACCTTATCCCACACCTCATTATCTTGTTATTTCTAACATAACTTAACTAATAACATATAGTACCTATATGAATATCCAACTACCCAATCTCATAATACTAAGTAACCTCTATCGGTTAATACCTCAATAAATTATTATCCTTAAGTTATCTAAATAGCAATTACAACTATAACTTATCTCAATATATATATGTATATGGTACCAAGATACCTTATAAATACTAGACACCAGATCATACTTACTACATTAAATTTATACTTCTTGGCTAACCGATAACCTTACTTGTAACTCCACCTGAATACTATCCATCACCACCATGGTACTTGCAGGTACTTAACACCTACACCCTCACATTGTACACAGGCACCACTGCCCACTCATCACCCTTGCTAACATGTGCATTGTAGTGCCCCGTTCTCCCGGTGCGGAGATCGCGGCTAAGAAACACAAGACGGTATCGTTCGATCGGGATAGATTGAATTAAGAACTCGTCCTCGTTATGGATTTGTTTCTTCGGAATCGATTCCCATATTCAGTGGACTGCGCCCCAAGGATCGGCTTAGCGGCAGAGTCAGGAGGGACCTCTCCGCTGCTATCTTTTATTTCCTCGATTTTCGATGTCGCTTGTTGCTTTCGTGCTTTAAGTTGGTTTTGGGATTTGCTTGTTTTCCTTGAACGGTTTCAATGGTTTTCATTGTTTTCGTTCATTGACTTGCACTTCTATTCTGAGATTGGAAAGAGAGAAAGGAATATTAATTGAGCTGTTCGTGTGCAGGTGAACGAGCAGTAGGCGGCTTGCGAGCGGAGTCGTGAAGCGCCTCTTTCCTTCTCCTTCCAACTATCTAAGTGAGTGGCTACCAACCCGATTAGCTAGCCCTGTTTCCAAGCTTCACATCTAATAAATCTGCAATCTTCTTTGCCCCGATCAAACGATACCAAGTAATAATAAAAGAAAACAAGATAAAAGAGAATAGACTTGGTTATTATGCTTGTCAACCAAACATGTGAACTGTTATCTTATGGTATGCTTGTTCGTGCAAATGTTCTATAACCGTGCTAAGTATATACCACATCTTGTATATGCATAATTGTTCAGGGAGGCTATACAAAATAAATCATGCAATACTGCTTTTCGTGTACTCGTGTTCTTGCACTCGTGTTACCTCAAATGCATGACTTGTTAACTTGTTCAATCGTGTTCGATCATGGACAACTTGTGCACAAGGTATTGGTTCTGCGGACGGTCGCTGGGGCACTGGCACCGATCCAATCCGGGCAAAACTCGTGTGTAGTCGTCGTGTTCGGGACTGGATAGCTTGCAGCACAATCGTGTTCTCTCGTAGCATGCTATCCTTGTCCTCGGCTACGTCCACTATGGCAATCATGCTAGTGATCATCGTGTATATTTAAACCTGTTGCATACTAACTTGTGTCTTCGTGGCAGAGAAGGCATGGTAAGTATTGTGCAGGTAATTCAGACGGGCAGGTAAAATCCACCGAACGGTGGCACATTCATTTTAGTAAATTCTATATGCTGCTTACTTGTAAATAAACTAGGGCAAGATAGAAACCTACAAATAAGCATGCTTCATTAAAACAACATGTTGATTGGTATAGTCAGGCTAGCTCGCCTTCACCAGCATGTTTCGATATGCTGACCCTCGTTGAAACAGGTTCTCCGCACTAAGGCGAACCGAGCGAGGAGCCGAAGTCGTCTACCCGATCCAGTCCAGCTGTTGGCGCATCTTTACCGCGCCCCTGAAGCCTTTTGAAGTCCGAAGCTGCAACTCTTCATACACAAATACAGCTCCGTGGCAGAGCTATCCTCCAGCCTGGAGGTCTTTATCATTTTGAGTTTATAAAGGGATGTAATGTACAGGACTGCTATCTCATTTTGAGTCATATCTTTTGTAAGCCGTTCGGCATATTAGCTGACTCGTTCAGGAGTTTGTAATAGATGTTCATTATCAATAAAGAGAACTTTTCCATGTTTCAAATCTGTGTTTCAATTTATCTGCGTACTCTGAATATGTGCTTGCTATACAAATCATTAAAGCCTTGTGCGGACGTAACCCCAGGCCCGCACGGCGGTCACGATTCGGGGGACGCCTCAATTAATTCTACAGAATTGGGTCGTGACATAGTGGTATCAGAGCACAGATTCAAAGTTCCTTAGACTTCGTGCTGGAAAAGTTTCTTTAACGATCAAATTCTTGTGCGAACTCTTGAACTCGCTAAGGCCAAAATAAGATACGTTCATGCAATAAGTCCATAATACATTATGATCCTAATGTAATTTACCTTCTTTTGAAGGAATGGCTCCAGCGCAATCTGCAGCGCAAACACCGGACGAAATGCAAGGCCAAGAAAGTAGTTCGGATACTTCAGGAAGTTCAAGGAGCCAGCGAGCCGCGCCAAGCATCGATCCCATCCAGCAAATATTGCGGATATTGGAGGAAAACCAACAAAGGGACGAGGCTCGCTATGAACGGGCCGAGAAGCGGGCGGAAGAGAGTCAGCTCAAGTTTTAAGACAATATAGAAGCACGATTCTCAGTCCAACAGAAGCAGGTAGATACCCTGCAGCAGATCGTTCAGACTTTGGCATCCAACCATTCTTCGGCAAGAACGCCGACTCCGGTGGAACAGCCCGCGCTTGAAGTAGAGACGCCGCAAATTCCAAGGACGAGGGACGTGACTACCTTCGACTTTGGCCACTTCAAGAAAGTCTGCAACACGCCATTCAACGGGACTGAGGACCCAGTCGTAGCTCTAGATTGGTTGGCCGAACTTGAAGATCACTTCGCTCTGCTAGAGGTCCCCGAAGAAAAGCGCGTCGCCTGCGTGCAACTACAGCTCCGCCTCAATACACACGATTGGTGGAACGTGCATCGACGATCTCTCTAATTTGATCACGGAAAGGAGGCGATCTCATGGACGACTTTTCGTGCCGCGTTCGAAGAGGAGTTTGTACCCCCTCCAGTACAACGTTAAATGGAAAACGAGTTCGTACAACTGAGGCAAGGCAGTATGACAGTTAAAGAGTACTCCGCCGAATTCAACCGACTCTCCAAATTCGCTAGGGCCTATTTACCTGATGTAGCGAGTCGAGCAAGAAGGTTTGAAGGTGGACTACGCCCTGCCATCCATTCGCACGTAGCCGTTCATCAGTATCGTACAATGTGTGAAGTAATGAATCATGCCCTATCTCTCGAACCACTTTATCCTCACGTTCCTGCCGGCGCTATGCATACCTACACTCACAAACGCCAAAGCAACGACAGAGGAAACAATGCTACAAAGCGTCCGAACAACAGTGGCAAGCATTGGAGCAATAAGTGTCAATTCTACAAAAAGCTTGGACACGATAAGAAAGACTGCCGCTTGAGACTTGGGTTATGCCTCGCTTGTGGACGATCAGGCCATGCCATTAATTCCTGACCGAACCTTCCTGATCGTCGTCCCCAACGAAATGCTCCCTAACGGTAGGTCCTATTCTTAAGTTTCGAGACGAAACTTCCAATTAGTTGGGTAGGATGTAGCGCCCCGTTCTCCCGGTGCGGAGATCGCGGCTAAGAAACACAAGACGGTATCGTTCGATCGGGATAGATTGAATTAAGAACTCGTCCTCGTTATGGATTTGTTTCTTCGAAATCGATTCTCATATTCAGTGGACTGCGCCCCAAGGATCGGCTTAGCGGCAGAGTCAGGAGGGACCGCTCCGCTGCTATCTTTTATTTTCTCGGTTTTCGATGTCGCTTGTTGCTTTCGTACTTTGAGTTGGTTTTGGGATTTGCTTGTTTTCCTTGAACGGTTTCGATGATTTTCATTATTTTCGTTCATTGACTTGCACTTCTATTCCGAGATTGGAAAGAGAGGAAGGAATATTAATCGAGCTGTTCGTGTGCAGGTGAACGAGCAGTAGGCGGCTTGCGAGCGGAGTCGTGAAGCGCCTCTTTCCTTCTCCTTCTAACTATCTAAGTGAGTGGCTACCAACCCGATTAGCTAGCCCTGCTTCCAAGCTTCACATCTAATAAATCTGCAATCTTCTTTGCCCCGATCAAACGATACCAAGTAATAATAAAAGAAACCAAGATAAAAGAGAATAGACTTGGTTATTATGCTTGTCAACAAAACATGTGAACTGTTATCTTATGGTATGCTTGTTCGTGCAAATGTTCTATAACCGTGCTAAGTATATACCACATCTTGTATATGCATAATTGTTCAGGGAGGCTATACAAAATAAATCATGCAATACTGCTTGTCGTGTACTCGTGTTCTTGCACTCGTGTTGCCTCAAATGCATGACTTGTTAGCTTGTTCAATCGTGTTCGATCATGGACAACTTGTGCACAAGGTATTGGTTCTGCGGACGGTCGCTGGGGCACTGGCACCGATCCGATCCGGGCGGAACTCGTGTGTAGTCGTCGTGTTCGGGACTGGATAGCTTGCAGCGCAATCGTGTTCTCTCGTAGCATGCTATCCTTGTCCTCGGCTACGTCCACTATGGCAATCATGCCAGTGATCATCGTGTATATTTAAACCTGTTGCATACTAACTTGTGTCTTCGTGGCAGGGAAGGCATGGTAAGTATTGTGCAGGTAATTCAGACGGGCAGGTAAAATCCACCGAACGGTGGCACGTTCATTTTAGTAAATTCTATATGCTGCTTACTTGTAAATGAACTAGGGCAAGATAAAAACCCACAAATAAGCATGCTTCATTAAAACAATGTATTGATTGGTATAGTCAGGCTAGCTCGCCTTCACCAACATGTTTCGATATGCTGACCCTCATTGAAACAGGTTCTCCGCACTAAGGCAAACTGAGCGAGGAGCCGAAGTCGTCTACCCGATCCAGTCCATCTGTTGGCGCATCTTCACCGCACCCCTGAAGCCTTTTGAAGTCCGAAGCTGCAACTCTTCATACACAAATGTAGCTCCATGGCAAAGCTATCCTCCAGCCTGGAGGTCTTTATCATTTTGAGTTTATAAAGGGATGTAATGTACATGACTGCTATCTCATTTTGAGTCATATCTTTTGTAAGCCGTTCGGCATATTAGCTGACTCGTTCAGGAGTTTGTAATAGATGTTCATTATCAATAAAGAGAACTTTTCCATGTTTCAAATCTGTGTTTCAATTTATCTGCGTACTCTGAATATGTGCTTGCTATGCAAATCATTAAAGCCTTGTGCGGGCGCAACCCCAGGCCCGCACGACGGTCACGATTCGGGGGACGCCTCAATTGATTCTACGGAATTGGGTCATGACATGCATTGTTGTACCCCTTACTCGAATTGCTGCTAAAGCCTGCCAGCAACTAACCCCTCTCTATCACCTGCTTGAACTGAACAACACATTCTTGCATCTGCTACCCTTGCTAACCTGCCTCTGATTTATCCAAATACCCATATACACTTTAAGGCACTGCACACAAGTGCAGTCATTTCCCCTCACCAATTTCTCAACTCCCAAGTGTCCCGAGCCCCCTAATCTCACCCATATACACCTACTACTTAACTTACACTCACTATACATATTAGCACAACTGTGCACTCTAAAAATCTGCACCATACATATCCCCTAAATCTGTGCACAACTACACACAGTTGACCCCAACACTGCAACTGAATACTCGGTCAAGACTGCTCATATTCACCCCCCTTCCCAAGACCTGCAACCTCACCACTGAACACATGACACCTATCACACCTATCTTAGGTAGACACGAAACCTAGGTAACTAAATTCAGATATCACTGAGTCTGCACCCCATTGATGCTAACTCCTCTTCCACAGATCCCTCACACAATTGAAACTAACTCCTCTCTCCAAGTCTGAACACAGACTCCTCATCCTTACCTGAGCATTCCCCTCTGCATTCCTCTATCTAATCCAAGCCTGAAATGCCTCAACACTAGACTGCAATGCAAATACTTGAGCACCCTCCACTTGCACAGCTTGTATAAACTGAACCCGAGCACTTCATCAGTTCACCTGCACCCCCATCTGTCAGGTATTGCCATCCTTGTATTACTAATACACTACACTCCCCGGACTCGACTGAACACCAAAGTTACCCAATACTTCACATTGTACTTAACATACTCCCCTCCCACTTTAACATACTCACCATTATGAGTATCAATACACACAACTTATACACTAGGATAAACATAACACACACTATCTAAACACAGTTAGATATTATACTACTTAACTACCCATTTGCACATATACATCAATTCACACTCCCACTGTTCATTATACTGAATACTTGCTACAACAATACACTAAAACTCCAAGTGCCCCCTCTCACTACTACACAATATCCAATACACACTCTTAACTCAATATTAACCACTCAAGCATCCCACTCCCCATTTCTAAATTACACCAACATAATGGCACGTGATACACACACACTTATACCTCCACATGACCAAATAACAAACACTTGGGGTGCACCAATGGTACACACTAAATAATCTACCAAGGTACTCCTCTAAACACCATGATACACTACCAATGATCCACACCATCAAGTTACAAATCCCCAATCACTTAGAATATATATAAATTATAATATATAATATCTGGGATAGCTAATTACAATGCAATTAGGGGATAATGACACACTAAGACACCAATATCTAAAAATACCCAAATCTCACCCTTGTATCATGGGGTATCATGATACGGACTTTCCGTATCCAATTGTAGACACGTAGACACACCCACAATGCTACTCTATCATCAATAGACACAATAGACATAGAATCAAATACTTGGTGTCCCAAATTCAGAGTTTTCTCTAAATGTACACAAAACTCAATGTAACTCTCACAATAGAGCCTAATTCAACCTAGTTCTTCCTCCTATGGGTAGTCATTAGCCATGGAAGAGTTTCTAAGGGTCAAATACTATAAATTAACCATAAATTAAGGGGGAAATAGGGATTGTACCTATTGGGAGATAAATTCCCAATAAATTTTTCAAGTGGATACAAATGGACACAAGCCTCAAGCCAATGCTTCCATCTTTAAGTGTTCATCTGGCAATGACAAGATCCTTAGCCTCCTCTAGGAATAAAAATGAGAGAAATGGGATTTGGGAATGGTAGATTAGGGTTTTCTTCTTAATTTGGTGATGAACTAATGAGAAAATCAAATGTAGGCTATAATAAATAATGAAGGCTTATATAAGCTCTCTCTTAGGGTTAGGGTTAGGTTTAGGAATATTTTGATATGACTCAAAAGTCCATCTCCATTTGTCATGAATGGAATCTAATTTAACTAAAGGAAGGAATCTTTACAACTAAAAGAATATTTCTTTCATGACACTAATACTTAATTAATTCTTATTGCTAAAGTCGTGACTAACAATAATTAGCACTAACTAACACTTGCAAATTCTAATTGGCTAGCCACTAACTATCACTAATATAAATATAGACAATCACTAATAAAATAATATATAAAAAATTTAACAACATACAAAATTATCAAAATACCACTATGATGGAAAGTGGTAGTTACAATCATACTCTCTTTAGAAAAAAATTGTCCTCAAAATTTAAAGATGGTCGTACCCCCTTCTAAGTCAAACTCCCAATACAATCTAAATCATACAAACATTCAAATTAAATAAATCACTAATTATTATCATATACATAGTTATGGTCTCTGTCTGTTATGATATTACAGTCTCTATCAAGGGTATTCTACTAACTATACTAACTATATAGCACAATACAACAATAAGGTACTAAGGAATCAATCAAGTCAATAGATGAAAAATAGACAAAAAGGAAGAACCGAACTTGTTAACCCATCACCTGTAGCATTGGCCTCCTCGACCGTCATCGCAAATGCCCCGCCCTACTAGGGTGGCTCCCTCTGTAGGTGCTGAGCAATCTGCGATGCCACAGGTAGCCTAACTCTATCTCTCTCACTGCCTTAAATACCTGCATTTCCACTCTCATGGTACTCCCTCACAATACCCTATATTCAATACCACACTGATACACCTAGCTAATATTATCACCCTCAATAACACTCACTGATACTAAACTGATACGCTCCACCTATCGCATACCACTCATTCTAGTCTTGATACACCCTGATCATTTGCACATCTAGGCAACATTGGTAGACAGACACTAATTGATAACTTTACTAGACACATGCACTTAATATTCTAGGATACCAACTACTAACTATATTCTCACACCTGTCTTAGAACTGTTGCTACAAATGGTACTAAATTATGACTTACTTCTAGGCTTATACACTGATACTTAATACTCATATACCCAACTAGAAAACTCTCTCAGACTCACAAACTATACTCCTAACAATCAACACTAATACTCAACTAGACCCCAACCTATTTACAAGTTACCAAACTACTACACTATCCAATGAAGCCTCATGAACTAATGAAGGTAAAACTCTATAAGAAACTGAACTAGAGGCACTAAAGATATCCATATCCTGAGCTAATAGGGGTAATGGAACAAAATTCAATGAAAACAAGACTGAAAGATTGAGATGATAGATTAAGAACCAATTTAAGATAAAATCTGATAATCATACACATCTATCTAAAATTATGTTACCCAGAATCCTCGTCACGCTAGTAAGCATAGTTGCGATAAACTATAGAGTTCGTAATTAAGGTACATACCTTTAGAATCATGGTATCTAAAAATTTTGCTCTGTCTCATGCTTGATTGCAAAAATTATAAATTCCATAACCAAGAAAAATATTTCCAAAATCAGGCTCTATGTCTTCGCCATGCCAGCTAATATGGCTGCGATAAACTCTAGACTCCATAACTAAGGCAGACGATTATATTTCTCACTACTCTTATCAATTTACTTTATCACAATTGTGTTTAATGATAAACAAAAAAATGAAACTAGGTTTATACGAAACCCTTTCTTTGTTTACAAACAAGAAAAAAAGAGTACAATTAATCCTATACGAGGATGTTAAGTACAATAAAAATAATTCTGGGGAAAAATTGCTATAGGAGTCTGATCTGCGGTCGATCACTTTGTCCCTTGGACCACATGATGATGAAGAAGTGCTGTAGAAGAAGAAGAAGAAGCTTCTAAGGTCGCAAGTGGGATTGAATTCTCGTTGTCAAAGTTGTCAATCAATACTCTCTGTCTATGCTCTCTGTCTCTGATCTCCCTCTCTTTTCCGATCCTGTGATCGGAGATCTCTATTTATAGAGATCAGTTACAATAACTGTCTAGTTGACGTAGAAGCCAAACTGTGAAGAAAGTGGCATCTTTTATGCTGCGGTTATAATAACTGCTACCCACATTCGAATGACCTTCTAAATCTGCGTATGACGCATGTCCCATTATAAGGTAACGCGTATAACTGCTTCTCGAAGATCACGGTATGCAAGCCACGTAGATAACTGTACCTTGCGTAGAGATGGTTGGCGTAAAAGCCAAATAGCTGTCTTGTTGGCGTAAAAGCCAAATAGCTGTCTTGTTGGCGTAAAAGCCAAATAGCTGTCTTGTTGGCGTAAAAGCCAAAAAACCAAATTCTGCGTAAAACTTGAATAGTAGATAACCAGCGTAAAATAGCCAATTATCCATCACGACTGAGGTCTTGAGCGTATTCTGGGCTAAATAGCCTTATCATATACCTTTGCAAATATAGCCTGAGCTGGCATATTTCGAGGAGATAGCATACGGTGTACTCCTATAGTTAAAAATGGCCTGGTTGGCTTAAAATGCAAGGATGGTGATGTGAGCGTATTAGTCACAGTTTTAGCTCTCCCCATCATGACAAAATCTGAAGAATAGAACCAAATCTCGTGCATTAAATATAGAGATATGCTTCCATCTCGTGCATTAAATACAGAGATATGCC
This sequence comes from Iris macrosiphon, assembly GCA_036927795.1. Lineage (NCBI taxonomy): Eukaryota > Viridiplantae > Streptophyta > Magnoliopsida > Asparagales > Iridaceae > Iris > Iris macrosiphon. The sequence goes on along the minus strand of JAYESA010000004.1, from coordinate 225,273,976 downwards.
TCGAGCTCTGTACGAAAAATAGCTTTTGACGTGGCGTCTGATTTTATCTCATCTTGAGCGTAAAGACTCATTTCTGCCTATGTAGAATAGGCAGCGTATTCAGAAGACTCCAGTCTTGAGCGTAAAATATGTAGTGCCCCGCTCCGCGTCGGCACTATGTACAAGTGGGATCGACTTGCTTGCTCGAACGGAAGTCTTCTCGGAGAGTTCCCGACCGATTAATCAAGGTGAGTGGGCAGAACTGCATTCTCTGATTCTTGCACGACTTAATAATGAATCTGAGTTTTAAATGCTTGTTTGCTTAAGAAGAAATGTTTTCATAAGAATGATAGAACCGACTCAGTATGCTAATAAGAGAACTCACATAGCTGTCATCGAAACGAATATGCTGCCTAGCTAAGAGAATATGTATGCTTGTCTAAAATAAGAAATAGAACCATTACTATGCTAAGAAGATAGAACTGCATGATTTACTTGATGTGATAATAGACCCGTGCCATGCTAGTCTCAACTAAAAGATTGTTCATGTGTTTGCTTGTCATCATGTTCATATGAATTGTCTTGAATGCTTGTTTCTATGCGAGAGTAAATGCTTGTCATGTGTGTGCTAGACTAGTAGCCCACCTGAGGATCGGTCCTTCGGGATCTCGGGGGTACGGCTATTAGAAATGTGATACTATGGTTTAAATGTGCTTATTATGTTGTGTGTTGTGTGAAAGAGATGTGCTAAGAGACTATGTGGGTGCTTGCGGTGGATGGAGGACAAACGAAATATGGGAGTCCAATAACGCGCCCTTGTCCGGTCCTTCGGGATCATTGAGGGGGCGTGGATATTGGGGGGAGGATGGTGATGCGATGGGGTGAGACTAATAGTGCGCCCTTGCTTATTAAGGTCCTTCGGGATTGGGGGGGCGTGGCTATTAGAGGGAGGCGGTGCTTCTGTTGAGAAGAGTCGAGTCTGCATTAGAGAAGTGTATGGAGATAAGCTGCATTCAGGTCGTTAGGGAGCATGCTAGGCTAGCCTTCTTGCATACCTAACTATTTGATGTAGAGACGGACAGGAAACTAAAGAACGGTAAAATATATATGTTTATGCAATTGTTGCTAACTTGTATGTTTGCTGCAGGGATAACCGTTCGGCCGTGGGTAAGAAATATCAGTTTATACATAAGCTTGCTTATTCATTCTGTCTGCATCATAGAGACCACCTGTTAGCGCTTCATGCATTGCATTCGGTCGGACAATGAGACTATTAGTGAAGAGCTGAACCTTGGCTTCGGCTGCTTCGGCAGTAATGTGCAACCATGCGTCACAGCTGCTAATAGGATCAGAATGTAAGTCATTGGTTAGCTGGATTACCGCTACCGATCCTGAGTTACTCGGGGACCGACTTCTGATTGATAGTTAACTTGTGTGCTAGATTGATTGATGGTCCCTAAACGCTGCCTGTCCCTAGAATCCGTGCATATAGTTCACCGAACACGCTGCGCACACCCGAACAGGACTCTTCGTGCTTGAATTGGTTGCCTCGATTGATTGGTTGTTTGATTCTGTTTTCAAAGCATGTTTCCAAACAAAGTAATATGACTCTGCTATAGAACTGCATGTAAAAGAACCTAAGTAAAAACTAGCAAGATCACTAGTAATGCAATGTTTTGCCACATGATTACTTAGTGTGGGTTCTAGGGGGTGTAGCTTCTGTTCAGTTGTTTTATCTCACCAGTACTTGCATAAAGTGCTGACCCACCAACAGTTTGCTTGTTCTCAGGTGTTCGTTCGCCCGAGGAAGCGATAGCCGTGCCTCATCCCAAGGAGCCGGAAATCTGGAGTCGATGCCTGGAGCCGCATCGAGTTTGTGCCTGCTTTGAGCTGCTTTTGTATAAAGGGACATAATGTATGGAACGGTGTTATTATAATCGAGAGAAGAGTGCTTGAGCGATTTGTAATCTCGGCCATGCGCCGCTTGTAATACTTTCGATTTATCAATAAAAGAGACTGTTTTTCATATGCCATTGAGTCTTTCACTTTTTTGTAATGTTATGTGCCGCTGCTTCAGTATCGAATAGCTTACTTGCCCTTGTATCAAAGCTTTGGCCTTGTGCAAGCGCACTTTAGGCTTGCACGGCATCACGGCCCGATGATAACGATTGTCCTGCGGGAGAGTTGTAACGTGGTGATTCACGTTCGGCGGGGACGATCGGGCTCGCGGGAGACCGGGGCGTGACAAAATACGACTTGTATCAAGAATATGTTACCAAACGACAGCTGGGTCTCTGTGTAAAATTATCATCACAGCCGTCCTCTCGATCATCGTGCAGTACTTTTTGTCAGGAGTCAGGTTCACTGTTTTGTCTGACAGGTTCATTCGAAGAATACGAAGAGTTCCTCGTACAACTTCACGCCGTATTAAAAGCAAACGTATTTTATTCAGGGGGGTATAGCACCCTTTTTATGCCAAAACAGTATTGAAGTTCTGCCTTACGCGGGCTGTTCTGAAGCCATATTTTACGCCAAATAGCACTGAAGCTCTGTTGTACGCCAATAGCTCTGAAGTCATATTTTATGCCACATAGCGCTAAAGCTCTGTTTTACGCAGGGAGGGACTTCATGTATGTTGGGGGTTTTGACTGTAAAATACGCGGACAATTCCCAGCATTTTTTATGCTTCTACAAGACCCCCTTCAAAGATTTTAAAACTTGAACAAGTTTTGAAATAATTTGAAAAAGAGGCATGGAAGAGAGTTTTGACATGGGAATAAATATCCTGCTAGAGGTGATATGTACGGGGTAGTACATTCCATTCTCTTGGAGAAATTTAGTAGACTTATTACCCAAGGCGTACCTAAGACTAGGTACAGATAATAAGTTAAAATGGCTGACACTATTAGGGGTTATACGAATGTGATAGTAGAAAGTCGAAGAGAAGAACTTTACTTAGAGGTAATATGGACATGGAAATGTTTTAAAAATATCTTACTCAGAGGTAAGATATCAGTTTTTTTTTAGGATATCCCACTAGGGGATCTTTGGTGGACTTATTGCTTCTTGCGCGCGAGAGTGCAAATAATAAGTTTGAAATATGCCATGCCATAGGTGGCAAGTTTGGTGGACTTAACACCATTGGCGTACTTAAATTTAAGTACAGGTGATAAGTTTAGACGACGATCAATATCAGAGGTATTGTGGACGTGATGATCGATAGCCAATCCGAAAGGTTTGCTCAGAGGTAATATGGATATGGCAAACTTTTGTGAACTTAACACCACTGGCGTACTTAGAATTAAGTACGGGTGCTAAATTGAGATGACAACCGATATCAGAGATAATATGGACATGATAATCGATAGTCGAACCTGGAAGGTTTGTCCAGAGGTAATATGGACATGGCAAACTTTTGTGAACTTAACACCACTGGCGTATTTAGAATTAAGTACGGGTGCTAAGTTGAGATGACAACCGATATCAGAGGTAATATGGACATGATAATCGATAGCCGAACCCGAAAGGTTTGCTCAGAGGTAATATGGACATGGGAAACTTTTGTGAACTTAACACCACTGGCGTACTTAGAATTAAGTACGGGTGCTAAGTTGAGATGACAACCAATATTAGAGGTAATATGGACATGATAATCGATAGCCGAAACCTGGAAGGTTTGCTCAGAGGTAATATGGACATGGCAAACTCAGCCGGGAAAAAATGTTTGGACAACAGTTAAGAGGTAATATGGACGTGAACCCATGTCCGAAAAACTCATTGGGGAGTTTTTTGCCGAGTGTGGTCTATCCGAAAATGAGGATAGACCTGAAGTTTGCTTATCTAGGGAGATCTTAGGGACTCATCATCCGGTACTTCTTGAGGGAGCAAATTGCAATGTTGGAGTGAGATCAATTTGCAATGACCGTCTTCTCGTTTATAAATGCAAAGTGATGACTTTGACGTCGATCAACTCCTGGATTCTCCTTTTTAGTATATAGAATGCCTTTGTGGGGTAATGAATGTACCGATGAAAGAGAAAATATTATGGGTCATCGACCTTGCCATCCCTTTCAGGGTATCTGATGTTGGGTAGCCGAAGCTTCAATGATGTCATCCTCATTGAAGGAGAAAGTCCCCTTTGGCTTTTGGGCTCCCGATACCTGAGTCGTACGGTCCTCAAGAAAGATCGTCATAGTTGCATCATCTTCGGACTCAGAGGGAATTCTACCCCCAACTTTGGATGCTACTCTATTTTGTCGAGAGAGACTACCCCCAGACATGTCGTTGTCTGGTTCTTCTTCTTCTTTTTGTTTGGATTTATCCACTGAAGTTGATTTAGAAGGACCTGCCTCTAGTATTACAGGATCAGACTCTGGAGGTTTGGAGTTTGCAAGAGATGCAGTAAACCCTAACCCAAAACGAGTTCATTGATAGTAAGGATCACCATACAACGGTATTCGTCTGCCTTTTCCATAATTGAGGCCTTGTTTCAACTTCAAATCATAACCCATATTTTGCATAATCTTTAAAGCATGTGGGCTATATCTGCGAATTTGTATTTTTTCAACATCAGACTCGCGAGATTCTTCTTATACAATCGGCCTATTCCGCATTCGACCAAAGATTATTTGATGCTGATCGTTGCGAGTAGGTGGAACAATAAAGACAGATTCTTCATGTGGCCCATATGTCATGACGACCTTAGATGTTGACGCTACTTCCTACATGATCTCCCCACGCTTGGTAGTTAGGGACACTAAATCTTGATTTTGACCCCTGTCTTTGCGTTTCTGGATCAAGAAATTACTCAAATCAGGAGAATTAACAGAAGAAGAAGAAGAAGACTTATTCTACCTTTTTACATCAGTAGAAATGTGTAGATTAGGAATCATAGCCCTTTCTCTGCCATAGGAATACAACAGTTCACCCATATGAGTAGCATATGATCCATCATCTGTCTGAGGAGCGTATCTTCTCATAAAACGAGTCTTCTTTACGTGGACAGACCTATCCTGGCATAATTTGGATTTTGGCACAGGTTCACCTAAAATAGGAAAAGTCCTCGTAATCTGTAAAGTGGGCACTTTCTTCCCTTGTAGGCATAAAAGCCTAGAGGTTGGAAGATTTACCAATTGTTTTCCCTTGATGTGATCCAAGGGTACATCTGCCTTATCATAGACGGGAGATATAATTTTACGTGCAGGGCGCGTTTGAAATTTTTGAATTAGCACTGAGGCCTTGCCAGAAATTTTGTTTGCCACGTCACAGACGGAAGACGAAGTTTTACGCGTAGAGTGCGTTCGAGACTTCTGGATCGGCACTGGGGCATTGCCAGAAGTTTTGTCTGCCATGTCACAGACGAGAGACAAAGTTTTATGCACAGAGCGCGTCTGAGACTTCTAGATTTGCACTGAGGCATTGCCAGAAGTTTTGTCTGCCATGTCACGGACGGGAGATAAATTTTTACGCACTGGGCGTGTTGGCTGTATTATCACAGCCTTGTTGATCAGAGAGTGAGAGCTTGCAGGAAGGGCAGAGGACATCTCAGGCATCCATACTTTACGCAGCTTCCTGTTGTTCTGGACAGAGAAAGAGGGAGAGCTACCCCCTGCATGAAGCATGTCTTTATAAGAAGATTGGTTGAACTGGACGACCAAAGTCTTCTTCGTCGATCCGACGGATACAGCATCGTGTTGAGCAATTGCTTTCTCGTCAGAGGAGAAAGTGATCCCTAGCAGAGTTGCCATCTTGTGTTTGATGATAAACAAAAAAATAAAACTAGGTTTATACGAAACCCTTTCTTTGTTTACAAAAAAAGAGTACAATTAATCCTATACGAGGATGTTAAGTACAATAAAAATAATTTTGGGGAAAATTTGCTATAGGAGTCTGATATGCGGTCGATCACTTTGTCCCTTGGACCACACAATGATGAAGAAGTGCTGTAGAAGAAGAAGCTTCTAAGGTCGCAAGTGGGATTGAATTCTCGTTGCCAAAGTTGTCAATCAACACTCTCTGTCTATGCTCTCTATCTCTGATCTCCCTCTCTTTTTCGATCCTGTGACCGAAGATCTCTATTTATAGAGATCAGTTACAATAACTGTCCAGTTGGCGTAGAAGCCAAACTGTGATGAAGGTGGCATCTTTTACGCGACGGTTATAATAACTGCTATCCACGTTCGAATGACCTTCTAAATCTGTGTATGACACGTGTCCCATTATAAGGTAATGCGTATAACTGCTTCTCGAAGATCACGGCATGCAAGCCACGTAGATAACTGCACCTTGCGTAGAGATGGTTGGCGTAGAAGCCAAATAGCTGTCTTGTTGGCGTAAAATCCAAATAGCTGTCTTGTTGGCGTAAAAGCCAAATAGCTGTCTTGTTGGCATAAAAACCAAATAGCTGTCTTATTGGCGTAAAAGCCAAAAAGCCAAATTCTACGTAAAACTTGATGATGCATGAATAGTAGATAACTAGCGTAAAATAGCCAATTATCCATCACGACTGAGATCTTGAGCATATTCTGGGCTAAATAGCCTTATCACATACCTTTGCAAATATAGCCTGAGCTGGCGTATTTCGAGGAGATAGCATACGGCGTACCCCTATAGTTGAAAATGGCCTGGTTGGCGTAAAATGCAAGGATGGTGATGTGAGCGTATTAGTTAGGGCTGAGCAAAAATCGATTTAAAACCGAAAACCGGACTGAACCGAACCGAGATAGCAATTCGGTTCGGGTCCAAAAAAAATTGGGTCGGGTTTGGTTATAAAAAACTAAAAGTTCGGTTAACGGGTCGGTGATCGGTTATTGGGTTTCGGTTTCGGTTTAAAACCGAAATCGATTTACAATATAAATTTACAACTATACCATTAACCCAAACATAAGTATATATAGTAAAAACTCTCTCTATCCTCTCATTCTCACAACCCTAACCGAGTCTGAGACTCTGAGACCCCTCTGCCGGCTCTCATAACCCCTCTGCCGGCTCTGAGACTCTGTCTGTGTCGCCTCTTCCGTCTTCACCGCATCCCCTCTCGGCCTCTGACTGACTCTGAGACTCTGAGTCTCCTCTTCAGTCTCTCCAACTCTATCTAACCTAGATCTGACACATCGGCTCTCTCGATATAACCTATATCTGTCCAGATCTAAGATCTAACCTAGATCTGGTAAGAAATTACCCTAATATCTCATTATTTTTTTTTTGCAAATATTTATTTATTTATTTTCATTTTTTTCTAATTTTTTGTTATTTTCTTGTTTCATATTTGGTGCAGGGCTTGATACGTCTCCGGATCTAAGATCTAACCTAGATCTTGTAAGAAATTACCCTGATCTAAGATCTAACCTAGATTTGGTGCAGGGCTTGGTACGTTTTAATTTTATTGTGCCATTATCTTGTTGTTAGACTATTAGTTGTATACATACCTATATTATCTTGATGTTAAACTGTTAGTTACTAGTGAGTACTGAGTATGCTTATGTTAATTGTAACCCTGTTACCAGCAGAAGCAGTAACTAACAGCAAGTCAGTGAGGCACTACTCATTCACTGTAAGTAACCCTGTTACCTGGCCCCTATTCGAAAAAAATGATTATGTCTAATTGATAGACTGTTAGTTACTAGTGAGTACTGAGTAAGCTTATGTTAATTGTTTCTAGTGAGTACCGAGTATGCTTATGTTAATTGTTTCCTGCCAAAAAAAATGTCTAATTGATAATTGTTTCCTGCTTCTAGTGAGTAGTGAGTACTGAGTACTGAGTATGCTTACCATACCTACATTATCTTATTTTTAGACTGTTAGTTACTACTTACTAGTGACTAGTGAGTACTGAGTATGCTTATGTTAATTGTTTCCTGCCAAAAAAATGCAGGTTTGCAAAAAAATTGATAATTTACATTTTGGTACTTTGAACTAATATATGTATATCTGTGTTGGTACACTTTGATTATTTTGGTACTTTGATAATTGTTAATTTGCAAAAAAAATTGATAATTGTTAATATTGTAATATTGCATAGTGCATCTGTTAGTGACTGACACTTATTTTTGGTACCTCGTTGAATTTTTGGTACTTTGATAATTTGCAAAAAAATTGATAATTTGCATATTGATTCATAATTGTTTCCTGCTTCTGTTATTTGTATTTTGGTACTTTAAAGAGTAACTCAGTAAAGATTATTTGCAGGGTTGGTACACTTTGATTAGTTTTTATACATTTTGACCTAATATATGTATATCTGTGTTGCACTCTGTGAGTCTGTAATGGGACTATCTTTATCTGCATTCTGCACTATGATTCTGCTATTATGGCACATTGATATTTGATTAGTGAATAGTGACTAAGACACTGCATTTTGACTTAATATATTTATACACTGCAATACTGCATAGTGCATCTGTTATTTGTATTTTTGATACACTGCAATACTAAGACACTGCAATACTGCACACTGTAATACTGCAATACTGCATAGTGCATCTGTTAGTGACTGACAATTATTTTTGGTACACTGCAATACTAAGACACTACAATACTGCACACTGCAATACTGCATAGTGCATCTGTTAGTGACTGACAATTATTTTTGGTACACTACAATACTAAGACACTGCAATACTGCACACTGCAATACTGCATAGTGCATCTGCATAGTGCATTGACATTCTGCAGTCATGCAGGGTTGGTACATTGATTTATTTTGCATTGACATTATGCATAGTGCATTGACATTCTGTATTTTGACTTAATATATCTTTACACTACAGTCTGCAGTCTGCAGTCTGCACTCTAATTCTTCACAGCTACTGCTTCATTCTGCATTCTGTGAGTCTATTTCTGCATTCTGTGAGTCTGTAATGGGACTATCCCTATCTGCAATCTGATTCTGCATTCTGCCCTGGCACATTGAGATACTGTATTTTGGACTAGTAGTGACTAAGGGCTATTTATGTAGGTTGGAATTGGGTAAGGGTTAGGTAGCATAGCTATAGGTAACTTAGGTTACTCATAAATGTGTGATGTTCAATAGGTGTAGCACCAACCCAATCAATGGCAACAACTTCATATTCATGCAATGTGCGTATTTCTTAATTTTTGGACTCAATTTTGTTATTTATATTTCATATATTCAAAGTACAAATTTATTGTTTTAGATGTCGCAAGAAGGTGATCATCAACCACCAACTAGTTCTCAAGCCATAAATGAGCCTCTTCCTATATCTAATCTAAATTTGAAGCTTCCGGTTTCAAGAAAGACTTCGAAGGAAAGAGTTCCATATTGGAAAGATTTTAAAAAAATTCTTGACCCGGATGGTCGTCCAAAAGCAAGTTGCGACCATTGCGGAAAAGAATACCATTGCCATAGTAAGCTAAATGGGACTACTAGTGTAAAAACCCACTGGAATGCATGTCCATTGAATCCAAAGAATCATGAACCTAGTCAAACAATACTCAACTTGTAATCAATTACAAAGGGCAAGCAAATACTAACTAGTTGGAAATTTAATCAAAACGAGGTGAGAAAGGCCTTGACACATATGATTATCGTTAATGAGCTTCCGTTTCGATTTGTGGAGTGTGAGGGCTTTAAAAACTTTATTAATATGGCGTATCCTAGCTTTCGTATTCCGTCAAGATGGACAGTGGCTCGGGATTCTTATGATATTTACTCTATTGAAAAGAGTAAGTTAAAAACATATTTGAAAGAGTCCATGCAAATGATTTATCTTACAACGGATACTTGGACATCGTTACAAAAAATCAATTATATGTGTCTTACGACACATTATATAAACGATGATTGGGAGTTGAAGAAAAAAATTATAAACTTTTGTCCAATTTCAAGTCATAAAGGTGAGGCCATCGGAAAGCTGTAGAGAAGTGCTTGCTAGAGTAGGGTATTGATAGAATATTCACTATCACGGTAGACAATGCGAGTTCCAATGATGTTGCTATTTCTTATTTAAGCAAGAAAATTCAGAATTGGGGAAATGGCATTCTACAATGCAAATATTTACACATGCGATGCATTGCACATATCATTAATCTAGTTGTGGTTGGCGGCTTAAAATTGATGTCTCCATCGGTTGCTCGTGTTCGAAATGCGGTGAGATATGTGAGACATTCTCCTAGTCGATTTCAAAAGTTCAAGGAGTGTGTTGAAGCCGAAAAGATACAAAGCAAAAAAATGTTGTGTCTTGATGTGAGCACCCGATGGAACTCTACATTTTTGATGTTGAACACGGCGCAAAAGTTTGAAAGTGATTTTGAGAGATTTGCCGGACAAGATCCATGGTACAAACTAGAACTAGCAGAGAATGGTGGATTTTCTACCGAGGACGATTGGGCTAATGCAAGAAGAATGTACACTTTCCTAGAACACTTTTATGAACTTACTTTGCGTATCTCGGGATCCTTATATGTCACTTGCAATAATTTCTTTGACGAAATCACATCCATTGATATTCTTTTGCGTACTTCAAGGGAGAGTGAGGACTTTGACTTATCTCTCATGGCCGACAAAATGAGAGAAAAATATCAAAAGTATTGGGGGGACATTGAGAAAATAAATATGGTGATATTTATTGCACCAATTTTTGATCCTCGACATAAGTTGGAATACGTGGAATATGCTCTTGATCATCTCTATAGACCGGAGAAGAGCGATTCCATGAAAAAGAAAGTAATAAGTGTTGCGTACTCCATGTTCAATGAGTACAAAAACATAAGCTCTTCTCAAAGTGGTGGTGTTGCTACTAATAGTGAAAGAGTTGAACCTTCTTGTGCAAATCAACCGGTGCACAACTTGCAATTGAAGAAGTTTATGAAAGCTCAATTCAAGAAACATAAGATGGAATTGGATGGTGGTGATACTAAATCGGAGTTTGATCGATATTTAGATGAGAGCACGATAGATGATGATGATGATGAGAGTGATGAGTTTAATATTTTGGGATGGTGGAAGCTTAATTCTCCCCGTTTTCCGATCCTTTCGAAGATGGCTCGGGATGTGTTGGTCGTTCCCATATCTACCGTGGCGTCCTAGTCCACTTTTAGTATGGGTGATCGTGTGCTTGATTCATATAGGAGCTCCTTGACTCCAAAAATAGTTCAAGCTCTTATTTGTTGTCAAGATTGGTTACGTAGGCCTTCTGATCGACCTATAGTATCTATTGTTGAAGAGGAGTTTGAAGACGTGTATAAAGTTGAAATGGGTAATTTTTTTCTTATTTAGCATGAAATTTTTCTAGTGTATCTTTTATTGTGTGTTTTAACTTCTTAATTGTTTTAACTTTTTCATTTAGATTTGGGTAAGTTGACGGTGGAATCAATATCAACGTCAACAAGCGAGGTTTGATTAATTCTAGTCTTTAAATTTGAACTTTTGGAGGGATATTTGGGAACACAAACTTTTATTTAAAAACTTGGAAGACAATGTGTATTTTTTGTCGATACCTGTTAGGCTGTTACTGGCTTACTGCAGCTATTTTTTTGTTGTTCTCATCTTTGCTGACTTGCTGAGTTGCTGTTAGTTGCTGCTTCTGCTGACTGCTGTTATTGCTTGTTATATAATATATACTACCTGTTACTTGTTGACTTGCTGTTAGTTACTGCTGCTGCTGACTGCTGTTATTTCTTGTTATATAATATCTACTACATGTTACTTGCTGACTTGCTGTTAGTTACTGCACTCTGCTGACTTACTGTTAGTTACTGCACTCTGCAGTCTCTCCAATCCAACTTAATGGCTTAATGCTTTGCTGTTCTCATCTTGATGTTAGTTACTGGGAGCTTTATTGCTGGGAGCTTTGTTGCTTCTGTTGTTATTTCTGCCTCTCTAGTTATTTTTGGGAGCTTTATAGCTTTATTGCTGGGATCTTCTGTTGTTATTTCTGTTGTTATTTCTTCTTATTGTAGGTGCATAAAATGAAGCCACTGGCGAGGCATAAAATGCAGCCATTGGCGACAGACAATGGCGTGGCATAAAATGCAGCCATTTGGTAAATCTATGATGCTAGTTTATTTACAATAGCGTGGCATAAAATGCAGCTATTTGGTAAATCTATGATGCTAGTTTATTAAGTCTTTTCTTGAGAAATTTACTAACATATTACATGATAAAGTGGCAATGATGATGATGGCTTGAGAATAGGAGAACTGATACTACATGGCATCAAACAATAATGCAAAAATGAGCCTTATCTGAGCCACAATTTAGTTTTTTTCTTCTTCTTTTTATTGTGTTGTCCAGGTCCTCCAGGATAATCTAGGACTAGATGATGATGACTTGTTTATGAAGAGAACTATGCATTTGGACGGTTTAACCTGGGAACTCTTGTTACTAGCAACTGGCAAGGTAGTTATAAACTTATAAATACACTTTCTAAATACAGTTTGATATCTGTAGGCTGCATATATGTTTGGTATCTTTATTTCATTGTGTTATTGTTCTTCAGGGGAAGATATGGGATTCAGTGAGATGAGCACCAGTTTGAAATTGGAGGGCTTAGGAATTAAATCTCAGCTGCATTTCATTGTTGTAATTTTTCTTTATCTAAACTGGAAACAAGATTTTATTTGTTTTGTGTGTACATTTTGTTTTGTGTGTACATTTTTAATTTTTTTGTACAATATCAAAACTGGCACTATGTGTGACTGTGTAGTATACTGTGTACATTTTGTTTTGTTATAATTTTTTGCTTCAAATTTTTTTTAATTGAAATTTGGTTTGTATATTTGATTGCCCAGGTTGGGTTTGAAGTTATTTGTTGTAAAATGGCCAAACAATAATATATTGGATGGGCCAAGGATAATTTTATTAGTTGGGCCGTTCAATTCGGCCATTTTGTTCGTTGTAAAATGAACCGTCCCGGCCCATTACACAAAGGCCCATAAACCGAATAATTAAAATAACCGAATCAAAATTTTTCGGTTCGGTTTATTTCGGTTTTGAAATATTGCGGTTCGGTTCGGTTCTTCACTAGGTCGGTTCGGTTTCTATTCGGTTTTTAATAATACGGTCCGGTTTGGACCGAACCGAACCGTTGCTCACCCCTAGTATTAGTCACAGTTTTAGCTCTCCCCGTCATGACAAAATCTGAAGAATAGAACCAAATCTCGTGCATTAAATGCAGAGATATGCTTCCATGTCGTGCATTAAATGTAGAGATATGCCTCGAGCTCTGTACGAGAAACAGCTTTTGACGTGGTGTCTGATTTTATCTCATCTTGAGCGTAAAGACTCATTTCTGCCTATGTAGAATAGGCAGCGTATTCAGAAGACTCCAGTCTTGAGCATAAAATACGACTTGTATCAAGAATATGTTACCAAACGACAAAATAGGCCGCATTAAAAGCAAACGTATTTTACGCAGGGGGGGTATAGCACCTTTTTTATGCCAAAATAGCCTTGAAGTGCTGCCTTATGCGGGCTATTCTGAAGCCATATTTTACACCAAATAGCGCTGAAGCTTTGTTGTACGCCAATAGCTCTGAAGTCATATTTTACGCCACACAGCGCTGAAGCTCTGTTTTACGCAGGGAGGGACTTCATGTATGTTGGGGGTTTTGACTGTAAAATATGCGGACAATTCCCAGCATTTTTCATGCTTCTATAACAATATACCTCAACTTAGTCCATAAGATTCATCTCGATACCAGAATCAAATTCAAAAATGAAAAGGTACAAAGGCGAAGGTAAACGAAAGCAAGTGGAATAAGATCTCTAATTAAAATTTATAATAAGATTCTCTAGGGTTGTCCCAGGAATCTTTCAAGGAATCCTAACTTGTGATTGAGTATTCTCTCATCCTAATATTTTATATCCTATCACAGGCTCGCAATAGAACAACTAAGTCGTTACACTACTACGACATCATACTAGTTGTGAAGCCTGACCTGCATGAGCCACCACAAAAATGTGCCATGACCCACACCCGGTGAAGGGGCACGAATACGTGGGTACATCCAGCCTACGCCCAGCATCAGTGGTAGAACGTTGTTTAGGTCATCACTAACTATATAGCATATCACACAATAAAAAACTCAACAGCCAATAATATCTCAACTCCAAAAGGAGTACAAGATAATTAAAGCAACGCAATACACAATCACATATCTAAAGCACGATAAGATATCAAAGAAGTCTAACATAACCATAAAGTCTAAACATCAACAACATCCAATAACATCAACATTATCCAAGTCTTAAATATAAGCCGAAAACAAATTCGGTTCCAAAAATGCTAATGAAAACTAATTAGGATAACTAGTGATTCTGGCTAGACCTTCTGGCAATCACTCCTGGGTGTCAGGGACCATGGTTGTTATCCCCTCTTATGGTCCATAGTACGTGGGACACCAGTCCTCTAGGTCGTCATCTGAAAAATATATCCAGTCAGAATGGAGAAAAGTACAACCCAATAGTAGTTCCAATTAATTGACAGAGACTATAAAACAGTAAATAGAGGATGTTATATACAATGAGAAATAATAAACTAATGCAATGGCAATAGTAAAGGAACACAGACAATGTAAGTAATAGGGTATAGCCAGTGCATATATGAAATAAAAAAGAATGAACTACAATATAAGGTACAAGGCAATGTAATCTATGAACTGAATATGAAAACTACAACATATAATGTATTTTGAAATACTAAATAGATATGTGATCGGCTTGGATGATTCAATGATTTACACTAAAGAAAGACTAGCTCAACCATATGTGAAGTGTATGATTATCTAGTAGCTGATAATTTACACTACTTGTCAATAGTTCTTGATCACATATCTAGCCAGTACTTCTCCCGCCCCGACTGATACGGTGGATCCAACCATGACATGTTACTAGCCAATGTACCCAATATTAACCAATATTATCCAATGTTATCCAATACCAAACGATGAGCAGTATTTGTAAACCCCCTAAAAAAATTTAAATTTTATTTAAAGTATTTTTATTAAATTATTGAATTTTTTTTAGAGTATTTTCATAGTTAATTAGAAAATAAATTTTATTAAATTTATTTACTTAGATAAATACTCATTTAGAATTATTCCATAAAATAAATTTTTTATTATTTTTTTAGTCTTGTTAAATGGTGATAGATTTTCTAGAATTTATTCTGTATGCAAATGTTCCTTTTAAAATTTTATATAATCTCATCTATATATATAAATATATATGTGAATAATAATAATAATAATAATAATAATAATAATAATAATAATAATAGTAGTAGTAGTAGTAATAGTAATAATAATAATAATAAGAAGAAGAAGAAGAAGAAGAAGAAGAAGAAGAAATAGTAATAGTAGTAATAATAATAATAATAATAGTAATAATAATAATACTAATAGTAATAATAATAATAATAATAAGTAATAGTACTAATATTAATAATAATAATAATAATAATAATAATAATAATAATAATAATAATAATAGAAGTAATAATAATAATAATAATAATAATAATAATAATAATAATGGTAATAATAATACTACTAATAGTAATAGTAATAATAATAATAATAATAATAAGTAATAGTACTAATATTAATAATAATAATAATAATAATAATAATAATAATAATAATAGAAATAATAATAATAATAATAGTATAAATAATAATAATAATAATAATAATAATAATAATAATAGTAATAGTAATAGTAATAGTAATAGAAATAGAAATAGAAATAGAAATAGAAATAGAAATAGAAATAATAATAGTAATAATAATAATAATAATAATAATAATAAGTAATAGCAATAGTAATAATAATAAGTAATAGTATTAGTAATAATAATAGTAATAATAATAATAATGTTGCTAATAATAATACAAAAGAAAAAGAAAAAGAAAAAGAAAAAGAAAAAGAAAAAGAAAAAGAAAACAAAGCAAAAGACAAGCTATGCAAGCAAGTTGTGAGCAAACTGTGAGCAAAGGGAAAAGCCCATGCATGCAACCATGCACTAAGAAATAGTTCCATGCAAAACTAGCAAAACTAGCAAACATAATCAAACTCATTCCTATACTCTACCCACAGAACCCCCGAACCCGATTCCCCCTCTCTCCCTATCTCTCTCTATATATACATATACATACAATTACAAACTCAATCTAAACCCTAACCCTAACCCTAGCCTCCGGCCGACCTTAGCCTCGCGCAGCCGACCGATCGCCTCAACGCCGCCCGCGCCGCACAGCCGCCGGCGACCGCCGCCGCGACCGCCCCGCCCGCGCGCATGTGCACAGTTTTGAGCCACCTTCGCGGTATGATATCTCTCTCATCTCTTGTCCTTTTCTCGAACGGTCTATCCGTGTACGTTCACAACCTAACCCTCTAGGATTCCCTTCAAGCGGGACGAGATTTTGTGCCCTACATTGGTCGAAAAATCGACCGAAAGTTTGCCAAAAAACTGACTAAAAACAGTCCAAAAATTTCGAACCAAACCCCCATGTTCATACCTAATTTGTCACCAACCTGTTTAATATTTTCAAAATCTAATTGAAGAGTTTTCTTCTCTATATAACCAAGAATTTAACTGTTCTTTTACTTTTTATTATTTCATTTTAATTGTTAAATTATTCGGCCTCCAAAACGACCAAAAACTTGATACTTTAAAATAAAGATTTTGTGATACGGAGTACGCCCCGCCAAACGGTACCGCCTCGTCGTGTACCAATTACACCAAAATGCATGTATGGTATATCCTGACGTGTAGGCTTTTGTGAAAGTTGATTCGGACGAGTGTGCGCGTCGGAATCAACCTGTATCCGTAAAAAAGTTCCCGTATCGCAACTTTTGTAAAACACCACCCTATTTTGTGTACGCTCGTCAGAATGCGACGAAACTTGCGCCATTGGATTCGTGGTATCACACTGGTCCTGTGACCCAAGTTTCACACGATTCTGTGATATTTTACCAAGCCGCCTATTTACGGGCCCCACGGGTTGACTTGAAGGGCGAATTTGTGATCGGCTCCCCGAAATTCAAAATTGGACATACCATTGAGTTTGTATCAACTTTTAGAATTGGTTTGACCTATAATTTGTCTCATTTAGAGACCATTACCTCTGGCACGCATTTTGGTGCAAAGTGGGCCACATGTGGACCCTACTTTGACCTAAAATTACCGTTTTATCCATGTGTCCAAATTGGATAAAAGGTTAGTATTTTCTAGCTATCTCGCTTATTTTGAGAACGTTGGTGATGTTTATTTCAGCATCCGAAGACGTTTATTCTGATGCCATAGTTTTGATCCCTTGTGCTTGATGTCTGGACGCATACACTTTGCATCTTTCTTGCCAGGCAAGATACCTTGTAAAATTATTTATAGTATTTTGTATGCTTATCATATTTTTATATATTCATTATATATGTGTTTTTTTCAGTCATAATTATATATTATATATGTTGACACACACTTGACACATAATATCATGGGAGGAGAGGACAATCAGTAGACGTATGGGCTACCCACTCTAGTAAACCGTAGTAACTAGCACGCACTACGGTAGTCGTATCGCGATGGTCGCTACCCTCGCGGTATGTCGATTGATGGTTTCACGATGGTCGCTACCCTCGCGGTATGACGGCTGATGATGTTCATGGACGTGTGTGTGAGTTGTGAGATAGATAGAGTATCCTACACCTACCCATACGTCGAAATAATTGTCCTCAGTATGCATTTTTATATAGATTGTCTAGTACAGCGTACTTATATATTTTTTGTCTATTATGCATGTTTACTGTATTCAATTGGCATGCTTCTATGTATCTTATTACGTCCCTTTGAGGACCTGATCCCTTTCCAGGTGTAGACGATCTTGACTATTCGCAGGAGCACGGATTAGGACTTGCTACTTCTCTATCTTTCGAGGATGTCTTCTCTTTGAGCCTCATTGATCATTAGATGTACTTATTTTGTTTCTCTTATATTCTAGTTTGGTAGTGGATTTGTCTTCACCCAACTACTCGTTCTTATCAAGCATTTTATACTTGATTCAGTTATATAGTTGATTGGTTATTTGATTTTGTGGATGAGATCTAGTTATGCCCTATGACTTGTGACAATATATATACCACATGTGAGTTAATATTCATATTACAACATACGTGTGTATTATGGTATCCATATATTGGAGTTGCCATATACATACGGCTGGCATGCTTACGTATTCCTGGTCCTACGTATTTTGGAACTGGGGTGTGTCATGCTTTTGTAGTGGCCCATGCAGGTCGAGAGCATATTGTCTCGGTTACGTTACTGTACCGAGCAAGCCTGCGCATAGGATTAGAGTATAGGATCTCATCCACTTATTTAATCACCTCCCTTGATTTTGTTCCACATTCTTATTTGATTGCTTGTATTGCATCTTACTTGATCCTTTCTCAACGTTAATCTTCTATTTTCTCTCGTGCTTGATAGGGGTTAGGAAGATAACTTGTACTAGGTATATATGCTCTATTATTCAATAACACTATTGGTTAAATTATTGTAAGTTGGGTAGTATGCCTCATAACCTAGTATCACATAGTCCTTTTGACCCGTTAATGAAGTGTAATTGAATGACACCAACTATATGCTAGCATAAGATAATAGTGTTTATCCATATTATAGAACTAAGAGGCCCATACCCCAATTTGGTCGACTAAAGACTTAGACAAGAAGTTAGTATGGCAATTGTAGAGGCACAACACCGATCTTCTTGGTGAACTTAAATTATTCTGTACCTTCCTCCATCATAATCCAGCATACTTATATTTTTTGGACTATCTCGACTTATGCTACTATTATAGCCTAGTTTTGCAAGCTTATTCTTTTATCGAGCTTGTTCATGACATATGTATTATTGGAGATGCCTACTAATACATTGTCCAAATCAGAATTAGTGTATTATGGTCTGATCAACCTTAATGCACTTGGTTCGCTCTTCGCATAACTACTTTACGTGGATTGAGATATAGTTGACTCAGCTTGTTAGACGAATATACTTGCCCTCTAGACATGTTCGAGCATATCGTATCGGTTACATAACTATACTGATATAAGCATGTAAATAGGAATTTACCCAAATAAGACTTCAATCCATAACTGCCCTGACAACTCTCTTTTTGAATTCTTTAAATCGCCTTGAACCCAGTACTTGTATTCTATCACCTTCTCCTTAAATTCTTTATTATTTTTTTTTGTCTTCCCCTATTTCGGAAAGACGAACGTTCATGCTTGGTATAAGTTTGATACACGAAAAGTACTAGATATACCCATAGGCCAATCATATTACTTTGTGACTATCTTTTGTAATTAAGGGCATATCACAATGTGATATATTTGGTGTAAAAAAAATTTGAGGATATGTTGATATTTTAACTAGATGGCATACCCACGATGCTAATGGATGACACTAGTAGCAGTAGTAGTATTCTCTTTCCTATCACCACCTCGTCCCCTTGGGTGGCTCATCTTCTCTTTCATATCCATTCCTTGTCCCATGCTTAATTTTTCCTATCGTAGTTGCATCTTTTTGTGCCATCATGAATTATTGATTTACTTCAACCTCACCCTTTATTTTGTTAGTTAAAACATAAATGGGTTAATAATAATTAATAACTAAAAAGACGAGTTCATAATGATAACCCTTATGTATATGCACTATAATAGTATATGTATTCTCTTATTATTTTTAAACCTTAAGTAGCATCCTTTAGTCTAACATGAATTAGTTGGATTGTTGAAATGGTTCATACTTCTAATAGTTTTATAAGTTAGTCAAGACCTTAATTGTTGCCCTAAAACTTAGACTAAGCTTAGGAAAGAGTTGAAGATACTTGTTACAAACTGATGACTATGACAAATCATTGGCGAGGTAGCGACAGCTGCAACTAGACCATTATAGTAAAATAGTCAAATTATTTGCAGACATACTGGCCAGGTGATGTGGCAGTATTAGACTATGATACTTGACGGTTACAGAGAAATATCATGGTTATGAGATTCCAGACAAGTATCCCAAAAATTTTGACCCAATGAATAAATTCGTCTTACAACCTAGACAATAGCCTCAAAGAACTTTGACTACTAGTAGAATTCTTGTAAGTTGGGTAGTGTAGATGAGTTAGAGGAAAAATGAATAGTGTATAGACAATAAGGAAGAAAAGTGTTAGGATGGCTGATCATAACCTTTCAGGAAGCACTGCAACTAGCAATGAAGTGTTAATAGCTATAGTGATTTATTACGAATATGGATTAGTGTTAATTTTGAGGACGAAATTATTGTAAGTTGGGTAGAATGTAAACCCTCTAAATTTTTTAAATTTTATTTAAAGTATTTTGATTAAATTATTGAATTTCTTTAGAGTATTTTCATAGTTAATTAGAAAATAAATTTTATTTAATTTATTTACTTATATAAATACTCATTTATAATTATTTCACAAAATAATTTTTTATTTTTTTTAGTCTTGTTAAAGGGTGATAGATTTTCTAGAATTTATTCTGTGTGCAAATGTTCCTTTTAAAATTTTATATAATCTCATATATATATATAAATATATATTTGAATAAATATATAATAATAATAATAGTAGTAGTAGTAATAGTAATAATAATAAGAAGAAGAAATAGTAATAGTAGTAGTAGTAATAATAATAATAGTAATAATAATAGTAATACTAATAGTAATAATAATAAGTAATAGTAGTAATATTAATAATAATAATAATAATAATAATAATAATAATAATAATAATAATAATAATAGTAATAGTAATAGTAATAGTAATAGTAATAGTAATAGTAATAGTAATAGTAATAGAAATAATGATAGTAATAATAATAATAATAATAATAATAAGTAATAGTATTAGTAATAATAATAAGTAATAGTATTAGTAATAATAATAATAATAGTAATAATAATAATAATAATGTTGTTAATAATAATACAAAAGAAAAAGAAAAAGGAAAAAGAAAAAGAAAAAGAAAACAAAGCAAAAGACAAGCAATGCAAGCAAGTTGTAAGCAAACTGTGAGCAAAGGAAAAAAGCCCATGCATGCAACCATGCACTAAGAAATAGTTCCATGCAAAACTAGCAAAAGTAGCAAACCTAATCAAACCCATTCCTATACTCTGCCCACAGAACCCCCGAACCTGATTCCCCCTCTCCCTATCTCTCTCTATATATATACATATACATACAATTACAAACTCAACCTAAACCCTAACCCTAACCCTAGCCTCCGGCGGACCTCAGCCCAGCGCCGCCGATCGACCGCCTCGACGCTGCCCGCGCCGCACAGCCGCCGGCGCCCGTCGCCGACCCGCGTACTCCCCGCGCGCGCGCATGTGCACAGTTCCGAGCCCCTCTTTGTGGTATGATATCTCTCCCATCTCTTGTCCTTTTCTCGAGCGGTTTGTCCATGTACGTTCACAACCTAACCCTCTAGGATTCCCTTCAAGCGTGACGAGATTTCGTGTCCTACATTGGTCGAAAAATCGACCGAAAGTTTGCCGAAAAACTGACTAAAAACAGTCCAGAAATTTTGAACCAAACCTCCATGTTCATGCCTAATTTACCACCAATCCGTTTAATATTTTTAAAATCTAATTGAAGGTTTTTCTTCTCTATATTATCGAGAATTTAACTGTTCTTTTACTTTTTATTAATTCATTTTAATTGTTAAATTATTCGGCCTCCAAAACGACCAAAAACTTGAAACTTTAAAACTAAGATTTTGTGATATGGAGTGCGTCCCACCAAACGGACCGCCTCATCGCGTACCAATTGCACCAAAAGGTGCGTATGGTATATCCTGACGTGTGGGCTTTCGCGGAAGTTGATTCGGACGTGTGTGCACGTCGAAATCAACCCGTATCCGTAAAAAGTTTTCGGATCGCAACTTTTATAAAATACCACCCCATTTTGTGTACGCTCGTCAGAATACAACGAAACTTGTGCTATTGGATTCGTGGTATCACGTTGGTCTTGTGACCCAAGTTTTATGCGATTCTGAGACAGTTGACCAAGCCGCCTATTCGCGGGCCCTATGGGTTGACTTGAAGGGCAAATTTGTGATCGGCTCACCAGAATCCAAAATTGGACATACAGTTAAGTTTGTGTAAACCACCAAATTTTTTCAAAATTTTTAAAAAATAATTTTTAGAATTTTTTTGATATTTTTAACTAATTAAAATCAAGGTATTCTGGTTTTAAATAATTTTAAATATTTTATTAAATATTAAAATATTATAAAAATAATATTTTTGGGTGTAAAATAAAGTATTAGACATAGGATAATTTTTCTGGAATTTATTGGAGCACAGAACCATTTTTAAAGACCTAAAAAGTAATATTTTTAATAAACCAAAATAAACCCGGTTTAATGAACCAAACCGGACCGACCCTGAACCGAAGCGGTCTATCTGAACCCAAACCATTCCCTAGCGGGTCGGGTCGGATCCGAAACTGGACCCGACCCGAATCCGCCTACCCGACCCGTTACTGTAGCTGCTACAGTAACTGAGAGTCCCCCGACTCTCAGCCTTCCTTAACCACCGTTGCCGCCGATTCCGGTCGCCCCATCGCCTCCCCGAACCCTCTGCCTTCCCCGCCGTTTCTTCTCCCCAACCGACGCCGCCGGCCGCCTATTCCCCTTCACCTCCCCGCCAACGGCCGCCGGATCCCCTCCCGTCCGCCTCCTATAAAACCCCCAAACACCCCTTCACCCTCAGCCATCGCCCGAGCCTCTCCGCCTTCACCTCGCCGCTCCTCGCTGCACCTGGACCACCGTGAGCAGCCATCCCTCTCCGCCCCGAGCCTCGACGACCCAGCAGCTGGTCATCCCCCTCCGCTCGACCCGAGCCCACCAGTCGTGCCTCGCCGGACTACACCGCCTACGACCAGTAGCAGCCCCGGCTGCCACCAGCGCCGCCACGACGAGCTCCTCCGGCCGCCTCCAGCTCCGCCGAGCTTCCCCAGCGATCTCCAGCACCAAAAACCCTAGAAGCCTCCGGCCGGCCTAGCGTCGCGTCACCTCGCGAAAACGGGTATTCGGAGCCCTGTTCAGGTGACTGTTTCTCTCTTCTCGATGTCCCATTTTTCGTTCAGTCTATTGTGACGCGTAGACTGCATGACCCTCTCGATACCTGTGCAATTTGTTCGGGGTAAAACGTCCTGTGGCGATCGTAAACTATGACCCAAAATAAGGAAAATTGATACCATATTTTTTCTCAGAACTGGGTGTGCCCCGCTAAACGGGACGACTTGGTCGTGTGCGGACTTTACCGAAAGGTGCGCGCCGTTAATACGGATGTGTTGGATTTTGCAGAAGTTGATTTGGATGTGCGTGCACACCGGAATCAACGCGTATCCGTTGCCAACACCGCGTATCGGCCATGTTCTGAAACTCGTTGTAACTTCGTGTACGCACGTCGTATCAAAACCAAACTTGCGCCATCGGACTCGTAGCAATACGCTGGTCCTGTGACCCAAGTTTGGTTTAATTCTGAGAACGTTGACAAAATCATGTATCGTGGGCCCCACGGCTCCACTTGACGGGCGATTTTGTGATCGGCTCATCTGAATTCTGTTCTGGACATTCTGTTGGGTTCTTATCGTCATTCTGGACTTGTGGACACTAAGTTTGACAAATTTGGAGAACATTATCTCTGACATATTTTTTGGTGCGAAGCGGGCCATATGTGGAGCCCGCTTTGACCAGAAACTGTCATTTTTGCCCCTGTGTCCAAATTGGACTCATGGATAGGCAATTCTAGCTATTTGATATCTTCTGAACCTGATTATAACGTTTATTTTAGCAACCGGAGGAGTACCTGCAAATACCGTCGATACCAGAGTAGCAGTTGGAGCCAGAACCCCAGGCAAGTGTACCTTGCCATACTTGCAGCATTTGTTTATACTATTCTCTTGATTTATTACTGTAATATCTCTGTTCAACCTAGGACCGTATGACATTACTTAATGTCCGAATAATATTCGGGTATCAACACCGTACACGGCGTTGTGTAGCGTCACATAGACATGGATATCGAGACCCTATACATTCTCGTGCTTTGCTTATCAAGTACGTCATACCTCAGGACACCTGACACTATTCATGAGACAGAATCTTCCTGAGATATTCATGGTGATTCTGTATAGGTTACAGGTTTCGTGACATATACTTTATACATGCTTATATATCATTATGACTTGCTGCATTAGATATGATTTTGCGTGTCATGGATATGAGACGTGTGATTACATTGGGTAGGGAGAGACACAGGCTACAGGCTGATTTATATATATATTTATTATGGTGAGGCCTTAGACTCTACATCAGAGCTAGGCACTCTACTAGCGATATCACTGCTACCGGCTCCCCGACACCGAGCTTGTAGTGGTCTCAGCCTGAGTTCTAGTGATGCTCTCATCTTGCATATCACTTAGCTGGTTATATAGTTTACCCTATTGATTTATTTATTATTGCACTGTATTTATTATGGCTTGAGTTATTCTTGTACCTTGCTATGTCCCCTGAGGACCTGGATCTGGATTATGTCCCCAGGTTTAGCAGAAGAGATCTACCCCGAGGTGTACGGAACAGGAGCAGGCACTGGAGCAGTACCAGAACCAGAAGATGAGTGATCGCTGAGGATTTCTTCTGAGTATATGCTTTATCCATACTCAGTATTTGCTGTTGTTATACTCTTCTATTTCTTGTCTCTTGACTATTGTACCAGACTCATTATCGGGTTGTTCCCCGAGTTATATTTTATTAAGATTTGATATTGCTTTATATTCTGATATTGTTGTATTTATTTCTGTGGATGAGATTAGTATATTAGACCCTTATTGTTGTATTACAGCTTAAGTACACCATGATGGGTCCATTAAATTGGGTTTGCCCATTTGTGTGTGCTGCTGGCCATTATCACGTGTCTAGTCCCTCGATATTTTGGGACTGGGGCGTGACATGGTTTTTGTGGTGGCCCATGTAGGTCAACGACTAAATTGCTTCAGTTTCAACTTAGGGACCAAGCAAGCCTGCAATAAGAATAGGATAAGTTTTAGGATCTCATCCACTTGCTTGAATCGTTCTTGATCTCTATATCGGATTCGAATTTCTTGACTTGCATCCTGCCTTGATTCCTCTGTACGCCACTTATCATTTATTTTGGATGCAGAGTAATGGATCCACCAGTAAGCGACGAGATTCCTGCAGGAACACCACAAGGAGTTGTGGTTACCCATGAAGAAGAAGAGACACCAGTAGGTGAAGGTCAATTAGCTCAACAATGCAGTCAAGCAAATCAGCATGCCTCGAGAATCCAGCAAGATAACATCCCACCTCTGCCGCAGTTTACTCCACCAATGCCCGTATTCCCACAAGGGCAGGCTATGGACGGACAACAGATATTTTAAATGATCTACGCAATGATGCAAGCTCAACAGCAGATTCAACACAAGGCTCTGCATCACATCCTAGCAATCGCACTGGAGCAGGCGAATCTACCAGACCGACGGCCAACGACGAGCTCTATCACCAATTTTTGTCAGCTGAAGCCCCACACCTTTTCAGGAAAGGAGGAGCCCACTGAAGTTCATGAGTGGCTCACCAACACTCAACATCAATTAGAAGCAGCTGAGCTTCCACGGGAACATTGGATGACTGCCGTCAGAATGCAATTGACGGGCAATGCACATCACTGGTGGCTATCTGAGGAGACACGGCTCGGACCAGACTGAGTCACTTGGGAAGAGTTCTCTAGACTCTTTCAAGAGATGTACATTCCAGCCATCGCTCGATTAGAACTTCGGGACAAGTTCAATCGCCTCACTCAAGACAATATGACAGTGGAAGAGTACAATGCGGAGTTCATTTATCTGAGTCACTTCGCCCCAACCCTGATCCCGACAGAAGAATAGAAGGCTGAGAAGTTCTTCGACGGACTAAACTTTGAGCTACAGAAACTAATCGGATCCGTTGTACCTACATCTTACTCGGACGTCCTCGCTGCAGCCCAATGCATGGAGCGCATAACCAAGAGAGAGACCAGCCTGAAGTGGCCGTCCACATCAGCACCAGCCAGAGCACCACAGAAAGAAGCTGCAAAGAGACCTCACATGCACCAGCCACCCGGAGCATCTCCGCAGGTACTACCTATCTGTCAATATTGTCGTAAGTGAGGCCATATTGAGAACGAGTGCAGACGCAAGATGGGATTATTAGCTTGTGAATCCAGTCAGCATTTAGTGAGGGAATGCCTTGAGCATCGAGAAGGAGCATAAATGGTAAACCAACAAGCTTTACCAGTACCGAGGCCAGCCTATCCAGCATTGGGAGCACCACAAACGGGAGTTGAAGGAGTCATACCACCACCTCCCGGAGGGTATCAGCCGAGGCCACCTTTGATACCCCAGGCACTACTCTTCCAGCAGGCTCAGCAACAGCAGAGGAATCCATCGCAAGGATGCGGACAAGCTTTTGCGATGACCTTGGAGAACGCGCAGACTCGTGGAGTAGCAAATGCGCGTAAGTTATTCATAGATGCATTGCTTTAGCTTGTGCCTGTTAGTTCGTGACCTTAGCCTAAAACCTAGTAATTTTGAACTTATAATAACCTAGTTTTTCTAAGCTGTAGTCTTCTTGCTTTAACCAGATTTTCTTCACTATTGAATTTGCATAACTTTCATTGCTTAGGGAAATGATGTTTTTATTCCCTAGGTGTTTTGCTTAACCCTCATCCTTTGATTCTCCTTGATCATGATTCTTTGATTGTGTCATGCTTCGAACCTGTTTTGCAAACTGTGTCATCTCTGCTGACTAGTTATTTCTTTGATTGTGAGGACGTAATCCTCTTAAGGAGGGTAGATTATAAACCCCCAGATTTTTTCAGGATTTTTAAAAAATAATTTTCAGAATTTTTTGATATTTTTAACTAATTAAAATCGAGGTATTCTGGTTTTAAATAATTTTAAATTTTTTTATTAAATATTAAAATATTACGAAAATAATATTTTGGGTGTAAAATAAAATATTAGATATAGGATAATTTTTTGAAATTTATTGGACCCCAGAACCATTTTTAAAGACCTAAAAAGTAATATTTTTAATAAACCAAAATAAACCCGGTTTAATGAACCAAACCGGACCGACCATGAACCAAACCGGTCTATCTGAACCCAAACCATTCCCTAGCGTGTCGGGTCGGATCCGAAACTGAACCCGACCCGAACCCGCCTACCCGACCCGTTACTGTAGCTGCTACAGTAACTAAGAGTCCCTCGACTGTCAGCCTTCCTTAACCACTGTCATCACCCTGATTTTTCAGAATATTTTTAAAATATTTTCTCACAATTTTCTGAAATTTTTGGAATTAAAACTAAGGTATTTTATGATTAAAGGATTTTTAACTGATGTTAATTAATATTAAAATATTATGAAAATAATATTTTTTGGTGTAAAATAGAAAACTAGACATAGGGTAATTTTTCGGAAATTTATTGGACTCCGGAAACATTTTTAAAGCCCTAAAAACTAATGTAGATTTAAACCTAAATAAACCCTGACTGGACCCGGTTTATTTTAAACAAACCAAACCGACCCAAACCGCTATCAAACCGAACCGGACCAAACCCAACCTTAACGGGTCGGGTCGGGTCGGATCCAAAGTGAACCTGACCCGGACCCGAAACCCTAACCGAAACCCTAATCCTAAACCTAGCTGACATCACGGTTCCGGCCCCCTTTAAAAACCCCTCGCTCCGTCGGATCACCCTCTCTCTCTCCTCTCTCCGCCGCCCGCAGCTCCGCCCTGGTCGTCTAAAGCCCTCGACTCCACCGTCGTCGAACCCTCGACGAACACCGCCCGTCCCCAACTCCTCCGCCTCAACCAGACTTCCCTCTCCCTCCGCCTCGACCATCACCACCTCACCCCGACCCGCAGCACCCTCGACGAACACCACCTCTCCGCCGACTCCACGGGTGTCGACCACCAACCAGAATACCCCATAGTCGATCGCCCGCAGCCCTAGCACGGACACAGCGGCCCGGACACAGCCGCCCTAGCTCCGGACACAGCAGACTCGAGATAGGACACAAAACAGTACCCGATCACGAGAAATTCTCGTTCCACGAAGCCCAGTTTAGGTAACCCGTTATCCCTCCTTGTTATTCCATTTTCCGTTCCGTCAGTTGTGATGCGTAGACTGTGTAACCCCCTCGATGCCCGTGCAACCCGCTCGGTGCGTCGCGTCCTGTGGCGATCGCGAACCGCGATCCAAAAATAGGAAAAACAATGCCCTTTTTTACCCCGGAACTGAGTGCGCCCTGCCAAACGGGACGACTTGGTCGCGCACGATCTTCACCAAAATATGCGCGTCGTTGATACGGACGTGCGGGATTTTGCAGAAGTTGATTTGGATGTGCATGCACACCGAAATCAACGCGTATCCACCGACAATGCCCCGTATCTGCCTATTCTGGAACACGTTGTAACTTTGTGTACACACGTCGGATCAAAACGAAACTTGTGCCATCATACTCATAGCAATACGCTGGTCCTGTGACCCAATTTTGGTTCGATTCTAAGAATGTTGACAAAATCGCGTATCGTGGGCCCCGCGGCTCCACTTGACGGGCGATTTTGTGATCGGCTTATCGGAATCCAATTCTGGAAGTTCCGTTGGGTTCGTATCATCGTTCCTGACTTGTTGACACTAAGTTTAAGGAATTTGGAGACCTTTGACCCTGACACATTTTTCGATGCAAAGTGGCCCACATGTGGACCCCGCTTTGACCCGGAACTGTCATTTTTGCCCCTGTGTCCAAATTGGACTTAAGGACAGGCGTTTCTAGCTATTTGATATTTTCTGAGACTGTTGGTAATGTTTATTACAGCTTTTGGAGGAGTACCTGCTGGATCCACTGATACAGGGACAGTTTTTGGTATTCAAACCCCAGGCAAGTGTACCTTGCCAAAACTTGCAGTCTTGTTACATATTTTTCTTGATTCATTTATATTGTTGTGCATGCTTGACCTAGGACCGTGTGACTTACTTAGCGTCCGATTATTAGTCGGGTGCCAACCCCGTATGCGGAGTTGTGTACGTCACCTAGAGATGGACATTCGTGACCCTTTACATTCTCGTACTTGTCTTATCAAGTACATTATAACCCAGGACACTTGACACTATTCATAAGACAGAATCTTCCTGAGATATTCATGGTGATTCTGTATAGGATACAGGTTTATGACATAGACATTATATTCATAGATACTATATGACTGGTTGCATTAGCTATGATCTTGCGTGACATGTACATAAGACATTGTGGACATGAGACGTGTGGTTACATTGGGTGGGGAGAGACACACAGGCTACATGTTGTTTTAATATATCTACTACTATTGTGAGGTCGTAGACTCTCCAGCAGAGCTAGACACATTACTTGTTATTACTGCTACCGGCTCCCCGACACAGAGCTTGTAGTGGCTCAGCCTGAGTACTAGTGATGCTCTCACTTGCATTTCACATAGATGGTTACATATTTACCCCATTTATTTCATTATTTGCTGCACTACATTTATTTTGGCTTGTATTATCTTATACCTTGCTATGTCCCCTGAGGACCTGGATCCGGATTATGTCCCCAGGATTTGCAGACGAGATCTATCCCGAGGTATACGGGACCGCAGCAGGAGCTGATACAGGAGCTGTACCGACACCCGAGGACGAGGTGTTAGCTGAAGACTTTTCCTGAGCATCTATGTTTCATGCTCAGTATTTACTTTATTCAGTCATTTATATTTTGGTCTGTTGAACCAGTGTATCAGATTTTTATCGGGTTGTTCCCCGAAGTACTTTTTGAGACTGGTTGATGATTTACATTTCTTATTTCTGTGGATCATATTTTATCTTGTATGGATGAGATTAGTTGTGACATATTGTCGTAGACTTTATTTTACAGCTTAAGTATGCCCTGATGGATCCATTAAATTGGATTTGTCCATCAGAGTGTGTTGATGGCCATTGCCACGTGTCTAGTCCCTCGATATTTTGGGACTGGGGCGTGACATAGTTTTTGTGGTGGCCCATGCAGGTCTACGACTAAATTGTTCGGTTTCAACTTAGGGACCGAGCAAGCCTGCACTAAGGATAGGATAAGTTATAGGATCTCATCCATTGTTTGAACCATTTTTGAACTCTATATCGAACTCGAACTAATTACTTGATTTGCATCCCGTGTTGATTCCTCTGAGCGTTCTTATAGTTTATCTTTTGGTTGCAGAGTAATGGATCCAAGGAACGGAGATGAAAATCCCTTCGATACGCCACACGATGTTGTGGTTACCTATGTAGACAGAGTGACACCAGGGAATGGAGGACAATCATCTCAAAGCGATCAAGCCGGCCAGCCTAATTCAAGGTTCCGGCGTGATGACATCCCACCTCCACCACAGTTCACTCCACCGATGCCTGTCTTTCCACCAGGGCAAGCCATGGACGGGCAGCAGATGTTTCAGATGATTTATGCCATGATGCAAGCCCAACAGCAGGTTCAGCAAGAGGCTCAGCGTCATGAAGCAGAGTATTTGAGAACCAGCCTAGTATCCGCATTGGAACAGTCAAACCCACCAGCTAGGCGACCAGCGACAGGATCTATCACTGATTTTTATCAGCTCAAGACTCGTACTTTTTCTGGCAAGGAGGGGCCAACTGAAGTTCACGAATGGCTCACGAACACACGGCACCAGTTGGAAGCAGCTGAACTTCCGAGAGAGAAATTGATGATTGCTGTCAGGATGTAGTTGACTGAAAATGCACATCATTGGTGGTTATCAAAAGAGAGGAGGCTCGGACAGGACCGAGTCACTTGGGAAGAGTTCTCCAGACTCTTCCAAGAGATGTATATCCCAGCAGTTGCACGGTCATAACTCAGAGACAAGTTCAACCGCCTTATCCAAGGCAATATGTCAGTGGAAGAATACAACGCAGAATTCATTCGTCTGAGTCGCTTCGCTCCAACCCTGATCCCGACAGAAGAAGAGAAGGCGGAGAAGTTCTTTGACGGATTGAAGTTCGAACTCCAGAGGTTGATAGGATCTGTTGCACCTACATCGTACACCAACGTCCTTGCTGCGGCACGACGCATGGAGCGTGTCACTAGAAGTGAGTCAAATCTGAAGCGGCCAATCACATCAGCACCATCTAGGACATCACAGAGGGATTCTGCAAAACAATCCCAGAGGAGTATGCCAGAGAGAGCAGCACACAGGGCCATATCTCCCTACTTGTCACCACTGCGGCAAGGTAGGTCACATTGAGAGAGAGTGCAGACGCAAGTTGGGACTATGCCTGATTTGTGGATTCAACCAGCATCTATCTAAGGACTGCACTGAACGCAGAGAGGGAGCACCGAGACTAGCTTTACCTACACCAAGGCCAGCTTATCCAGCAGTAGGAGCACCACAGACAGGAGTTGGAGGAGCCAGACCACCAGCTCCAGGAGGATATCAGCAGAGACCACCATTGGCACCACAAGCAGCTCTATTTCAGCAGGCTCAGCAGCAGAGAGGTCCAGCTCAGGGACGAGGACAGGCATTTGCATTGGCGGTTGAGGAGGAAGCTACTGCAGGAGAGGTTATAGCAGGTACTATTTTAGTATCTTCATTACCTGTTGTAGCTTTATTTGATTCTGGAGCATCGCATTCATTCATAGCTGCTAGCTTCGTAGCCACCCATAGAGTAGCTACCGCACCCCTTACGAAGACTAAGAGAATTCTTATGGGAGGTAGAATTATCCCAGTTAGTGACGTCTGTAGATCATGTTCTGTAGTAGTCTGTGGAAGAGAGATGCGCGCTCAATTTCTGATCTTTTCCATACCGGATTATGATATTGTACTTGGTATGGACTGGTTAAGTCAGTACCATGTGACACTCGATTGTCGGCTTGGCAAGGTTATATTTAGACCACCTGGACATCCAGAGTTTGAGTTTCTTTGGGGAGCTATAGAGCAAGGAGTTCAGCCTACTCTTAGGTTACTATCTGTAGAAGGGGAGACAGGTTACCCAAGAGTCATATCAGAGTTTGTGGATGTATTTCCTGATGATCTTCCAGGTTTACTGCCTGATCGGGAAATAGAATTCATAATAGACTTAACTCCAGGAGCAGAGCCTATCACTTCATCAGTATATCGGCTAGCACCTAAGGAGTTAGTGGAGTTAAAGGAACAAGTTGATGATCTTCTAGAGAAGGGTTTTATTCGGCCCAGTGTTTCACCTTGGGGAGCACCCATACTATTTGTACCGAAGAAGGATGGATCAGTACGGTTGTGCAGTGACTACAGGGCACTAAATGCTATGACCATTAAGAACCGGTATCCCTTACCACGCATTGATGATCTATTCGATCAATTGAGTGGTGCTAGGGTATTCTCGAAGATTGACCTTAGATCCGGCTATCACCAGATTAAAGTAAGGAAGGAGGATATACCGAAGACAGCCTTCAGGACCAAGTATGGACATTATGAATTCTTAGTAATGTTGTTTGGTCTAACCAACGCGCCAGCTGTGTTTATAAGTTTGATGAACAGAGTTTTTCATCAGTACTTGGATAAATTTGTGGTTGTGTTTATTGATGATATTCTAGTATATTCCAAGAGCCACGAAGAGCACGAGGAGCATCTTAGAATTGTGTTAGAGACATTGAGACAGGAGAAGTTGTATGCCAAACTCATTAAGTGTGAGTTTTGTATAGATAAAGTGCCTTTCTTGGGACATATCATCTCAGGAGAAGGACTTTCAGTTGATCCGGAGAAAGTTGCTGCAATAGAAACTTGGCCTACACCCACATCAGTTGCAGAAGTGAGAAGTTTTCTCGGACTTGCTGGATATTATCGAAGGTTCGTAGAAAATTTCTCAAGAATTCCGGAGCCTATGACGAAGTTGACATATAAGGACCAGGAGTTTACATGGACAAAAGACTGCCAGAAGGCCTTTGAAGAATTGAAAAGAAGATTGACAACAGCACCTGTCTTGACTCTTCCTTCAGGGTCAGGAGGTTTTATTGTCTACAGTGATGCGTCAGGTAGTGGACTAGGATGTGTTTTAATGCAACATGGCAAAGTTATTGCTTATGCGTCAAGACAGTTGAAGGTCCATGAGAAGAACTACCCAACGCACGATCTGGAGCTAGCAGCAGTTATATTTGCACTGAAGACTTGGAGGCACTATCTTTATGGAGAGAAGGTAGACATCTTTACTGATCACAAGAGTCTGAAGTATGTATATACTCAGAAGGAGCTCAACATGAGACAGAGACGTTGGCTTGAATTGATGGTAGACTTTGATATAGATCTGCAGTATCATCCGGGAAAGGCGAATGTCGTAGCAGACGCACTCAGCAGGAAGCCTACGGCTTATTTCTTGACAATACAGCCTGAGCTATTGAGAGATCTACAGGAGCTTCAGATAGAGGTTGTTTTACCAGGACAGAGTGGCTTACTGGCTAATCTCGAAGTTAAGTCGTCACTTATGGAGAGGATTAAAGAGGCATTGCCCACGGATGCTAGA
The DNA here is from genome assembly GCA_036927795.1 of Iris macrosiphon. Lineage (NCBI taxonomy): Eukaryota > Viridiplantae > Streptophyta > Magnoliopsida > Asparagales > Iridaceae > Iris > Iris macrosiphon. Next base: position 225,240,405 of record JAYESA010000004.1, on the reverse strand, counting down.
TTTCGAAGACTTAAAGAGAGGACAGAAGCAGGCATGCAGACGGAACTTCGTATACATGAAGACGGGATATTAAGGTGTGGAAATCGCCTGTATGTTCCAAATGGAGAATTGAGACAGGAGTTAATGACTGAAGCACATAGTTCTATGTACTTTGTTCACCCAGGAGGAACCAAGATGTACCAAGATTTGAGGCAGTATTATTGGTGGCATGGAATGAAGAGGGAGATCGCACGATTTGTGGCTAAATATTTAGTATGCCAGCAAGTAAAGGCCGAGCACCAAAGGACTGCAGGAATGTTACAGCCGCTTCCTATACCAGAATGGAAGTGGGAACATATCACTATAGATTTTGTCACAGGATTTCGAAGAAGCCCCAGCGGAAGAGATACGGTATGGGTTATCGTGGATCGACTCACTAAATCGGCATATTTCTTGCCATTTAGAGTTGGACAGTCCACAGAGGTACTAGCCGACATGTATATACGACAAATAGTAAGATTACATGGAGTGCCGGTTAGTATTGTGTCGGATCGAGATTCGAGATTTATATCTCATTTTTGGCGAAGCATGCAAGAGAGTCTTGGCACCAGACTCAAATTCAGCACAGCTTACCATCCATAGACAGATGGTCAATCGGAGCGCGCAATTCAGATCTTGGAAGATATGCTACGATCGTGTATGCTAGACTTTGGAGGATCTTGGGAAGATCATTTGTAGTTGGTGGAGTTCTCCTACAACAACAGTTATCAGGCCAGCATTCAGATGGCACCATTCGAGGCATTGTACGGTAGAAAGTGTATATCGCCAATATGTTGGAGTGACGTTGGTGAGCGTCAAATACTGGGTCCAAAATTGGTAATGCAGACAGTGGAGAAGGTAAAACAAATTCAGAATCATCTTCGTGCAGCTCAGGACAGACAGAAGCAATAGGCTGATACGCACTGGCATCCCCTAGAGTTCAAAGAAGGAGAGCACATATTCTTGAGGATTTTGCCCACTCGAGGTACTATTAGATTTGGGAGCAGAGGCAAGTTGAGCCCAAGGTATATTGGGCCATTTGATATTCTAGAGCGCATTGGTGAGGTGGCTTATCGTCTTACGTTACCTTCATCCTTAGAGGGAGTGCATGACGTATTCTACGTCTCACAGCTGAGAAGGTACGTGACCGACCCAAGTCACATAGTCGATCATTCAGAGATCGCAGTGGGCCCTAGATTGAGATATGAAGAACAACCAGTGGGCATACTCGACATCAGTGAGAAGAACTTGTGAGGACAGACAATTAGACTGGTACGTGTAGCCTGGAAAGATCACTCTCCTGGCGAATTGACTTGGGAACGAGAGGATATTATGCGCCAGCGTTATCCTCACCTATTCGCGGATGCAGGTATAACTTAAGCATTCTTGTAATTCCCATAGTTCTTTCCTTTAATAGTTTATTCTTCAATTGTGAGGGCGCAATCCTCTTAAGGGGGGTAGATTGTCATCACCCTGATTTTTCAGAATATTTTTAAAATATTTTCTCATAATTTTCTAAAAGTTTTGGAATTAAAACTAAGGTATTTTATGATTAAAGGATTTTTAAATGATATTAATTAATATTAAAATATTATAAAAATAATATTTTCTGGTGTAAAATGGAAAACTAGACATAGGGTAATTTTTCGGAAATTTATTGGACTCCGGAAACATTTTTAAAGCCCTAAAAACTAATATAGATTTAAACCTAATTAAATCCTGACTGAACCCGGTTTATTTTAAACAAACCAAACTGACCCAAACCGCTATCAAACCGAACCGGACCAAACCCAGCCTTAACGGGTCGGGTCTGGTCGGATCTAAAGTGAACCCAACCCGGACTCGAAACCCTAACCGAAACTATAACCGAAACCCTAATCCTAAACCTAGCTGACATCACGGTTCCGGCCCCCTTTAAAAAACCCTCGCTCCGCCGGATCACCCTCTCTCTCTCTCTCCTCTCTCCGCCGCCTACAGCTCCGCCCCGGTCGTCTAAAGCCCTCGACTCCACCGTCGTCGAACCCTCGACGAACATCGCCCGTCCCCAACTCCTCCGCCTCGACCAGACTTCCCTCTCCCTCCGCCTCGACCATCACCACCTCACCCCGACCTGCAGCACCCTCGACGAACACCACCTCTCCGTCGACTCCACCGGCATCGACCATCGATCAGAATACCCCACAGTCGACCGCCCACAGCCCTAGCACAGACACAGCGGCCAGGACACAGCCGCCCTAGCTCCGGACACAGTAGACTCGAGACAGGACACAAAACAGTACCCGGACACAAGAAATTGTCGTTCCACGAACCCAGTTTAGGTAACCCGCTCTCCCTCCTCGTTATTCTATTTTTCGTTCTGTCAGTTGTGATGCGTAGACTGTGTAACCCCCTCGATGCCCGTGCAACCCGCTCGGTGCGTCGCGTCCTGTGGCGATCGCGAACCGCGATCCAAAAATAGGAAAAACAATGCCCTGTTTCATCCCGGAACTGAGTACGCCCCGCCAAACGGGATAACTTGGTCGTGCGCGATCTTCACCGAAATATGCGCGCCGTTGATACGGACGTGCGAGATTTCACAGAAGTTGATTTGGATGTGCGTGCACGCCGAAATCAATGCGTATCCGCCGACAACGCCCCGTATCTGCCTATTCTGGAACACGTTGTAACTTTGTGTACACACGTCGGATCAAAACGAAACTTGTGCAATCGGACTCGTAGCAATACGCTGGTCCTGTGACCCAATTTTGGTTTGATTCTGAGAACGTTGACAAAATCGCGTATCGTGGGCCCCGCGGCTCCACTTGACGGGCGATTTTGTGATCGGCTCATCGGAATCCAATTCTGGAAGTTTCTTTGGGTTCATATCATTGTTCCTGACTTGTTGACACTAAGTTTGAGAAATTTGGAGACCTTTGACCCTGACATATTTTTGGTGCAAAGTGGCCCACATGTGGACCCCACTTTGACCCGGAACTGTCATTTTTGCCCCTGTGTCCAAATTGGAGTTAAGGACGGGCGTTTCTAGCTATTTGATATTTTTTGAGACTGTTGGTGATGTTTATTACAGCTTTTGGAGGAGTACCTGCAGGATCCACTAATACAGGGATAGCTGTTGGTATTCAAACTCCAGGCAAGTGTACCTTGCCAAAACTTACAGTCTTGTTACATATTTTCCTTGATTCATTTATATTACTGTGCATGCTTGACCTAGGACCGTGTGACTTACTTAGTGTCTGATTATTAGTCGGGTGCCAACCCCATACGCGGAGTTGTGTACGTTACCTAGAGATGGACATTCGTGACCCTTTACATTCTCGTACTTGTCTTATCAAGTACATTATAACCCAGGACACTTGACACTATTTATGAGACAAAATCTTTCTGAGATATTCATGGTGATTCTGTATAGGATACAGGTTTATGACATAGACATTATATTCATAGATACTATATAACTGGTTGCATTAGTTATGATCTTGCGTGACATGTACATGAGACATTGTGGACATGAGACGTGTGGTTACATTGGGTGGGGAGAGACACACAGGCTACAGGCTGTTTTATATATATCTACTACTATTGTGAGGTCGTAGACTCTCCAGCAGAGCTAGACATATTACTTGTTATTACTACTACCGGCTCCCCGACACAGAGCTTGTAGTGGCTCAGCCTGAGTACTAGTGATGCTCTCACTTGCATTTCACATAGATGGTTACATATTTACCCCATTTATTTTATTATTTGCTGTACTGCATTTATTTTGGCTTGTATTATCTTGTACCTTGCTATGTCCCCTGAGGACCTGGATCCGGATTATGTTCCCAGGATTTGCAGACGAGATCTATCCCGAGGTATACGGGACCGCAGCAGGAGCTGATACAGGAGCTGTACCGACACCCGAGGACGAGGTGTTAGCTGAAGACTTTTCCTGAGCATCTATGTTTCATGCTCAGTATTTACTTTATTCAGTCATTTATATTTTGGTCTGTTGAACCAGTGTATCAGATTTTTATCGGGTTGTTCCCCGAAGTACTTTTTGAGACTGGTTGATGATTTACATTTTTATTTCTGTGGATCATATTTTATCTTGTATGGATGAGATTAATTGTGACATGTTATCGTAGACTTTATTTCACAGCTTAAGTATGCCCTGATGGATCCATTAAATTAGGTTTGTCCATCAGAGTGTGCTGCTGGCCATTGCCACGTGTCTAGTCCCTAGGTATTTTGGGATTGGGGAGTGACAACCACCGCTGCCGCCGATTCCGGCTGCCCCGTCGCCTCCCCGAACCCACCGCCTTCCCCGCCGCTTCTTCTCCCCAATCGACGCCGCCGGCCGCCTATTCCCCTTCACCTCCCCGCCAACGGCCGCCGGATCCCCTCCCGTCCGCCTCCTATAAAAGCCCCAAACACCCCCTTCACCCTCAGCCACCGCCCGAGCCTCCCCGCCTTCACCTCGCCGCTCCTGGCTCCACGTGGACCACCGCGAGCAGCCATCCCTCTCCGTCCTGAGCCTCGACGACCCCGCAGCTGGACATCCCCCTCCGCTCGACCCGAGCCCACCAGCCGTGCCTCGCCGAACTCTGCCGCCTACGACCAGTAGCAGCCCCAACCGCCACCAGCGCCGTCACGACGAGCTCCTTCGGCCGCCTCCAGCTCCGTCGAGCTTCCCCAGCGATCTCCAGCACCAAAAACCCTAGCAGCCTCCGGCCGGCCGAGCGTCGCATCACCTCACGGAAATGCGTATTCGGAGCCCTGTTCAGGTGACTGTTTCTCTCTCCTCGCTGTCCTATTTTTTATTCCGTCTGCTGTGACGTGTAGACTGCATGACCCTCTCGATACACGTATAATTTGTTCGGGGTATCGCGCCCTATGGCGATCGTAAACTGCGACCCAAAATCAGAAAAATGATACCCTATTTTTCTCCGGAACAGGGTGCGTCCCGCTAAACGGGATGACTTGGTCGTGTGTGGACTTCACCGAAAGATGCGCGCCGTTAATACGGACATGCAAAATTTTGTAGAAGTTGATTTGGATGTGTGTGCACACCGAAATCAACGCGTATCCGTCGACAACACCCTGTATCGGCCATGTTCTGAAACTCGTTGTGACTTCGTGTACGCACGTCGTATCGATACGAAACTTGCGCCATCGAACTCGTAGCAATACGCTAATCCTGTCACCCAAGTTTGGTTCAATTCTGAGAACGTTGACAAAATCGCATATCGTGGGCCCCACGGCTCCACTTGACGGGCGATTTTGTGATCGGCTCATCGGAATCCAGTTCTGAACATTCCGTTGGGTTCGTATCGTCGTTCTGGACTTGTGGACACTAAGTTTAACGAATTTGGAGAACATTGTCTCTGACACATTTTTTGGTGCGAAGCGGGCCACAAGTGGACCCCGCTTTGACCAGAAACTGTCATTTTTGCCCCTGTGTCCAAATTGGACTCATGGACAAGCAATTTTAGCTATTTGATATCTTCTGAACCTGATGGTAACATTTATTTCAGCAACCGGAGGAGTACCTGCTGATACCGCCGATACCAGAGTAGCAGTTGGAGCCAGAACCCCAGGTAAGTGTACCTTGCCATACTTGCAGCATTTGTTTATACTATTATCTTAATTTATTACTGTAATATCTATGTTCAACCTAGGACTGTGTGACATTACTTAACGTCCGAATAATATTCGGTGTCAACATTGTACTCGGCGTTGTGTAGCGTCACATAGACATGGATATCGAGACCTTATACATTCTCGTGCTTGCCTTATCAAGTACGTCATACCTCAGGACATCTGACACTATTCATGAAACAGAATCTTCCTAAGATATTCATGGTGATTCTGTATAGGTTACAGGTTTCGTGACATATACTTTATACATGCTTAGATATCATTATGACTTGCTGCATTAGATATGATCTTGCGTGTCATGGACATGAGATGTGTGATTACATTGGATGGGGAGAGACACACAGGCTACAGGCTGATTTATATATATATTTATTATGGTGAGGCCTTAGACTCTATATCAGAGCTAGGCACTCTACTAGCGATATCACTGCTACCGGCTCCCGACACCGAGCTTGTAGTGGTCTCATCCTGAGTTCTAGTGATGCTCTCATCTTGTATATCACTTAGTTGGTTATATAGTTTACCCTATTGATTCATTTATTATTGTACTGTATTTATTATGGCTTGAGTTATTCTTGTACCTTGCTATGTTCCCTGAGTACCTGGATCCGGATTATGTCCCCAGGTTTAGCAGAAGAGATCTACCCCAAGGTGTACAGAACAGGAGCAGGCACTGGAGCAGTACTAGAACCAGAAGACGAGTGATCGTCGAGGATTTCTTCTGAGTATATGCTTTATCCATACTCAGTATTTGTTGTTGTTATACTCTTCTATTTCTTGTCTCTTGACTATTGTACCAGACTAATTATCGGGTTGTTCCCCGAGTTATGTTTTATTGAGATTTGATATTGCTTTATATTCTAATATTGTTTTATTTATTTCTATGGATAAGATTAGTATATTAGACCCTTATTTTTGTATTACAGCTTAAGTACACCCTGATGGGTCCATTAAATTGGGTTTGTCCATTGGTGTATGCTGGTGGCCATTGCCACGTGTCTAGTCCCTCGATATTTTGGGAATGGGGCATGACAGTTTGTATCGATATTTAGAATTTGTTTGACCTATAATTTGTCTCATTTAGAGATATTTACCTCTGGCACGCATTTTGGTGCAAAGTGGGCCACATATGGACCCCGCTTTGACCTGAAATTATCGCTTTGTCCCTGTGTCCAAATTGGACGAACGAAAGGGTAGTATTTTTTAGCTATCTCGCTTATTCTGAGAACATTGGTGATGTTTATTTCAGCATCCGGAGACATTTATTCTGATGCCATAGTTCTGATCCCTTGTGCTTGATGTCTGAAAGCTTACACTTTGCAGCTTTCTAGCCAGGCAAGATACCTTGCCAAATTGCTTATAGTACTTTGCATGCTTATCATATTTTTATATATTCATTATATATATGTTTTTTTAGTCATAATTATATATTATATATGTTGACACACACTTGACACATAGTATCATGGGAGGGGAGGACAATCAGTAGGCGTATGGGCTACCCACTCTGGTAAACCGTAGTAACTAGCACGCACTACGATAGTTGTGTCACGATGGTCGCTACCCTCGCGGTATGTCTATTGATGGTGTCACGATGGTCGCTACCCTCGCGATATGACGGCTAATGATGTTCATGGGCGTGTTTATGCATTATGAGATAGATAGAGTATCCTACACCTACCCATACGTCAAAATAATTGTCCTCGCTATGCATTTTCATATAGATTGTCTAGTACAGCATACTTATATATTTTTTGTCTATTATGCATGTTTACTGTATTCAATTGGCATACTTCTATGTATTTTGTTACGTCCCTCTGAGGACCTGGTCCCTTTCCAGGTGTAGACGATCTTGACTATTCGCAGGAGCACGAATCAGGACTTGCTACTTCTCTCTCTTTCGAGGAGGTCTTCTCTTCGAGCCTAATTGATCATTAGATGTACTTATTTTGTTTCTCTTATATTCTAGTTTGGTAGTGGATTTGTCTCCATCCAACTACTCATTCTTATCAAGCATTTTATACTTGATTCAGTTATATAGTTGATTGGTTATTTAATTCTGTAGTTGAGATATAGTTATGCCCTGTGACTTATGATAATATATATACCACATGTGAGTTAATATTCATATTACAACGTACGTATGTATTATGGTATCCATATATTGGAGTTGCTATATACATACGGCTGGCATGCTTATGTATTCCTGGTCCTACATTTTTTGGGACTGGGGCATGACAGTATTCGATATCATTGCGACGAGTCAAGGTAACATCTCATGACTGAAGATCCAATGTCAATATCAATCTGTGTACAATCATGTCAAGAATCAAATGTAATATTTCTAAATACTTAAAATATAGTAATTATCAAATAATAAAAACTATCAGAGAATGTACTCACGTGTGGTCTTGAGCAAATGATGAGACTCGGTATCCAAACTGGTGTCATACAGACCTATATATGAAATTTTATATCATTTGGTGTATTAAAGTTATAAATATATTAAAATAAACTAAAATATGATTTCTAGGTCATACTAGTCAAACTAGGTCATACCTAGGTTTCTAGATCAATATTAGTTACATCTAGGTTATACTAACCATTACTAGCTAATACCTTACTATCATTAGGCTACACTAGTTAATTCTAGGTATACTAGCTAATCTCAACACTTCTAGTATTTACCTACCAATATCTCACTATTAGACACCACCAATACTTTGGTATCACAAATCTATGTATATAATATATATCTATATATAATAATACCTAGATAAATATCAGTATCTTAATATATCACTAGTATTGGTATTACCTTAGTACCACTATTAACTATAGGTATCTTGATATAACAAAACCAATACCTTATCCCACACCCCCATTATCTTGTTATTTCTAACATACCTTGACTAATAATACTCCATTTCTATTGGTCCACATGTGCATTGGCTCATGTAGAAATATGAGCCTATGGTTCATATTTTTTCATATATATATATATATATATATATATATATATATATATATATATATATATATATATATATACTAGACACCGGCTCATACTCAATATATTAAATTTATACTTCCTTGCTAACTGATAACCTTACTTGTAACTCCACCTGAACACTATCCATCACCACCAAGGTACTTGCAGGTACTTAACACCTACACCCTCACATTGTACACAGGCACCACTGCTCACTCATTATCCTTTCTAACATGTGCATTGTTGCACCCCTTACCCGAATTGCTGCTAAAGCCTGCCAGCAACTAACCCCTCTCTATCACCTTCTTGAACTGAACAACATATTCCTGCATCTGCTACCCTTGCTAACCTGCCCATGATCATGCAAATACCCATATACACTTTAAGGCACTGCACACAAGTGCAGTCACTTCCCTCTCACCAATTTCTCAACTCCAAGTATCCTGAGCCCCCTAATCTTACCCATATACACCCACTACTTAACTTACACTCACTATACACATTATCACAACTGTGCTCTCCAAAAATATGCACCATACATATCCCCTAAATCTGTGCACAGGTACACACAGTTGACCCCAATACTGTCACTGAATACTCGGTCAAGACTGCTCATAATCACCCCCTTCCCAAGACCTGCAACCTCACTACTGAACACATGACACCTATCACACCTATCTTAGGTTAACATAAAATTGAGGTAACTAAATTCAGATATCACTGAGTCTGCACCCCATTGATGCTAACTCCTCTTCCATAGATCCCTCACACAATTGCAACTAACTCCTCTCTCCAAGTCTGAACATGTCGCGCCCCGATCCCGTAGGGGCCGATCGTCCTCGCTTGGTCCCTACGGAACCGATTCGTCCTCGCTTGGGCACGATATCGTGCAAGCCTAAGTTGCGCTTGCACCAGGCACGTACCTGCACAAGACACAAATTAGACAAAAATATACATATATAGGCACAGAGTAAAAATGCAGAGAACCAAAGTTGAACATATTTGATAGCACACAAAATACTTTCATTTTATTGAATACTGAAGATTTGGATTATAAAGTGCTTGCTTGGCTGAGTTACAAAATATGCCTTAGAAGGCTTACAACTCTTTTTACATTCCCAAAATTAGCCACAACGTCTATTACATTATGTCCTTGTAGTAGGACCAAAATAACCAAAATATCTAGCAGAAGAAGAGTAGCCCACTGGAGAGTTAAGCAGCAGAGGAAGCAGCACGAACACAGTCCTAAGGAAGGGTGCGCACACGCTGATTCAGGTTCAGGATGCTTGCCAAACTCTCGCTCCCAGCACCTGGATATTTGCCCACAAACGTGGGTCAGTACTACCACATGTACTGGTGAGTGACCGTGGCTAAACTCACCTTAGAAATCCACACTAAGTAAGCATATGAAGCTAGCATTATTAAGTGGTCTTTCTGGTTGTCTAGTTTCATTTTAACAATTCATGCAAGGAAACATAGACAATATATAGCATATGCATATGATAATCTTACCCACGGCCGAGCGGTTATCCCTGCAGCAGACACACAAGTTAGGCACAATTTGTATATATGCATAATCTTATGTATCAATCTTTTGATGTCACAAATGATAGGTATGCAAGAAGGTAAACGTAGCATGCGCCCTATCTATATGATGGTCCATAGGTCGCCCCATGATTAGCAGTTGGGACATACAAGCCCATCTCACTAATAGACATATCGCCCCACTAGACACCCGTGCGAGCCGTATACCTCAGGGCAATCCAAAAATCTCTTCCGGACCGAGCGATTCCCAGTGCCCCAGGAACCGTTCGAGAGACGAGACCTTGTGCACAAGTTGTCCGAGACCAATGCATGACATGAATTGATAGCGATTCCCAGTGCCCCAGGAACCGTTCGAGGGACTAAGAACATGCAACATAATTGATAGAAAAAGCATAATTCTAATACTTTAAGCATGCAGTTCATTTCTTTAGATTATCTTTTTTAGTGAGGCAACATTTAGTGAACTAGAGATTCTTTTCATTAGGCATGTGAACTGAAATATTCATCGAAGGGCCTAAGCCACTCACTGAATGAATCGAACGAGAGGATGGGAAAGCCTTAGGCGACGTTCACTCTTTGGTTATGCGTCCTGAAAATACAACAATACTTGGTTAGCATACTTCAATCTCTTTTCCTTACGATTCGAAAAGAACGCGCAAGCGAGAAAGCAAAATCATGAAAACCAAGTCATCGAAAGCAACTCAAAACTCAAAGCAACACAAAACTAAGAAGCAAAGCAACCAACGAAAACTCTTGGACTTATTTCAATAGAAGCCGTTCGATTAATTTGAAGGGTTCATTGCACTTCATCCGTATTGATTTAGCGATAAGGTTTCTCCGAGACTCGATTCTCAACCGAGTCGAAGCAGCTTAGTGTTCCATAAGTATCCGTTCGGAGCGGGGCGTTACATACTACCCCACTGAGAAAAAGTTTCGTCCTCGAAACTTAAGAGATCAAGGAGGCGATAAATGATGCATCAAGAGATCAAAGGAATGAAACTCACCAACATCGTGTCCACTCTCATCATGCTCAATATTCAACTGATAAACTCTCGGCCTTCTTATCTGATCAGTTGGTTCAAGAGCAGGACCCGGAGGGGTATGAGTCTCAGCACCATCTGCTGCCAAGGCCTTAAGGGTTGGACAATCACGGATCATATGATCTAATTTTCCACACTTAAAGCATCCCTTAGTAATGTGGCGACATGTCTCCTTGGTGTGACCCTGACGGCCACAGAAGCTGCACACTTTCCTGCGGTTCTCACCTGCGTCGGCCTGTTTCTCTGTTTTGGCATTTTTCTCACCATTATGGTATCGTTTAGCAGGAGGGTTTCGAGGAGCGGGTGACTTCTCCGGAGCACTTTGTGGCGTAAACTGCTTATTCTGCACCGCTGCCTCAAATGCTTGGATGTACGTTTTGCACTCCCGGTTCATAACATCTTTTCTCAGAGTATCGTTTAAGCCTTTTATGAACCGATGTGTGCGGGCTCCCTCATCGGGAATCATCGAGCTAGCGAACTTAGCAAGCTTGGAAAATTCTGACTCATAATCTTCGACGGACATGTTTTCTTGCTTAAGTTCAGTAAACTAATCTTCTTTTCTCTGCCTGACAGCTGGCGAAAGATAATGTGCAAGGAATGCTTCCTTGAACATTCCCCAAGTGATCCTGCCATCCTGATGCTTGGTGGCAAGGTCTACTTTTTTGACTTCCCACCAATCGTGTGCACGTAAACGCAGCTGCATATCTGCACACGCCACCCTCTTGTTCGCAGGTATTGAAGCAAAGCTAAACAAGCTCTCCATCTTTGCGATCCAGTCCATCACCTTATCCGGCGTGGTCCTGCTTTCAAACTCCGGAGGGTTCAACTTCAGAAACTCAGCGCCTTTAAAGGTAGACTTTCCGGCCGCGCGACGAGGCTCATTTGTTTCTGCTAATCCTGCGTCTTGAGGCATGGTCGGGGCAGTCACAGGTGTTGCGGCGGTTCCCGATGCACCACTATATGCTACTAGTGTTGTCACATTTTGAATCAGAGAGTCAAGCTACTTTTGTTGTGCCAAGGCTCTAGCATCAGCTCGTTGCTGCTGAGCCTCAAATCGTTCTTGTTGTGCAGCATGACGATCATTTTGATTCTGTAATATTGCAATCAGTCTATCCATTTGATCATCGCTCACGCTAGCTGCGCGTGATGTCTCAGGGTTACTAGCACCTGTTTTTGTTATCTTTGCTACAAAAGAGAGTAGCTTGCATTAGTCTAATAATGTATTATGGACTTATTGCATGGGACGTTGGGTTTTTCATACTCTTAGGGACCTTTCATACTCTCGATTTACTTCTTATAGATTCGAAATCAATTTTTGAAATTCAGGACTTTTGAAATCGCTTGAAAACTTATATCATTTTCGAAAACGATATTTGAAGAGACCAAGGGCGAAAAACCATGCTCTGATACCACCTGCGGCACCCCGATCCCGTAGGGGCCGATCGTCCTATTTACTTCACGCATTGTACGATACTGATGAACGGCTACGTGCGAATGGATGGCAGGGCATAGTCTACCTTCAAACCTTCTTGCTCGACTCGCTACATCAGGTAAATAGGCCCTAGCGAATTTGGAGAGTCGATTGAATTCGGCGGAGTACTCTTTAACTGTCATGCCGTCTTGCCTTAGTTGCACGAATTCGTTCTCTATTTGACGTTGTACTGGAGGGGGTACAAACTCCTCTTCGAATGCGGCACAAAAAGTCGTCCACGAGATCGCCTCCTCTCCGTGATCAAATTGAAGAGATCGTCGATGCACGTTCCACCAATCGTGCGCGTTGAGGTGGAGCTGTAGTTGCGCGCAGGCGACACGCTTCTCTTCGGGGACCTCTAGCAGAGCGAAGTGATCTTCAAGTTCGGCCAACCAATCTAGAGCTATGACTGGGTCCTCAGTCCCGTTGAATAGGGTGTTGCAGACTTTCTTGAAGTGGCCAAAGTCGAAGGTAGTCACGTCCCTCGTCCTTGGAATTTTTGGCGTCGCTACTTCAAGCACGGGCTGTTCCACCGGAGTCGCTGGTGTTGCCGCGGACTGGTTGGATGCCAAAGTTTGAATGATCTGCTGCAGGGTATCCACCTGCTTCTGTTGGACTGAGAATCATGCTTCGGTGGATTTTACCTGACCGTCTGAATTACCTGCACAATACTTACCTTGTCTTTCCTGCCACGAAGACACAAGTTAGTATGCAACAGGTTTAAATATATACTATGATCACTGGCGTATGCCAATAAGGACACTAGTCATAGACGAGAATGGTTTACAGCGAAAGTACAGTGGGTGCTCCAAGCCATTTCGTCCAGTACAGTTGACTATACAGTAGGGTTCCGTCCGGACCGGATCGGTGCCAGTGCCCCAGCGACCGTCCGTAGGAACCAGTTATCTTGTGCACAAGTTGTCCGTGATCGAACAGTACGTTTACTAAGTTAACAGTTCATACAGTTGAGGCAAACAGTAGTACGGGACAGTCGATATTGCATGATTCATTTAACATAGCCTCATTGAACAGTTTAGCGCATACAAGGTGTTCCATACTTAGCACGATTCATAGAACAGTTATAAACGAACTAGCATTCAGTATGATAACAGTTCACATATTTGATTGACAAGCATAAGAACCAAGTCTATTCTCTTTTATCTTGGTTTTTTTTATTATTACTTGGTATCGTTTGATCGGGGCAAAGAAGAGTGCAGATTGATTAGATGTGAAGCTTGGAAGCAGGGCTAGCTAATCGGGTTGGTAGCCACTCACTTAGATAGTTGGAAGGGAGAAGGAAAGAGGCGCTTCACGACTCCGTTCGCAAGCCGCCTACTGCTCGTTCACCTGCACACGAACAGCTCGATTAATACTTCTTCCTCTCTTTCCAATCTCGGAATAGAAGTGCAAGTCAATGAACGAAAGCAATGAAATCATCGAAACCGTTCAAGGAAAACAAGCAAATCCCAAAAGCAACTCAAAGCACGAAAGCAACAAGGGACATCAAAAATCGAGGCAATAAAAGATAGCAGCGGAGAGGTCCCTCCTGACTCTGCCACTAAGCCGATCCTTGGGGCGCAGTCCATTGAATATGGGAATCGATTCCGAAGATACAAATCCATAACGAGGACGAGTTCTTAATTTAATCTATCCCGATCGAACGATACCGTCTTGTGTTTCTTAGCCGCGATCTCCGCACTGGGAGAACGGGGCGCTACATCCTACCCAACTAATTGGAAGTTTCGTCCCGAAACTTAGGAATAGGACCTACCGTTAGGGAGCATTTCGTTGGGGACGACGATCAGGAAGGTTCGGACAGGAATTAATAGCATGGCCTGATCGTCCACAAGCGAGGCATAATCCAAGTCTCAAGCGGCAATCTTTCTTATCGTGTCCAAGCTTTTTGCAGAATTGACACGTATTGCTCCAATGCTTTGTTTGCTGACCACCGTCGTTTTGTCGCTTTGCAGCGTTGTTTCCTCTCTCGTTGCTATGGCGTTTGTGATTGTAGGTATGCACAGCGCCGGCAGGAACATGAGGATAAAGTGGTTCAAGAGATAGGGCGTGATTCATTACTTCACGCATTGTACGATACTGATGAACGGCTACGTGCGAATGGATGGCAGGGCATAGTCCACCTTCAAACCTTCTTGCTCGACTCACTACATCAGGTAAATAGGCCCTAGCGAATTTGGAGAGTCGGTTGAATTCGGCGGAGTACTCTTTAACTGTCATGCCGTCTTGCCTCAGTTGCACGAACTCGTTCTCCATTTGACGTTGTACTGGAGGGGGTACAAACTCCTCTTCGAACGCGGCACAAAAAGTCGTCCACGAGATCACCTCCTCTCCGTGATCAAATTGAAGAGATCGTCGATGCACGTTCCACCAATCGTGCGCGTTGAGACGGAGTTGTAGTTGCGCGCAGGCGACGCGCTTCTTTTCGGGGACCTCTAGCAGAGCGAAGTGATCTTCAAGTTCGGCCAACCAATCTAGAGCTACGACTGGGTCCTCAGTCCCGTTGAATGGGGTGTTGCAGACTTTCTTGAAGTGGCCAAAGTCGAAGGTAGTCACGTCCCTCGTCCTTGGAATTTTTGGCGTCTCTACTTCAAGCACGGGCTGTTCCACCGGAGTCGCTGGCGTTGCCGCGGACTGGTTGGATGCCAAAGTCTGAACGATCTGCTGCAGGGTATCCACCTGCTTCTGTTGGACTGAGAATCTTGCTTCTATATTGTCTTGAAACTTGAGCTGACTCTCTTCCGCCCGCTTTTCGGCCCGTTCATAGCGAGCCTCGTCCCTTTGTTGGTTTTCCTCCAACATCCGCAACATTTGCTAGATGGGATCGATGCTTGGCGCGGCTCGCTGGCTCCTTGAACTTCCCGAAGTATCCGAACTACTTTCTTGGCCTTGCGTTTCGTCCGGTGTTTGCGCTGCAGATTGCGCTGGAGCCATTCCTTCAAAAGAAGGTAAATTACATTAGGATCATAATGTATTATGGACTTATTGCATGAACGTATCTCATTTTGGCCTAGCGAGTTTAAGATTTCGCACAGGAATTTGATCGTTAAAGGAACTTTTCCAGCACGAAGTCTAAGGAACTTTGAATCTGTGCTCTGATACCACTATGTCATGACCCAATTTCCGTAGAATCGTTGGGGCGTCCCCCGAATTGTGACCGTCGTGCGGGCCTGGAGTTGCGCCCGCACAAGGCTTTAATGATTTGCATAGCAAGCACATATTCAGAGTACGCAGATAAATTAAAACACAGATTTAAAACATGGAAAAGTTCTCTTTATTGATAATGAACATCTATTACAAACTCCTGAACGAGTCAGCTAATATGCCGAACGACTTACAAAAGTGTTGACTCAAAATGAAATAGCAGTCTTGTACATTATATCCCTTTACTAAACTTCAAAAGATATAGACCTCTAGGCTGGAGGATAGCTTTGCCACGGAGCTACATTTGTGTATGAAGAGTTGCATTCTCCTGTCTTCAAAATGATTCAAGGGGCGCGGTAAAGATGCGCCAACAGCTGGACTAGATCGGGAAGGCGACTTCGGCTCCTCGCTCGGTTCGCCTTGGTGCGGAGAACCTGTTTCAACGAGGGTCAGCATGTCGAAACATACTGGTGAAGGCGAGCTAGCCTGACTATACCAATCAACACGTTGTTTTAATGAAGCATGCATATTTTGTGGGTTTCTATCTTGCCTTAGTTTATTTACAAGTAAGCAGCATATAGAATTTACTGAAATGAACGTGCCACCGTTCGGTGGATTTTACCTGACCGTCTGAATTACCTGCACAATATTTACCTTGCCTTCCCTGCCACGAAGACACAAGTTAGTACGCAACAGGTTTAAATATACACTATGATCACTGGCGTATGCCAATAAGGACACTAGTCATAGACGAGAATGGTTTACAGCGAAAGTACAGTGGGTGCTCCAAGCCATTTCGTCCAGTACAGTTGACTATACAGTAGGGTTCCGTCCGGACCGGATCGGTGCCAGTGCCCCAGCGACCGTCTGCAGGAACCAGTTACCTTGTGTACAAGTTGTCCGTGATCGAACAGTACGTTTACTAAGTTAACAGTTCATGCAGTTGAGGCAAACAGTAGTACGGGACAGTCGGTATTGTATGATTCATTTAACATAGCCTTATTGAACAGTTTAGCGCATACAAGGTATTCCATACTTAGCACGATTCATAGAACAGTTATAAATGAACTAGCATTCAGTATGATAACAGTTCACATATTTGATTGACAAGCATAAGAACCAAGTCTATTCTCTTTTATCTTGGTTTCTTTTATTATTACTTGGTATCATTTGATCGGGGCAAAGAAGAGTACAGATTGATTAGATGTGAAGCTTGGAAGCAGGGCTAGCTAATCGGGTTGGTAGCCACTCATTTAGATAGTTGGAAGGGAGAAGGAAAGAGGCGCTTCACGACTCCGTTCGCAAGCCGCCTACTGCTCGTTCACCTGCATACGAACAGCTCGATTAATACTTCTTCCTCTCTTTCCAATCTCGAAATAGAAGTGCAAGTCAATGAACGAAAGCAATGAAATCATAGAAACCGTTCAAGGAAAACAAGCAAATCCCAAAAGCAACTCAAAGCACGAAAGCAACAAGCGACATCAAAAACTGAGGCAATAAAAGATAGCAGCGGAGAGGTCCCTCCTGACTCTGCCGCTAAGTCGATCCTTGGGGCGCAGTCCACTGAATATGGGAATCGATTCCGAAGAAACAAATCCATAACGAGGACGAGTTCTTAATTCAATCTATCCCGATCGAACGATACCGTCTTGTGTTTCTTAGCCGCGATCTCCGCACCGGGAGAACGGGGCGCTACAGTAAGCATATGAAGCTAGCATTATTAAGTGGTCTTTCTGGTTGTCTAGTTTCATTTTAACAATTCATGCAAGAAAACATAGACAATATATAGCATATGCATATAATAATCTTACCCACGGCCGAGCGGTTATCCCTGTAGCAGACACACAAGTTAGGCACAATTTGTATATATGCATAATCTCATGTATCAATCTTTTGGTGTCACAAATGATAGGTATGCAAGAAGGTAAACCTAGCATGCGCCCTATCTATATGACGGTCCATGGGTCGCACCATGATTAGCAGTTGGGACATACAAGCCCATCTCACTAATAGACATATCGCCCCACTAGACCCCCGTGTGAGCCGTATACCTCAAGGCGTTCCAAAAATCTCTTCCGGACCGAGCGATTCCCAGTACCCCAGGAACCGTTCGAGAGACAAGACCTTGCGCACAAGTTGTCCGAGACCAATGCATGACATGAAACATCTAACAAATATAATACTACAATGCACAGTTCAAAGAAACGAACACACAATTTCCATCTCTTATTATTTTCCCACTTAACACATTTGAAATATAGGGACTTGCCATAAATCGGGTCGTGCAGCATAGGGACTAAGAACATGCAACATAATTGATAGCAAAAGCATAATTCTAATACTTTAAGCATGCAGTTCATTTCTTTAGCTTATCTTTTTTAGTGAGGCAACATTTAGTGAACTAGAGATTCTTTTCATTAGGCATGTGAACTGAAAGATTCATCGAAGGGCCTAAGCCACTCACCGAATGAATCGAACGAGAGGATGGGGAAGCCTTAGGCGACGTTCACTCTTTGGTTATGCGTCCTGAAAATGCAACAATACTTGGTTAGCATACTTCAATCTGTTTTCCTTACGATTCGAAAAGAACGCGCAAGCGAGAAAGCGAAATCATGAAAACCAAGTCATCGAAAGCAACTCAAAACTCAAAGCAACACAAAACCAAGAAGCAAAGCAACCAACGAAAACTCTTGGACTTATTTCAATAGAAGCCGTTCGATTAATTCGAAGGGTTCATTGCACTTCGTCCGTGTTGATTTGGCGGTAAGATTTCCCCGAGACTCGATTCTCAACCGAGTCGAAGCAGCTTAGTGTTCCATAAGTATCCGTTCGGAGCAGGGCGTTACAGAACACAGACTCCTCATCCTTACCTAAGCATTCCCTTCTGCATTCCTCTATCTAATCCAAGCCTGTATTGCCTCAATACTATACTGCATTGCAAACACTTGAGCACCCTCCACCTGCACAGATTGTATGAACTGAACCAGAGCACTTCATCAGTTCACCTGCACCCCCAACTGTCAGGTATTGCCATCCTTGTATTACTAATACACTGCAGTCCCCTTGCTCGACTGAACACCAAAGTTACCCAACATGTCACACTGCACTTAACATACTCCCTTCCCACTCTAACACACTCACCACTATGAGTATCAATACACACAACTCATATACTAGGATAAACACAACACACACTATCTAAACACAGTGAGATATTACACTACTTACCTACCCATTTGCGCATATACATCAATTCACACTCCCACTATTTATTACACTGAACACTTGCTGCAACAACACACTAAAACTCCAAGTGCCCCCTCTCACTACTACACAACATCCAACACACACTCCTTAACTCAACATTAACCACTCAAGCATGCCACTCCCCCTTTCTAAACCACACAAACACAATGGCACGTGATACACACACACACTTATACCTCCACATGACCAAATAACAAACACTTGGGGTGCACCAATGGTACACTCTCAATAATCCACCAAAGTACTTCCCCAAACACCATGATACACTACCAATGATCCACACCATCAAGTTACAAATCCCCAATCACTTGGAATATATATAAATTATAATATATAATATCTAGCATAGATAATTATAATTCAATTAAGGGAGGATCACACACTAAGATACCAATATCTAAAAATACCCAAATATCACTCTCATATCATGGGGTATCATGATACAGACTTTCCGTATCCAATTATGGACACGTAGACACACCCCCAATGCTACTCTATTATCAATAGACACAATAGACATAAAATCAAACACTTGGTGTCCCAAATTTGGAGTTTTCTCCAAATGGACACAAAACTCAATGTAACTATCACAATAGAGCCTAATACAACCTAGTTCTTCCTCATATGGGTTATCCTTAGCCATGAAAGGGTTCTTAAGGATCCAATACTATACATTAACCATAAAATTAAGAGGAAATTGATATTATACCTATTCGGAGATGTATTTCCAATAAAATTTTCAAGTGGACACAAATGGACACAAGCCTCAAGCCAATGCTTCCATCCTCAAGTGCTCCTCTAGCAATGATAAGCTCCTTAGCCTCCTCTAGGAATGAAAATAAGAGGGAATGGAATTTGAGAATGGTGGATTAGGGTTTTCTTCTCAATTTGGTGATGAACTAATGAGGAAAGCAAATAGAGGCTATATAAATAATGAAGGCTTATATAAGCTCCATCTTAGGGTTAGGTTTAGGAATATTTTGAT
The DNA here is from genome assembly GCA_036927795.1 of Iris macrosiphon. Lineage (NCBI taxonomy): Eukaryota > Viridiplantae > Streptophyta > Magnoliopsida > Asparagales > Iridaceae > Iris > Iris macrosiphon. The sequence goes on along the minus strand of JAYESA010000004.1, from coordinate 225,220,291 downwards.
ATGACTCAAAAGCCCCTCTCCATTTGCCATGAATAGAATCTAATTTAACTAAAGAAAGGAATCTCTACAACTAAAAAGAATACTCCTTTCATGACACTAATACTTAATTAATTCTAATTGCTAGAGTCATGACTAACAATAATTAGCACTAACTAACACTTGCAAATTCTAATTGGCTAGCCACTAACTGTCACTAATATAATTATAGACAATCACTAATATAAAATAATATTTTAAAAAATTAACAACGTACAAAATTACCAAAATATCTCTATGATGGAAATTTATAGTTACAGGATCTTCTATATCATCTAGTACGAGGATTAAGGCAAGTATTCTACTCAATGTTCATTTGCATCACATATATGATTCGTGACACAGTAGGATACACATTGTTATCGTGATTTTTATGTCTTGTTATTGCTTTCGTGTCATGTGATCGTGTATATCATATCGGGATGGGAAGATACCTATTTGACATGTGGACTACTCCCATTATACCCCCGTGTTTATCCGTGCCGAATAGCGATCGCACACTATACGTATGATGCGCCAGATCTAGCCCTAGTCGTCCATATGTACATTTTAGGTATTTCAAACACTTAATGAGTATATTGTTCATTTTCTTGCATATTGACTATCGTTCACTTGTTCATGTTGTTATTATCCTTTGTGTTCATGCATTATTACTTTATAGCATTGTGTAGTCTACTTTGCTCTATCCTGACAGAATACCGTGGCATGTGAGGATGATGAGGTTTACGAGACCTATTATGGTCCACAGGGAGACATGGTAGAAGAGGCTATCCTAGAGGCAGCTCAGGACCCAGGGCTTACACCAGCGAAGATTTAGGACATTTGTATAGATTTTACTTCTAGATGTTGTGATTATGGTGTACTGTGTAGATGTTCATTGATGATTGTTTCCTTTACCATTTATCAAATTTATCTACGGATGTCTCTTGTAAAAGGACATATAATAAATAGTAAAAGTATGTAGTAATTGGACACGATATTAAACGAGATGGGATGAGTTGATCAGATACACATATTTTGGTGACAACTAAGGTGTAGACAGTTGACTACCGATGTTATCAACAGCGTAGGCTCGACATGCATGATTTGTCCTCATTATTTGGGAGCGGGTCGTGACACTAGTTTACACATTTTCCTGTAATCCGTCATCTCCGCCAAAGAACCGGGTATGATGATCCTAGATTTATTATTACTGTTGGCCTTTGGCGTTCCCGGCACTATGCAATCTTGTCATGCCCCAGTCCCAAGATATGCGGAACCAGGCTATGTGGCAATGGCCAGCTACGCATTTAACCAGACTCTTGTCCAACTCGAATACGTATAAGTTGTCTAGAAGCTATCATAATCCATAAACCCATAATCATATCCACAACTCTATCTACAATACTGTTAAACTAATAAAATAAAAATATATGCGGTAGAATAAAGATAGCATCATCTAGTGATACCTGAAATCCCGAAGAAGTATCCCAATAGTCCTATGTCAGCACTCGACAATAACTTGGAAAGGAACCAGGTCCTTAGAGGGATGTAACAAGATACATAGAAATATGCCATATAAAAAACAGTAAATATCATGCGAAGAAGTAAATAGGGGTCTATGTACAATTAACAATAACCAGTCTAACTCATCTATGTGTTTTGAAAATGAGGACAACGTTCGACGCGAGGGCTTTCTAAAAATAAAATTCATAGCTCCAAGAACAGAATTTCCCGGGGTGAATAGTCATACATAGCTCCGGGAACAGAATCTTCTGGTAAATAAAATCATAGGTCCGTAAATCCAGTCACGAAAATATATGAATAACTATATATAATAATACATAAATAGTAATATATCCGTAGTAGCCCTCACGCCTAATGACTGTACTCCCCATCCAATTCTACTGTCTGTGACGCACCCGGGAGACATTCAGTCTGACATGTATACGCCAGTCTATCAAGTATTCTCCATCGAGAAGAAAATAAAACAATGATCATGTACACGTATCCTATATGTCATGCAATACGAATCCGTGTATCATATATGTGTGACAACAGCTAATCAGGGCAATACACTGGTAATAAGAAGAAGAAGAAGCAGGTAATAGCATATCCAGTGTGCACGACAAATGAAAAGAAAAGCATGTAAGTACTGTAATCATATAGGCAAGGTATACTTTCCTGAGGTTAATCCAATATTGAGTTGAGACTGCAGTTACCCTGTCACGCCCCAGTCCCAAAATATCGAGAGACTAGACATGTGGCAATGGCCAGCAGCACACATCGATGGGCAAACCCAATTTAATGGACCCGTCAGGGTGTAGTTAAGCTGTAAAACAACAATAAAGTTCTATGCTACTAATCTCATCCACAGAAATAAATACAGTCAATATAAAATAATAAGCAACATCAAGTCTCAATAAAACATATCTCGGGGAACAACCCGATAATAAGTCTGATACAACAGTCAATAGACAAGAAATAAGGAGTATAACAACAGCAAAGACTGAGTATAGATAAAGCAGATACTAAGGAGAATTCCTCAGCGATCACCTCGTCATTGGGTTCTGGCACTGCTCCAATGACTGCTCTTGTTCCGTACACCTCGGGGTAGATCTCCTCTGCTAAACCTGGGGACATAATCCGGATTCCAGGTCCTCAGGGGACATAGCAAGGTACAAGAATAACTCAAGCCAAATAAATGCAGTACAATAATAAATGAATCAATAGGTTAAACTAAGTAACCAACTAAGTGATATGCAAGTTTAGAGCATTACTAGAACTCAGGCTGAGACCACTACAAGCTCTGTGTCGGAGAGTCGGTAGCAGTGATATCATATAGGAACCTAGCTATGCGTGGCTACGGCACCGTCATAATATAATCAACCTGTAGCATGTATGTCTCTCCCCACCTAATGTAATCACACGTCTCATGTCCACGACGTCTCATGTCCATGTCACGCAAGATCATGACCTCTAACTGATGCAACGAGTCATAATGATAGCTAAGCATATGCAATATCTATATCACGAATCATGTAACCTATACAGAATTACCATAAATATCTCAGAAAGATTTTGTCTCATAAATAGTGTCAGGGTCCTATGGTATAACGTACTTGATGATGTAAGCACGAAAAATATATAGGGTCGCGAGATCAATCTCTAGGTGACGTTACACAACTCCGCGTACGGCGTTGACACCCGAATATTATTCGGACATTAAGTAATGTCACACGGTCCTAGGTTGAACAAATACATCATATAATTAAATCAAGGGAATAACATGTAGCAATTACTGCAAAATTGGAAAGGTACACTTGCCTGGGATTTAGTTTCCAACTCCTGCTCTGGTATCAGTGGAATCTGCGGGTACTCCTCCGGATGCGGAAATAAATATTACCATAATATTCAGAAGATATCAAATAGCTAGAATTGCCCGTTCATAAGTTCAATTTAGACACAGGGGCAAAAATAACCATTTCTGGTCAAAGTGGGGTCCACATGTGGCCCACTTCGCACCGAAATATGTGCCAGAGACAAAGTTCTCCAAATTTATCAAACTTAGTGTCTACAAGTCCAGAATGATGATACGAACCCAACGGAATGTCCAAAACTGGATTCTGATGAGCCGATCACAAAATTGCCCGCAAGTGGAGCCGTGGGGCCCACGATACGGAATTTTGTCAATGTTATCAGTATCGATCCAAACTTGGGTCACAGGACCAGCGTATTGCTACGTGTCCGATGGCACAAGTTTCGTTTTGAAACGACGAGCGTACACGAAGTTACAACAAGTTTCAGAACAGAGTCGATACGGGGTGTTGTCGACGGATACGCGTTGATTCCGGTGTGCACGCACATCCAAATCAACTTTCGCGAAATCCCACACGTCCGTATTGACGACGCGCACTTTTCGGTAAAGTTCGAACATGACCAAGTCGCCTCGTTTAGCGGGGCACACCCAGTTTCGAAAAAAATTAGGGTTTTTAAATAACCAAGCTTTTGGTCATTTTTACCCTCGAATTAAATACAATCTATAGCTCAATAAATTAAACTAAAAACAGGGTTTAAAATTAGGTTAAGTGGTCTAAATAACTTTTTAGGTAGATTTTAGAAATAATTAATAGGTTGCATGCAAAATGGTCGTGAACCGGGGAGTTTGGGTCAAATTTTTATTTTCAGAAATTGAGAACTTATTTTTCTGATTTTGCGTCGCAGTTTGTGATCGACACAGGACACGATACCCCTGGCTAATGGCACGGAGTTTGAGAGGGTCACGCAGGGAATGGGTTGCAACAAACTGCTCAGAAAATGGTGTGACGAGGTGAGAGAATTTCTCACCTAAACAAGACGTCAAAGATGACTGAAATTACATGTACACGAGGGCGCGGCGATGGCGGAGCTGTGCTCGTCGACGGCGGGTGCTCTGCTACTGGTCGTTGTGGTGGGGTCGACGGCTGCTGCGGGGAGACGGGCGGAGGCATCGCCGGAGTCAGGGGGAGAAGGTGGCAGTGGTCATCGGAGTTAGTGGGGAGGTCGCCGAAGTTGGGCTCGTGGAGATGGCGGAGACAGCTGTGGGGATCGGGCTCGGGGTGGCCGGAGGCACGTGCTGAGGAGTCGTCGCCCTCGGCCGCGGAGAGGTGGCGGAGATGAAGGGGGCCGGGGTTCAGCGGTGGTGGAGATGACAGCGGTGGGGGTCGTGGTGGTTAGCGGTGGTGGAGACGGGGTTTAAATAGGAGGAGAGGGAGGTGGTCGGTCGGCCATTGCGGGAAGGGAGAAGGGCGGCCAGCCGGTGGGGGAGTCACGCGGGCGGGAAGGCGAAGTGGCGGGGAGGTGGAGCGGCGCGAGGCAGCTGCGGGGAACGGCCGGGAAGGCGGAAGTCGCGGCCGGGGAGGGGAACGGGTTAGGTTAGGTACTGTAGCTACGGGTGGGGTTGCGGGTTAACGGGTCAGCGGGTCGGGTCCGAATCCGACCCGCTAGGGTTGGTTTGGGTTCGATTAGTTCAGGATTCGGTTCAGGGTTGAACCGGTTGGTTCAATCCGATTTATTTTGATTTTATTCTGGTTTAATTAAAACATAAATTTTTAATTAAAATAAAAAGTCAACCGTAGGGCCCACCAATTGGGGACTTGGTCAACTGTCTCAGAATTACGTGAAAATTGGGTCACAGGACCAGCGCGTTACCACGAGTCCAGTGGCGCAAGTTTCGTCGCAATCTGACGAGCGAGCACAAAATGCGCACGACTTTCACAAAAGTTGTGATACGGGGTGTGTCCGCTGATACCGGCTGATTCCGGTGCGCACACGCATCCGAATCAGTTTTCACAAATTTTTACGTGTTCGATTATGCTGCACACACCGTTCGGTACACTTGGTACACGGCGGGACGCTCTCCGTTTCATAACTTTTGGAAATCTGAAAAAGTGGGTTCGCGGAGTTTTCCAACGAATTTAATTATGTCTACAACAGTTAATAATCTAGGGTTATTTAACAGAAATTAAACTAGGTCAAGTGGTCTACGCATACCAAAAAGAATCATCGAATTCGGATCTCTGTGGTGGGAGATACGAACTCGGAAGCATGGGTGGTCACCGCAGTTTTCTGCGATCCCAGAATTCTGTCTATTTCCGCCAACTTTGGCACTATTTTCGCCTATGGTTTCGCATTGTTCGAGGTCTACTATCACACAGATATGGAAGAGGATTAAGGGGTGAGCATATCGGTGAAGACGGGGTGGCGTTTGGTTGAGCGAGTCGACGGGAAGCAACTCCGGAACACAGGTACCTCGCTGTGGGAATCTGCAGTACGCGGGGTCACGGTCGTCGGAATTTGTTTGGACGGCCTAGCGGGGTTCTCCGGCTGCGGTGGCGGCACTCTCTAGGTCTAGATGGGAAGAGTAAGGGTTTGGATGATTTAGGTTTAGGGTTTTAGAAATATAATATATATATATATATATATATATATATATATATATATATATATGCGAATATGAAAGAGAGAGAAGGGGTTTTGGGTCTGCTAACGTGGGTTTCAATTATAAAGGAGTCTGTGGTCTTGTGGGATTACAAAGGGGCGGTTACATTTGCTAAAGGGGGGGTTGGTAGTTAGAATGCTGTTGTGGCTTTTGTATGGGAATGGTAGTTGTAGCAGAAGTTGTAATAGATTGTAGTAATGGAATTAATAGTTTATATAGTTATTAGTTTAGTTTATTTTTTCTTTTCTTTTCTTTTCTTAATCTTTTTCTTTTCTATTTAAATATATATATATATATATATATATATATATATATATATATATATATATATATATATATATATATATGTATATATATACTCATAGAAAATTTTTAGATTATATTAATGCACACCATTAAGCTAGCAACTGCTCAAGGGGTCTCCTACATGAAATAAATTCCGAAAAATTCCTGATGGTCCCATAAATCCTCTAAGTGCCCCAACACCTAAAATAAAAATTATTAAAAATTTATTTCTCCTAATTAGCCACTAATTACTATAATTAAATTAATAATTAATAAAAATACCGTAAATAATAATTACGTTTTTTTTTTAGAAATAGAGATTTTACAATCTACCCAACTTATAAAAATTTCGTCCTCGAAATTAAAACTAAGCCATGATAGAATGTCAAGGATGGTATAAGAATTGCATTGTTTAAAATGCAAGGCCAGATTTAAAGGAGTGGGCGATGTTGCGCGTTGCACATCCCGAAAAATCATGAAAAAATCCACATGAGCGAAAAATAGGTTTCTTCATGTGTCATGTCCAATGGTGTGGGCACCTTAATGCTCTTTTGCATAAAAGCGCCCAAAAATTGAAAAATTGCACAAAGATGAGAATTGGATGATGGGCATGTCTAGGATAAGGGTATGGAATTTGTAGGAAGGCAGTGGCTAGTGTAGTGCTCCAATTATCGGAGCACGGTACGGTGCGCTAAGTGATACAATATTGCAAAATTAAATAAAAATACCGTGTTCTATTTCTAACTGGATTCAATCTAGCCTTAGGCTCACTATCTAAGCCAAGTAGGTCTAATTTTGGGTGAGGGGTTCACAATCTACCGACTTAAAATTTATCCATCTATCCCCTAAGGCTATACCTCTAGGAAAACTATTCCTCAAATTATTTAATCATGTTGTTCAATCATCAAAGTTTTAACACCAAACATATCACCTATGATGTGCCCTTAATCAATTATAAAATAGAGTCACTAAGTCATGTGATTAGCCTTATGGGGTATATCTAGTACTATCAGTGTGTCAACTTATACTAAGCACGAGGTTTCGTCTTTCCGAAATAAGGGAAGACGGAGAGCAATAATAAAGAATTCAAGGTGAGGTGATAGAATACAAGTACGAGGTTCAAAGAGATTAAAGAATTCGAAAAGAGAGTTGTCAGGACAGTTGTGGATTAAAATCCTATTTTTTGGTAATTTCCTATTTACATGCTCGTATCAGTACAGTTATGTAACTGATACGATGTGTCAGACATGTCTAGGGGCAAGTATATCCGTCTACTACCATATATCTCAATCCACGTAAAGTAGTCATGCGAAAAGCGAACCAAGCGCACTAAGGTTAGCTAGACCTTAATACACCGATTCTGATTAGGCAATTGTATCATTGTATGCACCCAATAATACATATGTCATGAGCAAGCTTGATAAAAGAATAAGCTTACAAAAAATAGGCTATAATAGCAGCATAAGTCAAGGTAGTACAGCAAACATAAATACGCTGGATTATGATGAAAGAAGGTACATAACAATTCAAGTTCACAAAAGATAAGACTCTATAATCTCTACAGTTGTCATACTAATTCCTTATCTAAGTCGATAGTCGACAAAGTAGGGGTATAGTCTCTAAGTTCTACAGTCTGAAAAAAAAATATTGTCGTCCTAAGCTAGCATACAATTAATGTCATTCAGCTACACTTCAATAATAGGACAAAAGACTATGTGATACTAGGTTGTGAGGTATACTACCCAACTTATAACAATAAACTAATACTGTAATTGCCTCAAGGATACCGTAGAAACTCCTGTTAAGGTCTACGAGAAGGGGGTCTGGTACTTATTAGGGTATCCTCTTTCATTACATAGGTCATGGTCGTCCTAAGTCTTAGTCTTAGTGCAAGTGTCAATAGTAAGAATGGAACAGTTACTGGCCTCAAGGAAAAGAGAATATAACTCGTATCGAGGTGGGGGTACATGTTACGCAATTTGAAACTAAGGGATAAGCACCAGGTCTCAATCTTCAAGAATAGCTTAAACCATCAAGTTCTAACTACTAAGCACACAATTTCAAAATTTAACATTAACAACTATAATCCTAGCAACTATATGTCCCTAATCACAGAATAAAATCAGCTGGCCTACAATCAGAAGTGTCAGATGGCACGAGTTGAAAAAATGAAGAATAGAAGAACAAAATTTAGTCGTCGCGCAATTAGCGAACGTTAAGGTCGCAAAGGAACAATATATGAAATTTAACTAGAGGGCTCTATATAGCATCATAGTTTTTCTAAGAGGGAGTGGTATGCTAGTTGCTATGTTCGAGGTATGATTAAGAAAAAAGTGTTGTTCACAATCCTCTAGGCTTCCTAAGGTGCTGTCTACTAATAATAAGACAATGATCTAAGTTTATAGTTCTCCAATACTATCTAACTATGAAGGTTAGGTTCAGTCCTAATATTCAATTTTGGTTTTCTATTGGTTCCTCAATACTAGGGTCAAACATTATGGTAAAACTTTTAACTAACTCTAGTAGCATCTATACTACTCTCAAGTCTTCATAATGCATCAAGGGGTAATGATAAACCAATCTATATATAAGGAATTCTAGGGTTAACAAGATATTCTAAACTTAGTGGTGTGTCTATATTCTCGTTGTATTCTTAATAGGTGTGCTACCATAATTATCATCCTAATAACAGGGGTTCCTATATTCTAGCAGAAGGCTATACTCAAAGAACTATTAGGGAAGTACAAGAATCAAGCAGGATGCAATTATTCAGATAGAACAGATAGGAGGAAGATGAATCATAGTCAATTATGGATGAGATCCTATACTCTATTCCTAGGTGCAGGCTTGTTCGGTACAATAACGTAACCGAGACAATATGCTCTCGACCTGCACGGGCCACCACAAAAATATGTCACGCCTTAGTCCCAAAATATATAGGACTAGGACACGTAAGCATGCCAGCCGTATGGATATGGCAACTCCAATATATGGAAACCAAAATCCACACCTACGCTGTAATATGAATATCAAATCCACAAGTGGTATAAAATGTATCACAAATCACAGGGTATAATCTAAATCTCATCCACGAAAATCAAATATAAATAAATAACCAATATCTATGAAACTAGATCTTAATATAAGTATCTAAGGATGATGGTTGGATAAAAATAAATCCACTACCAACTCGAATGGAAAAGTATAACACAATAAACACAATATAGGAATACCAACTAACAATCATGGGACTCGGAGAGAAGACATCCACGAAACATGTATAACCATCCAAATCTGCGCTCCTGTAAATACTCAAGAACAGATACACCTGGAAGGGGCCAGGTCCTCAGAGGGACGTAACAAGATACATAAAAGCAAGCCAATTTGACTACAGTAAACATGCATAATATTTGAAAATATGTAAGTACGCTGTACAAGACAATCTATATGAATGCAAATGAGGACAACTTTTCGACATATAGGCAAGGGTAGGCTACTCGATCTAATCCTCACAACTCATACACTCGTCAGTGGACATCATCAGCCGACATACCTCGGGGGTAGCGACCATCGGACTCCATCAATTAACATACCTCGGGGGTAGCGACCATCGGACACGACCACCATAGTGCGTGCTAGTTACTACGGTTTACCAGAGTGGTTAAAAGCCCATACGCCTAATGATTGTCCTCTATGATACTAAGTGCCATGTGTGTGTCAATATATCTAATATATAGTAATGACTGAAAGAAATTGCACATGCAATGAATAAACATAATACAATAAATATACAGAAATATACTAAGGATGCAAAATATTATAAACAATTTGGCAAGGTATCTTGCCTGGTAAGAAAGCTGCAAGGTGTACTATCCAGAAGTCAAGCACACAGGATCAGAAGCTACGGCCTCAGAACAAATATCTCTGGATGCTGAAATAGATATCACCAACGTTCCCAGAATAAGCAAAATAGCTAAAAAGTACTTCCCTTTCGTCCAATTTGGACACAGGGGCAAAACGGTAATTTCGGGTAAAAGTGGGGTCCACGTGTGGCCCACTTTATACCGAAAAATGTGTTGAGGGTAACAGTCTCTAAAAGGGGACAAATTATAGGTCAAACAAACTCTAGATGTCAATACGAACCCAACGGTATGTCCAAATGTGGATTCCGATGGGCTGAACACAATTTCGCCCAAAAAGTCAACCGTAGGGCCCGCCAATTGGTGACTTGGTCAACTATCTCAGAATTACGTAAAAATTGGGTCACAAGACCAGCGCGTTACCACGAGTCCAGTGGCACAAGTTTCATCACAATCTGACGAGCGATCACAAAATGCGCGCAACTTTCGCAAAAGTTGCGATACGGGGTGTGTCCGCGGATACGGGCTGATTCCGGCGCGCACACGCGTCCGAATCAGTTTTTACGAATTTTTACGTATCCGGTTATACTGCGCACACCGTTCGGTATACTTGGTACACGGCGGGGCGGTCCCGTTTGGCGGGGCGCACTCCGTTTCACAACTTTTAAAAATATGGAAAAGTGGGTTCGCGAGATTTTCCAACGAATTTAATTATATCTACAACAGTTAATAATCTAGGGTTATTTAACAAAAATTAAACTAGATCAAGTGGTCTACGCATACCAAAAAGAATTATCGAATTCGGATCTCTGTGGTGGGAGATACGAACTCGGAAGCATGGGTGGTCACCGCAGTTTTCTGCGATCCCAGAATTCGGTCTGTTTCTGCCAACTTTGGCGCTATTTTTGCCTATGGTTTCGCATTGTTCGAGGTCTACTATCACACAGATATGGAAGAGGGTTAAGGGGTGAACATACCGGTGAAGACGGGGTGGCGTTTGGTTGAGCGAGTCGACGGAAAGCAACTCCGGAACACAGGTACCTCGCTGTGGGAATCTGCAGTGCGCGGGGTCACGGTCGTCAGGATTTGTTTGGACGGCCTGGCGGGGTTCTCCGGCTGCGATGGCGGCACTCTCTAGGTCTAGATGGGAAGAGGAAGGGTTTGGATGATTTAGGTTTAGGGTTTTAGAAATAGAATATATATATATATATATATATATATATATGGGAATATGAAAAAGAGAGAAGGGGTTTCGGGTCTGCTAACGTGGGTTTCAATTATAAAGGAGTCTGTGGTCTTGTGGGATTACAAAGGGGCGGTTACATTTGCTAAAGGGGGGTTGGTAGTTAGAATGTTGCTGTGGCGTTTGTATGGGAATGGTAGTTGTAGCAAAAGTTGTAATAGATTGCAGTAATGGAATTAATAGTTTATATATTTATTAGTTTAGTCTTTTTCTTTTCTTTTCTGAATCTTTTTCTTTTCTATTTAAATATATACATGCATTTATATATATATATATATATATATATATATATATATATATATATATATATATATATATATATATATATATACTCATAGAAAAATTCTAGATTATATTAATGCACACCATTAAGCTAGCAACTGCTCAAGAGGTCTCCTACATGAAATAAATTCCGAAAAATTTCTGATGGTCCCATAAATACTCTAAGTGCCCCAACACCTAAAATAAAAATTATTAAAAATCTATTTCTCCTAATTAGCCACTAATTACTACAATTAAATTAATAACTAATAAAAAATCGTAAATAATAATTACGGTTTTTTTTTTAGAAATAGGGGTTTTACAGGTTTGGGTTCGGTTGGTTCAGGATTCGGTTCAGGGTTGAACCGGTTGGTTCAATCCGGTTTATTTTGGTTTTATTCTGGTTTAATTAAAACATAAATTTTTAGGTCTTTAAAAATAGTTTTTTGGTCCAATAAATTCTAGGAAAATTGCAGTAAGCCTAATATTTTATTTTACACCCAAAAATATTATTTTCATATTATTTTTATATTTAATAAAATCACAAAATTAATTTACTTCCAGAAAATATTTATTTTAATTAGTTAAAAATCACAGAAAATTTCTAAAAATTTATTTTTAAATTCTGAAAAAAAATCTGGGGGTTTACAATCTACCCCACTTAAGAGGATTGTGTCCTCGCTATCAAAGAAAAATAAAATATAACCAGTCAGAAGAGATGACATGGTTGCAAGATATGTTTGAAGCACGACACACAAACAAAGAATCTTGATCAAGAAGAAATCGAATGATGAAGGTTAAGCAAAACACATAGGGAAGAATAAAGTATTTCCCTAGACAATGAAAGTTAGGTAATTCAAGAGTGAAGGAAATCTGGTTAGAGAAAAGAAAACTACAGCTTTAGAAAAACTAGGTTATCAATTATTAATAAGTTCAAAATACTAGGTTTAAGGCTAAGGTCATGAACTAACAGGCACGTGCTAAAGCATTACTAGTAATAAACATCTATTAATAACTTAAATCTTACGCGTATTCGCTAATCCACGAATCTGTGCATTCTCCATTGTCATTGCAAAAGCTTGTCTGCGTCCTTGTAGAGGTGCCCTCTGCTATTGCTGGGCTTGCTGGAAGAGTGATGCTCGTGGTGCCAAGGGTGGACTCGGTTGATATCCTCCTGGTGCTGGTAGAGCTTGTCGGTTTTCCATCGGTGTTTTTCCTCGATGCTCCTTGTAATTTTTGGTTGAATGTTGTCTCGCTGGAATCTCGAGGCGAACTGATCTGCTTGATTACCTTGTTGAGTTGATTGACCTCTATCTTCTGGTGTCACTTCATCTTCATAGGTAACCACAGCACCTTATGGTGTTCCTGCAGGAGTCTCGTTGCTTGCTTGTGATTATATTACTCTGCATCCAAAATAAACTATAAAAGGCGCACAGGAGAATCAAAGAAGGATGCAAGTCAAGAAATTCGAGTGATGATCCAAGAATAATGATGTCATCTACATACAAACATAAGATGACACAACTTTTATATATAATTTTGGAGTATATACATTTGTCATACTCATTTGGCACAAAACCATATTCTGAGATGACTATGTCAAATTTGTTGTGCCATTATTTGGGAGCTTGCTTTAGGCCATAAAGAGATTTAACTAATCTGCAAACTTTCTTTTCTTGGCCTTTAGCAATGAAACCTTCAAGTTGCTCCATGTAGATTTCTTCCTCTAGGTCCCCGTTTAGAAATATTGTCTTTACATCCATTTGATGGATTAGCATATTATGAATGGATGCTAAGGCTATAAGGGTTCTGATAGAGGTAATCCTAGCTACAGGTGAGTAGGTATCAAACTAATCTAATCCCTTTTTCTGGATAAAATATTTGGCTACTAATCCAGCCTTGTATTTCTCTATAGTACCATCGGCTCTAAGTTTTTTTTTGAATATCCACTTACAACCTATGGGTTTACTACCTAAAGGTAGGTCTGCTAGAACCCAAGTATTATTCTCCATGATAGAGTTATACTCACTGTTAATGGCTTCTTTCCAGAAAGGGGCATCAGGAGAAGATATTGCTTCTTCATAAGTTGAGGGATCACCCTCTATCAAAAAGGTGAAAAAATCTTCTCCTAAGTTCTTTTTAATTATTTCTCTTTTACTCCTTCTAGGTTCTATATTTTGTCTGGGTTGTGAACTAGTTATTTGAACATGAGAGCTAGTGGACTGAGCAAGAGAGGAGTTGGAGGGAGAGGAAGAAATTCTATCTATGAAAGGATATATATTCTCAAAGTAAACTGCATCTCTTGCTTCTATAATAGTATTGTTAGAGATTTTATTTACTTCTGAGTGAGTAACAAAAACTCTATTGGCATTACTGTCTAGGGCATATCCTATGAATACAGCATCTACAGTCTTAGGTCCAATCTTCCTCTTTTTAGGTTCAGGAATTCATACTTTAGCCAAACATCCCAAAACTTTGAGATAATGGATTCTAGGAGCTCTACCTTTCCATAATTCATAGGAAGTCTTATCATTAGACTTACTAGGAATCCTATTAAGGATGTAACAGGCAGATAATAATGCTTCTCCCAAATTATCGGGAGCACCTGAGCTGAGGAGCATGGCATTCACCATGTCTAACAGAGTATGATTCTTCCTTTCAGCAACTCCATTGGACTATGGTGAATATGGAGCAGATACCTCATGGATTATTCTGTGTTCTTTATAGAAATTGGTCATATCATTTGATGTATACTCCCCACCATGATCTGATCTAAGAATCTTAATCTTTCTCTCTAACTGATTCTCAGCTTCAGATTTATAGACCTTAAATTTGTCTAGAACTTCATCTTTGGTTTTGAGAAGATATGTATAACAATACTTTGAATGATCATCTATAAAGGTAACAAAGTATTTTCTACCGCCTCGGGTCAAAACCCTATTTGAGTCACACACATCACTATGAACTAGCTCTGGAAGGTCAGAGTTTCTTTCTACAGATTTGAAAGATATCCTAGTGTGTTTGGCTTGAACACAGATCTCACACATGTGTTTATCATCTATTGGAGTCTTAGGAATAAGATCTAAGTTCATCATCCTTCTTAGGGAACCTATATTCACATGACCTAATCTACTGTGCCACACATTTGAAGATTCTATATAGAAAACAACAAAAGAAGGATATGAAATTTTATTCACAGTACTCAAAATAAAAAGACCATCTCTTAAAAAATATTTTCCAATAAAAGAGTCATTCTTAGAAAATACTACTTTATTTACCTCTATGACAATCTTGTACCCTGAAGCTACAAGAAGAGACCCACTAACTAAATTTTTTCTAATAGACGGCGCATGCAACACATCATGAAGAGTCAATGTTTTCCTTGATGACATCTTTAGATCTATTCTTCCTCTTCCTATAATCTGTGATGCTGAGCCATCTCCTAGAGTTACACCTCCTCCACCTGATTCTTGATAGTTTAAAAAATAGGAGTGATAAAAAAAATATGAACATTAGCTCCAGAATCCAAACCACCAATCGTCAAAATGGTAAAAAATATTAACTAAGGGTTGATAGCTTACAGACATGAAGGAACTAGAAGAGTCGTTGAGAAGCATGAAGGAACTAGAAGAGTCGTTGAGAAGCATGTTTGCTTCTGGTTTGGCAGGACGTTTCCCTTTGTAAAAAGTCTGGACAGCTTCCTTCTTCCTATGGAAACAGTTGGTGGCCATATGGTTTGTTTTACCACACACAAAATAAAATCTCTTCTGATCCTGAGTCTGACCGAAGTTTCTTGGTTTATGGTGATGATGGTTTTGGTGGTGAGGCTGAGGGTTCTGCTTCTTCTTGAAGAGGTTCCTTTCGGGTTTGTGATGATGATGAGACTTGGATTTGCCTTGGGATTCTACTAGGTTTACCTTAGCCTTAGACTCAGACTTAAGGTTAGACCTTACCCTAATTTGTTTTGTTCTAATTTTTTTTAGGACTTGAGCAAAGGTAAGGTCACCTTGAGTATGAATAAGGTCTTTCTTGACATCAGACCAAGAAGGAGGAAGCTTGTCTATTAAGCATGCTATTTTATTCTCAGTAGAGAAGAAAGTGCCTTTCACTTGGATATGCCTAAGGTATTCTTGGAATTCATGTATTTGGTCATTTATAGGTTTATTATCTACCATAAAGTATCTGTTGAATGAGAAGGAATTGAATCTTTTAATTCCAGCATCATCACAGCTATATTCATCTTCCAGGACATCCCAAAGTTCTTTACCACTTTTGTATTCAATGAATATGTCATATAGTGATTCAGACAAAGCGCTTAGAATTCTATGGAAGCAATGGTAGTCTATTTCCTTAGGGGTCTTGGGTCTAGTGGAGCCAGAGGACTTGGATACACCTGTGTCAGACTCAGTGTCATCAGAGTCATTTGTGATTGGGGTGGAACCATCAATGGCTGAGATCAATCCTAATGTAGTGAGCCAAAATTTTATCTGACTTTGCCACCTCTTAAAGTAGGTCCCGTTGAACTTTGTAGGTTTAGCAGTAAAAGTCTCATCCTTGCCAGTCATGATTGCTAATGAGAAAAAACTGAAACTGAAATATACGTAATTACTCAATAACAATGTCCAATGATCTAGAATAATAGTTCAAGTGATTTTTGCTAATCAATCTTAAAATCTTTAGTCTATCAAGTGTAGATTAACTTGGGTAGCTGTAGGGGCCGGTTCACAGCTAGCGGTGGTCCGAAGACACTTAAATACCGTGTCGCTTAGGGCTATTTACACCCGGTTGACAGAAGGACCCTTTCAGCATGTTCCCAAATTTATCTCTACTTTTAGAATTCAGACTCAAGAGATTTGCAATTATAGTAAACTATTATTTGTTCAATACTGGAGACGCAGTTGAGATTGTCTTGAGGTCGTTACAAATAAACAATATTGTAGTTAACAAAATGTAAATGTAGAGCTAATAATAATAATGAATACCAATGATGGTATATATATTAAGCAAGATTTTATGTGCTACAAATACTAAATTACAATAGCTAAATTGAATCACAAGATTATATGTGCTGGCAAATATTCAACCAAAAAATTAGAAACTTTCTATTAACAGAATATAAGGCTGTTAATACTCCTTAGTAACAATAATTTTCTAATACCAATTCTTAATTAATATATGATTCAAAACAATTAAAACTTATGTTGCACTTTGGTATGTAAGCAAAATTGGCATGCAAAACTAGCTTTAACAAATTAACAGTGAACTACAAATTTGCTACAAGAAATATTCGTTAACAAAACAAAACCTTTGTTTGGTAAGCAATAATACTACAATAACTTATTTTAATATAAAATTCGGTAGCAAATAAAAAATTGCTACAGTAACATTTGGACAAATAATGGTGGGTGGTTGCGTGATAGGGTTGTGGCGTAGGAAAAATAATGGTGGTGATGGGGACTTGGTTATGAGAGAGGCGGCTGAAGAATGGGTGTTTGTAACGAAGTCATATGATGATCTGGTCGTAGCCAGCTGGGGGTTGGAGGCGGTCGACATGGGATTGGATGGATGGCTGCCATGAGCTACAGCAGCATGCGTGAGCCGTTGCTCTCTCCACAGGTTTCGAATACAAGGGGGGTTTGGGTTTGAGTTTGGGTTTGTATGGGCTGTTGGTTCGGTCCAGGCTTTAAGCTTTGGATTAGGCTTTAGTGCAATCCACCTGGTCGGCTTAGGGGTTTAGGTAAAGCTGTTGGGTTAGGCTGCTTCCAAGAAAATGGTTATAAGGAATCTTCTATTCCCTTAGTTGGGTCTTAGCTAATAGGAATTTGGCTAATGGGACGATATTTGCACTATGGGCTTGGCGTTGCTAAGTTGGTGTGTGGAATGGAAGCTAGCCTGATGTGTTATTGGGAGTTAGGATCAATACTAAGAAATAATCATACACTATATGGCCTTCAAATAAAAAATACAAAAAAGACATCAACAATAATAATTCTAATAACGATATATACTATTACTAGAAAAAAAATGCCTTATGAAACATTTTACAGGGAATGAAGTAAAAAAAAAAGCCATAGACTTGAGATTAATAAATAAATAAAAACAACTAATTTAGGGAGGGGTCTTCCAAATGTTACGTATTAGGCTCCTGATTCTCCTAGAAAATCATGTCGATGCCATTTAGCCTTACATTTTATGCGTATGAACGTTGTCCTCATTTTTGCATACACTTAGTCTTGTACATCCTATGATTATTACAGTATTTTATTTTATTAGTGGCATATATTTTATGTATCTTGTTTTACGTTTCTCTTAGTATCTGATTTTCTTCCAAGTTTGTTGAGTTAGTTTTGTAGGATCCTTTTGATGGATTGTGGGTGATTCCCCTTCATTGCATGTGTCTACTATTTCGCAGGATATCTTTTCATTTTGATCTTTGTATCGGCTTGATAGCCTAGTATTTGTAGACTCGTATTATTTATTATGAGTCTATTCGGACAAATATGATTATTGGACTGCAGATTAGTATTCATATTTCCCTTATCTTTATGTTTCTATCTTGTGGATTGAGTTATATAGATGATATAGAGATAGTTACTCCATCTTGGACATTGTATACATATTCGAGTTGGGTTAGAATCCGCTTGAATATGTAGCTCGCCATTGCCACATGGTCCCATATTTTTGGAACTTGGACATGATGTAAACCCCCATTCCGAATTTTATATTTTTCAGTTCTAGATAATTAGACATTTTGATTTAATTGGACTTGACAATACCCAAATATCATTAATAGTTAAGAGAATAAGATAAATAAATCAAGTCTAACCAAAACAAGGCCTAAACCAAATATTTATTCAGTTGACTTAGATATTTTAAATTATGTACACATAAATAAGTAGACGTGTATAAAAGGCCTAAAGGTGCTATTATTATTCCCAAGTCACTGCTACAGAAACGGATCGCCTCCCATACTATATATATACATGTTTATATCTAATAAATAAAAGCATATAATAAGGGATAACTATCTTCACATCTATAGATATATTCGAAAACCATGCAAAATCCTTAACTCATCATTATCAGCAAAGTTCGTCCAAATATATATATATTGAACCAATCATCATCACTTTTCATCTCTCCTCTCTAAGAGTTTTAAACCTGTACCTATATTCCTTCTTGCCATTGCTGCATTAGGCCATGCTGGTCGCCTACACACTGCTCGCCCCACCACCTATGCCTCCATGATCCCTCCGTGTCAACCGACCATCAAACCAAACGACTTGTCAGCCGGACCTTGCTTGAAAGCCGCTCAAACCTCGGTGGTTCGAGCTCCCTTCCGGCCACAAGCTCTGTTGGTTTTGATTTTGCTTTGGTTTTGTTTTTCTAGCAAAAGCTCAATTCCTCTCCCTTTCTTTAGTCCCACATCGGATGCACCAAAGCCTTCCTATGTACATATATTACTTTCTACTCTTTGCTCTATTAAGTTGTTGTGTGGGGAACCCCTTGGGCCACGCGCGCGCGCCGCCGCCGCCGCCGCCCGGCCCGATTCGGCGCGCGTAACGGGTGCGGGTGTACGTGCCCACATCTGCGGGCGCCGAATGCCGATCCGATTTCCTCTTCGGGTTCGGACTGGGACCCTAAAATACTTTTTGCTCCTTCTTCTTTCTTTCATTTATTTTTCTTAAACGTTGGCATTAAGTTCTAAACGTTACAAAATTAATTCTGAACGTTTTGGACCGTTACAATTATTCATGTCCAGGTTCATTCGTGTAATGGCTGAATTAATCGTAAATTAATTCTGACCGTTACACAAATGTTTTATATATTCACATCTGATTTCTTTGTAAATCCATCAGAAAAAATCGTACTCCAAAACTCTGTCAATATTCTTTTCAATTTCCGTTGTCTCCGAGCTCTGGGCAGAACTAAGTTCTGGTCGTTCTCTCCAAGTCGTGTGCGGCAACGAGATACCGGTAGTGCGGGGGTTTTACCACTAGGAGCTTCGGGTACGTCTGCACACAGATCCCGAATAAACTCTTAGGGCAGTGCTTCGTGCACGACTTCCCCAGAGGCCGGTAACATCTAATTTTAATTTTTGTTTATTCTGAAAATTTTCAGTAAGTAAAAGACAACAAAATTCTAACAATCTAAGAGTTTATTCTATTTGTTAGCAATTTGTTATTTGTTAGAATTCATTTCTCTAACATACTGTGCAAATTTCTCATTGTCTACTGTTGTTCGTAGCCTTATATGCCGCGAGCACTTTACTGCTGATTCTAATAGTATACTGATTAGAACAAAACTGAAATAGTTATAGTCACTATATTGTTCTAGTAGTACAAAACTGTGAACAAAACTTTTTGATCACTATAGTTATAGTTATAGTCACTATATTGTTCTAATAGTATACTGTAATAGTATACTGTTACAAAACTTGCTGATTTTAACAAATTCATTTCTCTAACAATTTGTTATAGTTATAGTTACTATACTGATTTTAATATTCTAATAGTTACTTTGTTAGAATTAAATTCACTATTGCTTCTCACTATTTGCTTCAAATTAATAGCTACTGTATATCATAGCATAATTGATAGTTGATGTAAGTTACTGTATAACATATGCATTGAAACATTCTGTACAAATTTGAAATTTGGGTACTAACTAATATTAGTGGTCGAGGTCGCTTATATTAGAAACTTGAAATTTGAAATTTGCGTGGAAACATACCTTTGCAAATTTGTTATAATTTAAATAGCTATTTTGAAACATACTGATAGTTAATTGAAACATACTGTAGAAATTTGAAACATACTGTAGCAATTTTGCTATTAGTTAATGTACTGATAGTTGATAGTTAATTTAAATAGTAACTGTACTAGAATTTAAAATAATTTGCTATTCTTAAGAATTGAATCAATTTGCTTACTATTGTTTTACCAAGAACACAGTACTTAGTATTTTGATACTCACTGTGTTTTAATACTCACTGTTAATACTATTGTTTTTACAAAGAACACATTTACTATTTGTTACAATTGATTTCTATTAATTTGTTAGAATTGATTTCTAGAAATTTGTTCTATAACAATTCAAGTTAATACTGTTTCTGTTTTCACTAAAGTAAAATAAAACCGGTTGTCAAATTGCTACTTGCTACTTGTTGTGGATTATCAATACTTATTAACAAGTTTGTAGTTAACAATTTATGATGTAGCCAAACAATTGTTTTTATTACTGTAGCAAATTTGTTACTTGTAAAACTTGCAATCTAAGTAGCACTACTCATTTGGTACCTACCATTGCCCATTTGTTCTGTTGATTAGCAC
Source organism: Iris macrosiphon (assembly GCA_036927795.1). NCBI lineage: Eukaryota > Viridiplantae > Streptophyta > Magnoliopsida > Asparagales > Iridaceae > Iris > Iris macrosiphon. Next base: position 225,199,315 of record JAYESA010000004.1, on the reverse strand, counting down.
TACTTATTAGTTGCTGGATGCTGGAGCAAATTCTTTTGCTTAATTACTGTTAATACAATTTGCTTAATTTTTTAATCACTTAGTTTTTTGAAACCAATCTAGGACCAAAAAGAAAATAGTTTAGTAAAAGGAAATTGCAAATAAAATCTTTAATCTAAAGTTTCAAAGTAGAGACAAACTCGGGCACAAGCCGAAAGGGTCCTTCTGTCAACCGGGTGTAAACAACCCTAAGCGACACGGTACTTAAGAGTCTTCGGACCACCGCTAGCTGGGAACCGGCCCCTACAGCTAACCTGAGTTGATCAATACTTGGAAAACTAAAGATTTTAAGATTGATTAGCAAAGACCACCTAAACTATTATCTTGGACATTGTTATTAAATAATTTTATATTTTTCAGACCGCAATCATGACTGGTAAGGAGGAATCCTCTACTGCAAAACCTGCTAAGTTTGATGGTTCATATTTCAAGAGATGGCAGAGCCAAATGAAATTTTGGCTCACGACCTTAGGTCTTATTTCTGCCATTGATGGGTCCACACCCATCACAAACGATTCTGATGATACTGAGTCTGACGTAGCAGTGTCCACCTCATCGAAACCTAAAACCCCAAAAGAGATAGACTTCCACTGCTTTCATAGAATTCTAAGCGCATTATCTGAATCCTTGTATGATATATTTTTTGAATACAAGAGCGCTAAAGAACTGTGGAAAGCCTTGGAAGATGAATACGGCTGTGATGATGCCGGAATAGAAATGTTTAATTCTTCAACCTTTAATAGGTATTTCATGGTAGATGACAAACCAATGAATGACCAGCTCCATGAATTCCAAGAATACCTTAGACATATTCAAGCCAAAGGGACATCTTTCTCCAATGAACATAAAATAGCATGCCTAATAGACAAGCTACCTCCCTCTTGGTCTGATATGGCTAAGGATCTTATCCATACACAAGGAGAACTTACCTACAATCAGGTCCTAAAGAAAATTAGAACCGAAGAACAAATTAGATTGAGGTCTAAGCCTAAGACTGAATCTAAAGCTAAGGTAAAACTTGTAGAAGGCCAAGAAAAACCCAAATCTAATTTTCCTTATAAACCCAAAAAGAATCTCTTCAAGAAGAAGAAAAACTTTCAGCCTAACCACCACAACCATCATCAACAAAATCAAACACCTAGGAACTTCAGTCAGACTCAAGATCAGAAGAGGTTTTGTTTTGTGTGTGGTAAAACAAACCATATGGCCACCAACTGCTACCATAGGAAGAAGGAAGCTGTCCAGACCTCCTACAATGGAAAGGGCTCAGTTAGACCAGAAGCGAACATGCTTCACAAAGGTTCTTCGAGTTCCTTCAGGTCTGTAAGCTTTCAACCTCTTATTAACCTCTCTTACCATTCTGATGATTGGTGGTTGGATTCTGGAGCTAATGTTCACGTGTCATTTGATCGCTCCTGGTTTTCAAACTATCAGGAATCAAGTGGAGGAGGTGTGACCCTAGGAGATGGCTCAACGGCACAAATAATTGGAAGAGGAAAAGTTGAGTTGAAGATGATATCAGGAAAAATCTTAACTCTTCATGATGTTCTTCATGTGCCGTCTGTCAGGAGAAACCTAGTTAGTGGATCCCTTCTTGTAACCTCAGGATACAAAATTGTAATGGAGGCTAATAAAGTAGTTTTTCTAAGCATGACTCTTTTATTGGAAAAGGCTTTGTAAAAGACAATCTTTTCATTTTAAGTACAATAAATAAAATTTCCGATTGTTCTCTCATTGTCTCTAATATAGAATCTTCAAATATTTGGTATGACAGACTAGGTCATGTAAACCTAGGTTATATTAAAAGAATGATGACCTTAGATCTTATTCCCAAGACTGAAAAAGAATGAAGGATCACATTTGAATAACATAAATATTCACAGATGATAGGCTCCCTTATGTATATAACAAACAGGACAAAATCTGATATTGCATTTGCTATTGGGAGACTAAGCAGATATACCAGTAACCCAAATCAGTCACATTGGACTGCCTTGGATAGGGTATTTAGATATCTCAAGGGCACCATAGATTACAAACTTCACTTTACTAGGCACCCTGATATCATAGAAGGTTATTCAGATGCAAACTGGGTAACCGACTCACATGATATAAAATCTACTACTGGATATGTATTTACTCTAGGAGGAGCTGCAATCTTCTGGAGCTCTTGTAAGCAACCTTTCATAGCTAGGAGTACAATGGACTCTGAAATGATAGCTTTAGATACAACTTGTACGGAAGCTGAATGGCTTAAAAATCTTATTATGCATATACCTGTTTCTCTTAGTCCTGTTCCTGCAATTATTGTGATAATAAATCTGTTATTGAACTACTAAAGCATGATTCTGTGAATGCTAAGATGAACAGGCACCTGCAGCTGCGCTTCAAGTCAATCAAAAGCCTACTAGGCAAATATGTGGTTCTTGACTATATAAAGTCAGAAAAGAACCTTGCAGATCACTTGACGAAGGGTCTGTCTAGGACTTTGATCCTAGAATCATCGAGGGGGATGGGGTTAAGCCCATAAATTAGTCACCAGCAGTGGCAACCCAACCGAGTCTGACTGGAGATCCCAAGAAGCCGGTTCAATGGGTAGAAACAAGCTGAACTTAGGTGACTTTATGGAACACTGACTCGAGATTAAAAGTCTCATTAAAATAAAGCCCAAGCGGCTGTACATGTGTACAATAACTCCCCATCCCTATGGTGACAGTGTTCCTGTGTGATATGGTTAGGATGAGTTTAAAACTCTTAATAAGTCCAAGCTGTAATGCTAGGTTGATTCATATCACCAACCATTAAGGACTTACCTATATGAGAGGTCGTGAAGGCCGCGACTATGGGACAGGGCGATCCCAGACAACTCTCATGAATGTGGAAAGTGCGCATGGCCATTTAAAAGCGCCACCCGATAGACCAAGGACCTCTAGCGTACTATGTGTGCTATTTTCTAAATCTGGTTCAAAGAAGTCTGATTCAAGGCATAGTCCATCAAGCACTTCTTCAGATTAAGGCAATAGTCACTACGTGAGATTCAAGGCTGTAGTCCATCTCATCTATGCATAGTATTTTACTGCCCAGATGCTCTCTCTCTCTCTCTCTCTCTCTCTCTCTCTCTACTTTACTTCACTCTTATCTCTGTTTCGGAACTTGACCTTTTGGGGGGGGGATTGTTGGTTTTGATTTTGCTTTGGTTTTGTTTTTCTAGCAAAAGCTCAATTCCTCTCCCTTTCTTTAGTCCCACATCGGATGCACCAAAGCCTTCCTATGTACATATATTACTTTCTACTCTTTGCTCTATTAAGTTGTTGTGTGGGGAACCCCTTGGGCCACACGCGCGCGCCGCCGCCGCCGCCCGGCCCGGCTCGGCTCGGTTCGGTTCGGTTCTGTTCGGTTCGGCGCGCGTAACGGGTGCGGGTACGCGCCCACATCTGCGGGCGCCGAATGCCGATCCGATTTCCTCTTCGGGTTCGGGCTGGGACCCTAAAATACTTGCTCCTTCTTCTTTCTTTCATTTATTTTTCTTAAACGTTGGCATTAAGTTCTAAACGTTACAAAATTAATTCTGAACGTTTTGGACCGTTACAATTATTCATGTCCAGGTTCATTCGTGTAATGGCTGAATTAATCGTAAATTAATTCTGACCGTTACACAAATGTTTTATATATTCACATCTGATTTCTTTGTAAATCCATCAGAAAAAATCGTACTCCAAAACTCTGTCAATATTCTTTTCAATTTCCGTTGTCTCCGAGCTCTGGGCAGAGCTAAGTTCTGGTCGTTCTCTCCAAGTCGTGTGCGGCAACGAGATACCGGTAGTGCGGGGGTTTTACCACTAGGAGCTTCGGGTACGTCTGCACACAGATCCCGAATAAACTCTTAGGGCAGTGCTTCGTGCACGACTTCCCCAGAGGCCGGTAACATCTAATTTTAATTTTTGTTTATTCTGAAAATTTTCAGTAAGTAAAAGACAACAAAATTCTAACAAGCTCGCCGTCTCAACGACACCGTCTCGCGAGCACCACCGCCCTTGTACCCTGGTACCCGCAAAACTCAGCATAGAGTTGGACGCGACTATAGGCAAAATACCTTGCCTTCTTTACATTACATTTACATGCTTAATTTCTTTCCTCTGTATAACATGTTGATTATCTAGTGTTCTCTTTATTGTCAGCTGATGTATATTTTCTTGATAGATCCTTCTTATTCATGATTTTGCATTGTAGTTTATACTAGATTTGTTCCAACTTGTACCTTGTTCGAGTCGTACCGTATCATGGGAATTGGGAAGGACGAGTGCGTTATAATTGAACTGTTATATTTGTTTCCTATTTTTCTCAGCCTGCGAGTACACACTAGGCCGAAGGGTTGACTATTTGACCAAACCAACGAGTCCACACTAGAGACGACGTTTGATTGTTTGAGCAAACTTGCGAGTCCACACTAGGGATGGGAGTTTTGCTTAATCGTTTTGAATTACTTGTCATGTGTTCACGGAGGAACTTGATATTTGATTTGTTCGTTTTTTTCAAGCAGTTCACTTATACGTAGTTGTCCTTATTTGCATGTTTCGTTTGATTTTAGTCATATTCGCTTCCTTTCTTGTTTTTGTTTTCCTTTTAGTCATATTCTGATTTTAGTAATATTTGAAATATATATTATTACGTAAAGTAATTGTTCTAATATTGTTAAAAAACAGTTTAAATATTTGAATTAAAATGTGTTATATATATGTTTATATTTTTATTAGGATTTGATATAGATATATTTATATTTTAACTAGAATTTTTTATAAATATATGTGTATGTAGTTAAGCTATTAGCTAGAATATTTTTTTTCTTAAATTTTAATTACAACGACTCATTTTAATCAATTTTATTTATAACTAAAAGTTAATTTTAGATTTTTTAATTTTTAATTAATTGAGAATATACATACAATTTGAGTGTGTTTTGAAGACGTTTTATAATAGTAAAGACTAGTAACTTGTACATACATTGCACGCATGTAAAAAATATTTGTTGATTTTAAAAAATTAGAATTTGTTATAAATAACATTGTCCCATGGAATCGAACCCATCCAGCCAAGGAGAATGCCTCCCACCTTAACCACATGAGTTAGAGATTTTTGCCTATAGTTAGACAATATCAGGTAGTTAAACAATTAATTAGATCTTTTTTAATTACATGATGATATGCATACGACTTAGACAACTAGCCGTTTCTAGCCTCTTTATAAAGAGTAGAGATTTTTTTTTTAATTTTTAATTACGTGAGGATATATATAGACGGTTAGTTATTTTCAAGTCTCTTTATAAAGAGTAAAGATATATATACTCTTTATAAAGAGTATATATATATATACTCTTTATAAAGAGGCATCAAAATGTGTCAAAATGAAACGTCTAAGTCGTATGTATGTACTTACGTAATAAAAAAGTAAATAAATTTTAATTAATTATTTATCTATATAATATTATTTGATTTTAGGTAAACACCTTTAATGATTAGGATGATTTCTGGTACGATGGATTCGATTCTTCGAAATAAATTTACACGTTACTAAGTAATAGTTGAGATTATTACAAGCATGTGCTTACATGGAGTTTGGATTTGCTATTCCAAATATTCTGTCTATATTTTTGTATCTTCTCTCATGTCCATTATACTTCGGAGAGAACCCACAATTATATGTAAGAAAAATAGAACATAATATTTGGGACAATACACTTATATGACATAACTCCTCGCAACAACATAATTAATCCCGTGTTGCAATTATTAAACAGAACAAACAAAAATAATAAATAAAAAGAAGAAGAGAGTATTCTTCTTCCTCCTCCCAGATCCCCATAACGAAAACCCTAGATTTCTCGTTTAGGGTTCCGTCATGGCCGCCGATCAGTCAGTTCCCGCCGCCGGATCCCTCCCCTCAGCTCAACTGGTAATGCAATTTACAAACTCCCCCCCTCCCCTTATTTTCTCCAAATTTACAAACTACCCCCCTTTTTCCTAGGTCGGGAACGCGTTTGTCCAGCAATTCTACCATATTCTCCACCAGTCCCCTTCCCTCGTGTACCGTTTCTACCAGGAGAACAGCACGCTCGGCCGGCCCGATCCCGACGGGACGATGAACTCGGTCTCCACCATGGATGTAATCTCATTCCTGGATCCAAAGCGTGATAAGAATGCTTGGTTCTTGCCAAAATCTGATTTTGATTCGGGGCTTTTGTTAAAGTTTATATTTTGATGCGGGTTCCAGGAATCATATATGTATATATAGTACAAGGAATTATTATGCTCTTTAGCTAAAAATATGATTCTGATGGGATCGTGAGAGTAAGTAAATGACGAGTTTACAATTTGAAAATTGTATAATAAATGATTCCTTCTTGTCAAAATCTGATTTTGATCCAGGGCTCTAGTTAAAGTTTTGATTTTGCTTGGTGTTCCAGGATTTTTTTTTTTTTTTATATATATAGTAGAAGGATCTATGTGCATCAGCTAAAAATTTGATTTTGATGGAATTTTGAGAGAAAGTAAATGATGGGTTTTAGTCACGATTAGATATTATGAGGTTTTTAATTTATAATAGATGAACCAGGTTGTGATTTTAAAATTTGATGATCTAGCTAAAGGCTTGAATTTGATGAGGCTCTGAAATGTTTGACATAAGTGTAAAAGATATCGCTTTTAGCTAAAATTTTATTCTTATTGGTGTTTTGTAAAGTTTTTCATGGAGATGCAAGAAAAAATTCTTATTTTTTGACAAAATTATCAAATTAACGTTTAAAACAAGCAAAAGGTCATCACTTTACTATATCTTGTAATTTTTCATATGTAAGTGGTATACATATGATGATCTTCTATTAAATTTGATTTTGATGGATTTTAGGCAATCAATCAGAAGATATTGGCAGTGGACTACAGTGAGTTCAAGGCGGAGATTAAGACGGTAGATTCGCAGGACTCATTAAACGGCGGAGTGATTGTTTTGGTGACCGGGTATCTCACAGGGAAGGACGAGGTGAAGAGGGATTTTACACAGTCCTTCTTTCTTGCTCCTCAGGACAAGGGATACTTTGTTCTGAATGATATGTTTAGATACACGGCGAATGGTGATCATCAGCAGAGGAATCTGGACTTGCCGAATGGTACCACCGTGCCCCTTTCACCGGAACAAGGTATATACATATATATAATGTAATATTTCTGGCTTATTATTAAGTATGCTAACTAACAATTTCCATTTTATACTTGTTAAGAATCAAGATCATTTGTTAGCCAAGAACGTGATGCCTGTTCTTTGGATAAGAATCATTGGGTTACTTCTGCCAATATATCATGAAGATGAGTCAATTCATGTTTTTTTCCTTGAACAAGACCAAGGCAGTTAATTTCAGTTATAGCAATTGTTTGTTTGTTTGAAAGAATAGAAGGAGACTATAAAACAGCACACAAAGATTCGATTTTGAGGATTTTGTTGAGAAGCTAGCTCAACATAACAGACATACTTTATTATGGAAAAATGAGTATAATATATTGGAGAGTATTCATCCCTTGTTACAAGTTTCTGATATGAGACTAAACTAAGGCTAATAATTCTAGAGGTGAGAAGTATATCAAAAGATTTCTCTCTTACATTCTTTGGCAAGTTGGGGCATAAATGTCAATTACGTCTAGCTAGAAGAGAAAATGAAGATAGAGCAGTCTAGGCAAGGCCTTAATGAGGATGTCGGCCAACTAAGAATAGCCGGAAGGTAGTGAAGATAAATCTTACGAAGCTTGACATTGTTCCAAATTAAGAACAATAAACCTAAATATGTTTGGTTTTCTCATGGAAGACGCTAGCAATATGAATGACTATTTAGAAAATAAATAGACTGCATTCTTGCTAAAATTGGATAAGATTTTATTAGGACCCTTGGCCACTATTTATAGAACTACAAAGTATATGGAAAAACACCACTAATCTTAGATAGAAATGGAAAAAAAGAGTAATAGATGCATAAAATAATATAATTGACCTACTCTTAAATACACGTCCTTGTAAGTTGGACCTTGGTGAAAACAAGTATAGTTTGGAGAGTAAAAAAAGAGAATGGAAATCATTTGAGAATGGAGTCTGGGCTTCGAAAAACGAATTGCTTCGAAAAACGATTTTTTTTGAAAAAACTCAGAAGAGAGTCGGTCTTCACAACTGAGAAGATTTTGAAGAAATCATCCAAAGAGAGAATGAAAGAGTTCGAGTTGTAGTCATCTAGGACGCGTGAAAAAGAGTTGTAGGCATATGGGTGCTCGACAAGAGCCTACGCATGAAGACGCTCGATCAAAAGACTTGTTGGCCAATGTTCTAAATGGTGCTTAGGCTCCCGCCTAGGCGCTAGGCGCTAGGCGGACCACCTCCCTCCCATTTTTGCCACATAATAGAGTATGCGGCGGGAGTAGGGTTGGTGGGATAAGTAGAGGTGAGACTGTCACGCCCCGATCTCCCGCAGGCAATCGGCCGTTCCCGCTAGGCGGGAATCACCCTCGCCAGTGCTCCCGCGGAACGATCGCTTGACCCATTCGAGCGTGATGCCGCACGAGCGTGAACCACGCCCGTGCAAGGCCGTGATTCATTGGCTGGCGGTAAGAGTTCTAAGCCACAGAGTCGCACAGATTGTCCGAGTGCAGCGGAGTCATGAACGCATAGCGATTTGGTAACAGGTTCACTGAGTCGACAATATAGCGGAAGCATTGAAACACAAGTTTGAAGTAAAGCAAGCTCTTTTATTGATATAAACATGTGTTACATGCGGCGTATAGCCGAGATTACAAGTCGCTCAAGCCTCTCTCTGAAACAGTAAAAGCGTGCCAAGTGGCTACAACTGTGGAATGATTGTACAGGCGATGTTCGGGCTATGTTCCAACATTATGTCTTGTATATGTGCTTCTGTTCCGGACGCACCGTTGCTTCGGAGTGATGTTCACACCTAAGCACGCACGAAGGAGGCATCCGCACCGAACGAGGTTCTCCCGCACCCTGCACACAAGCTGGTGGATTATCAGTACATTGAATGCACTGGTGGGAAAGCTACTCGCCCGCTCGACAAATCCAAACACGTAATACAGGTTTCGTGCACAACTATTAAGTTGTCTTTCTAGTTGCCTTAGGATCAGTTTCATGCAATATTGAATAGCCTAACTCGTGTGGCAGTGCGCCGTGCAACATGAGAGGAAACACGGCGAGACTTACCAACTTACCATCTCCTTCCCTGTCCAAGGCAAACATTGAGGCAAACATTGTTAATTCAAGCACGGGCAAGTATAACATTCAGGAGGCATAGCATATGCAAACTTGAGGGTCGTTTTAACATGATCGTTCAGGTGTTCAGTTGTTTCTTGATGCGATGCAATGACTCGCACGCGGATAGCCGCTAAGCGAGGATGACTTATCTATATGAACGTTTGTCGCTGGCATATCCATAAAGGACCGTTTAGTCTTGAACAAGGATGGAAAGCAACAAAGATTCGTTGTTGGTTGCAGACCATCCTGTCCAGATGCGTGAGACTATCGTGAAGTTCCATCCGGATCGGAACGGTCCCAGTGCCCCAGTGACCGCCCGTGGAACAAGATTCGAAGATCACCTTTTTATAAGTTGTCCGCGACATGCAGGTCAGGGTCAGTTTCAATCCACAACTTGAATGATAATCCATGATTCGTGATCTGAACGAGCGTTTGCTCCAAGAGCTGAGATTCGTTCGTTACATGACGTGATTCTCGTTCAGATGTAGACTTGATGTGATTATCATTCAGTTGTCACGTTATAGGATTCACGTTCAGTATTCATTACCCTGATGCGTGTCCATGGTTCGGGGATTGCCTTGGAGACCCAACGGTCCCGGATACTTGCAGGTTCATTCAGGCACGGAACGACTACGTAGTAGTCTCCCGGGGTTTGGATGAAAACATGGCAACGTACAAGTAGACAAGCATGCGTTTCTAAGGAACATAAGTAAACACGTTTGCTCGGACCCGAAGGTAAGCCGAGAGATGAAGCCATTAGGGACTTAGCATGCGAGTGTCTGAATATAACCAATATTTCGGTTTCCATGTTCTAGCATAAGCAATACAAGTTGGGATTATTCCCTTAGCTAGGTGCGTTGGATTTATTAGCATGCAGGGGGTGATTCACCTAGCGACTAGCATGAATATTCCACATTTTATGTGTGCTGGCTAAGCAAAGACAAGTTCACCGTAGCCATCCACCTTAGCGATGATTTGCCTCGGTAGAGCGATACGTCGAGCGAGCCTCTGAAAGCCTAAGCTGAATTCCTGTAGGGACAAGTCTGGATATCCTTTGCATTCTCTTTGAGGCAAAGCGGGTCGGGACAGCTGCACTATTGCCGTTTGAGTCGGCAGTCCGCTAGAACGAAACGGGGTGTTACATCCTACCCAACTCAGAAAAAGTCTCGTCCTCGAGACTTACTAAGGACAGGCAGTGATCTAGGGTCGAGGCAATCCTAGACAAGTCGTTGTACTTGTTTATTTGGATCTTCACTTGCACAAACGTCGAAATCAGCATATCGCTTAGACTGGATCGTGCGCACTTTCGAAGTGCACTTCTAGCGTGAGCACGTCAACCAGCTCAGTGATAGCGAAGTCTCAGCACTCGAGTTTCACCTTTTCTTAAGTCTTGGATGGTGCACTAGTTCAAGGCGTCCCTCGAATAGATGCATTCAACCAAACTTAGAGTTAGTGAAATCGGACAAGCTACTAGCGATACTCTCAAGGGTCCGCACAGGTTGGCACAAAGGCCACTCGCAGCATACAACCAGACAAGCAATCATATCATTCAAAACGCATTTTGAAGGTATTTAGACTTATTGTTGGAACATCCCATTGAGGCATTGAGAGAGAGCGTGCACATAACCCACGAACGAGCTTTCGAAACAGAGATATCGAATTGAAGTCCAAAGGCGTAGAAGCCAGGCTCTGATACCACTATGTCACGCCCCGATCTCCCGCAGGCAATCGGCCGTTCCCGCTAGGCGGGAATCACCCTCGCCAGCGCTTCCGCGGAACGATCGCTTGACCCATCCGAGCGTGATGCCGCACGAGCGTGAACCACGCCCGTGCAAGGCCGTGATTCATTGGCTGGCGGTAAGAGTTCTAAGCCACAGAGTCGCACAGATTGTCCGAGTGCAGCGGAGTCATGAACGCATAGCGATTTGGTAACAGGTTCACTGAGTCGACAATATAGCGGAAGCATTGAAACACAAGTTTGAAGTAAAGCAAGCTCTTTTATTGATATAAACATGTGTTACAAGCGGCGTATAGCCGAGATTACAAGTCGCTCAAGCCTCTCTCTGAAACAGTAAAAGCGTGCCAAGTGGCTACAACTGTGGAATGATTGTACAGGCGATGTTCAGGCGAGTTCGGGCTATGTTCCAACATTATGTCTTGTATATGTGCTTCTGTTCCGGACGCACCGTTGCTTCGGAGTGATGTTCACACCTTAGCACGCACGAAGGAGGCATCCGCACCGAACGAGGTTCTCCCGCACTCTGCACACAAACTGGTGGATTATCAGTACATTGAATGCACTGGTGGGGAAGCTACTCGCCCGCTCGACAAATCCAAACACGTAATACAGGTTTCGTGCACAACTATTAAGTTGTCTTTCTAGTTGCCTTAGGATCAGTTTCATGCAATATTGAATAGCCTAACTCGTGTGGCAGTGCGCCGTGCAACATGAGAGGAAACACGGCGAGACTTACCAACTTACCATCTCCTTCCCTGTCCAAGGCAAACATTGAGGCAAACATTGTTAATTCAAGCACGGGCAAGTATAACATTCAGGAGGCATATCATATGCAAACTTGAGGGTCGTTTTAACATGATCGTTCAGTTGTTCAGTTGTTTCTTGATGCGATGCAATGACTCGCACGCGGATAGCCGCTAAGCGAGGATGACTTATCTATATGAACGTTTGTCGCTGGCATAGCCATAAAGGACCGTTTAGTCTTGAACAAGGATGGAAAGCAACAAAGATTCGTTGTTGGTTGCAGACCATCCTGTCCAGATGCGTGAGACTATCGTGAAGTTCCATCCGGATCGGAACGGTCCCAGTGCCCCAGTGACCGCCCGTGGAACAAGATCCGAAGATCACCTTTTTATAAGTTGTCCGCGACATGCAGGTCAGGGTCAGTTTCAATCCACAACTTGAATGATAATCCATGATTCGTGATCTGAACGAGCGTTTGCTCCAAGAGCTGAGATTCGTTCGTTACATGACGTGATTCTCGTTCAGATGTAGACTTGATGTGATTATCATTCAGTTGTCACGTTATAGGATTTACGTTCAGTATTCATTACCCTGATGCGTGTCCCTGGTTCGGGGATTGCCTTGGAGACCCAACGGTCCCGGATACTTGCAGGTTCATTCAGGCACGGAACGACTACGTAGTAGTCTCCCGGGGTTTGGATGAAAACATGGCAACGTACAAGCAGACAAGCATGCGTTTCTAAGGAACATAAGTAAACACGTTTGCTCGGACCCGAAGGTAAGCCGAGAGATGAAGCCGTTAGGGAACTTAGCATGCGAGTGTCTGAATATAACCAATATTTCGGTTTCCATGTTCTAGCATAAGCAATACAAGTTGGGATTATTCCCTTAGCTAGGTGCGTTGGATTTATTAGCATGCAGGGGGTGATTCACCTAGCGACTAGCATGAATATTCCACATTTTATGTGTGCTGGCTAAGCAAAGACAAGTTCACCGTAGCCACCCACCTTAGTGATGATTTGCCTCGGTAGAGCGATACGCCGAGCGAGCATCTGAAAGCCTAAGCTGAATTCCTGTAGGGACAAATCTGGATATCCTTTGCATTCTCTTTGAGGCAAAGCGGGTCGGGACAGCTGCACTATTGCCGTTTGAGTCGACAGTCCGCTAGAACGAAACGGGGTATTACAGAGACGACGTATGCGGGTACTTATCTTGGACTGCTATTATATTTTAGTTAAAAAAAAATGAAGGAAAGACCAAACGTCAAAGAGCCTATCACTCCATTCCACGCTGTAAGGATCTCTCCATTCCAAATCAAAACATGTGTATGCATATTATGCCAAAAAATGGGTAAAATGGTAAAAAATGGTCAAAATATTTCAGGCGCCTAGGTGTCAGGCGGATCCTTTCCACAACGCACCCACCTCCCGTTGTTTAAAACCTTGTTGTCGGTACAGGTGCTCGACAAGAGCCGATACATGAAGACGCTCGACTAAAAGAGTTGCTGGCACGTTGGTGCTCGACAAGAGCCAGTGTATGAAGATGCTTGACCAAAATAGTTGTTCGGGAATGAGGGTCATCGACAAAAGTTGGCATATGAAGACACTCGACAAAGAGGAGTCAAATCAAATGGTTATTGCGAATGGTAGTGATGTCAAAATCAAGTGAGATGGGTAGAATCCAAAAGCTCCCCCGCAAGTTGGCGGAGAAGGGGTGCCAACTTGAACATGTTGCCTCCTTGGAGGGATTACAGAGTGACTGAAAATGAAGGTTGATCTTGAGAGAAGAGGTAACGGGGGAAGTAGAGCTCGGGATGGCAACAATGGAGCTCTGGTTAGTGAGGAAGGATGTGAGGAGAGGACAACGACTAGCCAGAGCTGTTGGTGAGAGGAAATGGGGAAGAGAGCAAGAAATTAGCATTAGGGTTTTGCTTGGATTTGGGGAAGTAGAGTGGTAAGGAAGAAGAAGAAAACTCTTGGCTACTTGTTCCAAAGTGGAGGGTGAGAGTTGAGATATTTTGAGAGATTAAGGCTTATATCTAGGGTTTTTTTGTAGAACAAGAACATGGAAGCTAGGGATGGAGTTTGAGGAAGGAAATATTTTTAGGGGTTTAGAAAATTGATGACTATGATTTGATTTTGGAAAGAGCAAGGGTCATGATCACCCTTGTTCTGATACTATATACAAAATAAAGAGGCTATATTGCTACTCAATGGGATAACTAAGGATCACCTTCCTTCGGTCTCTCATTGCGTTTGCCTCACTTTGTTTGTCTTCTCTCTTCTTAATAGCTCCCCAACAATCATTCTACCTTGTCTTTTGCGTGGTGGCAATTGTGGTGATGCTCAGCTGATGTACAGAGACATGTGTTGGACATAGTATGCTGAACTCACTGCTACATTGCAACCAAATCTCCCATGGGATGACCATCTTTGTCACGCCCCGCTTTCCAAGATACAGTGAGCCGGGTACGTAACTACATCTCCAGGCTACGCCCCATACGAATACTACCGTACCCGTATCAGCGATTGTCGCCTGTATAATTCTAGGATAAAATGCAAGTCATGCTAAAATACTTAATTGATACAAACTGTAATTATACAACACAGACTGAAGTACGACTGAATAAGTCTTTACAACAACATCTCTTTAATTTACATAGTTTCAGCTACAAAATGTTGTGTGCTATACTTTCTGGAAATCACTTGAAGATTATTCCTCGACTTCGTCCACATCATAAAGAGGTAACTTCTCTCCAAATACTTCGTCTTTCCCTAGTGAACAATACTAGGTCGTCAGAACGACAACAAGTCCTCGACCAAGAGCGGTAAGAAAATAAAATTATAATATGATACAGTAAGGCACGAAAAAAAATAAGTTCTGTATAGAAAGTAGGAGAGTGCATTTTATAATTATACCCATGACCCGAACAATTCCTAAACTAGTATTCTTTAGTGTATAACAATTCAAGCAATACTAATCCCTATGTCACTACCACAATACACAAACAATTTTCCTAAATGATGATGCAATTGGAGAACAACATTTTGAATAATCACAGTAACTAGTTTTCCGTCAATAATTCCGTAACCAGGGATCAGGCTATGGCAGACAGGGTGACACGATGCTTAGATTCCGGCCCTCTCACATTCAGTGAGTAAAACAGGATATAATATCATTGTTTTTCCTAATCGATCTTTTTAATCGAATAGGTTTATAATTACAGGAAAACACAGGACATGTAAGTGAGCTAAGCCTCACACACTCAATTCGCAAGGCCTTACGAAAGATCTTAATTGCTGATCAGCTTTTGTTATTGTTATTATATTGCGGGATTTCGTAGGTGGAATTCAAGTTGTTCTCCCCCGCCCAATGCTTTCTAACCTAAATCTACAACCAATCCTTGTTTTATTATCTTGCATTAAGTTTCTGCTCTGTATATCATGTTCACTATCAATATGCAAAAATGCACTTTCAAGATAAAACAAGATACATGCTTTTTCGTCTCATTCATAATCCAGGAGGCCGGTATCAAAGTTTTTATCCTAACTCTATTTTGGGATAATCATAAATACCATGACACAAATTCCATGAAATATTATTTATACAGAACAAATTGTCAGGAATCTAAATTTAGATATTTGTTGTGTGACTTGTGTCCGTGTCCTACGTATCCTGAACTCTTGCTAATCGTCCCCTAATTAAAATTGAATTAAAGTTGTCGGTGGTCCGTCGCTGAAATATATATATATTAACTAAAGTTTAGGGTTAGGAATATCGGTAATATTTTCGGATATCGAAATTTGGTTAACTCCCAAAATTCTTAAAAATTTCGGCACAGTCTCCTTTGTATTTCGGGCTCCAGAAATTTAACAATTTAAATATTAGATCCGGAGCAACCCTCCATAGAATTATCCTCTGGATACGCCGACCCCTTCGGTGGAGCAACTCTCAACACCGGTACCCACACGTAAATATGTACAGAGTCCAAGTAAAAATTTCGTTATTACCTTAACAAGCAAGCTTTTACCTTGGCTATTGCTATTGTCACAATGCTATATCAAACTCAATGCAACACAACTATCAGAGCTATAAGGAGAAATAATTTCATATATAGTTGCTAGGTCAAGTCAAGGAAACATAACATATTACAAGACAAGATATCCAAGTTAAAAGTAAAAACAAGCTACATAATATTCATGGCTACATAAAATCCAAAGCAATCTAATCAAAATACCTATGATTAACTTGAGATATTGGACATGAAGATATTCATATTTCTTTACATATAGATAACTATAATTCGTTGACTTCCTTGGATCTAACTTTTGGTCTCATAGTCTATAAAGATTTGGTATATTTGAGAAAATTATTCTAATGACATCTATGATTCACTCTTCCTATACTGCAGTATAGGTAAGCATTTTTAAAATCACTAGGATAGTCGTGTATGTCCTAAAATATACTATCAAAATAGACTGTATCTTCAAAATTGAATTAACCTTTATGTTCAAAGGTCCGGAACCCCTTAATTTAGCTAGCCCTAATGTAGTTTTCTACCATTTAAGCTAAATTAAATTCCGGACAGAATTAATTATATATAAAATTAATATAAAAATCTAGTCTTACATAGACAAGACTAAACTAGATACAATCTATAATATATTTCATGCTAAGGTCTTATCAAACCCATGATACCTAAATTAAACATATAGTATTTAACATATGAACTTCAATTTTAGAGACACTCCTTTATATGAGTAGATAAATTCACTCGATTGTCCATACATCCATTTCGTGTCTCAACCATGTATGGTCCTAAGGATAAATAAGTATTTTGAGAACAAAATAAAAGGGAATACTATGATCTTTTAAGTTTTCACTAGGGATGACGCACATCAAGTGGTAGAATTATGAATAGCCCTTCCTAAAATCAAAATTCACAAACAATTACTTGTGTCCATATATTCACATTGTCCTAAACATTAGTCCAAAAATTATATACCCTAAATTTATACCATCTCCATACAAGTATAAAATTAAGATATAAATTCTGAAATTTGGAAAATAAATACACAAGTAATAATAGGAAAATTTGTAAGGGATTTAAGAAATTGGATGAGGACTTGCCTTGCTTGAGCAACCTAGGGTTATTCCAAAAGTTTCCAAATTGGTACTTTATTCCTCCCTATATTCCTATTCCAAGGAGTTTTGAATTTAAACTATATTCTAAATTGGATTTAGAAGAAAAAATTGGGGAAGAAATGGGGAGTACCTAAGTTTGGGAAGAGGGAGGAGGAGTTGTAGGAGTATGAGGGGAGGAGGCCGGCGGGGATGCGTGGTCCGGCAGCGGGCGGTGTCCGGCGGCGGGCGGCGACGGGTGGCGCGGCGGACGACAGCGCAGCGGGCGGCGGCAACAGCTGCAGCAGTAGCAGACACAACAGCAGCTGACACGGTAGCAACAATAGTCGCTTGAGAAGAGGGAGGAGGAAAGAGATGAAGAGAGATTGAGGTTGAGGAAGAGAATGGGTGCTGGTAATGGCATTTAATAGATGGGATTAGGTATCTTGGGAAGGGAATGAGAAGGAAAATGGAAACATGTGTTCCATTGGAAATGGAGAAGAAGAGGGGTGAATACATGTGTAAAGAAGGGTGGTGAGTCAAGGAAGGTTACGGTGATTGATGATTTCTCCTCCCCTTGTTTGAGTTTTATTCATTAAGCCCCCTTCACAATCCAAGTATTTGATAAAGTCAAATTTGTAAATTGACATTTACATAAACCTAACTAACTAACTATATATATATATATCAAATGAAATAGAAATAATTAGTAAATAAATAAAAATAAAATAGCAGTTATGACACTCTATCCTCTTTAGAGAAATTTCGTCCTCGGAATTTAAATTAACAATTAAAAAGATAACTAACCTTGGTTAGTAAACAAATACGGAAACTGGTTTCGCATGTCTTCTTCTTTCTCCCAAGTTGATTCTCCTGGAGAGACCTTGTTCCAAGCTACTCGAACTAATGGAATAATCCGATTTCGAAGTATTTTGTCTCTACGATCCAAGATTCCAACAGGTCGTTGCTCGATGCGTAGAGTTGGTCCGATAGTGATCTCCGAATGATCTAATATTTGGTTTGGATCCGTTACATATTTTGGAAGTTGAGACACATGGAATACATTATGTACTCCTTCTAGTGTTGGGGGTAGTGCCAGCTTGTAAGATACTCTTCCGACTTTCTCTAGTATATCAAATGGTCCAATATACCTTGGACTTAGCTTTCCTCGAGTTCCAAATCTGATTGTTCCTCTAGTTGGCAAATTTTCAAGAATGCATGATCACCAGGTCGAAATTTCAATATTCTTCGATGCTTGTCAGCCTACATCTTCTGTCTATTTTGAGCTGCTTGCAAATGATTTCTTATTGCTTTGACCTTATCTATTGTCTGTGTTACCAGTTCTGGACCCAGTAATTGCCTTTCTCCTACATCTGTCCAACACACTGGTAATCTACACTTTCTTCCATATAATGCTTCGAAAGGTGCCATCTTAATGCTGGTATGATAGCTATTACTATAAGAAAATTCTATCAAATGTAAGTGATCGTCCCATGATCCTCCAAAGTCTAATGTGCAGGCTCTTAACGTATCCTCTAGAGTTTGAATTGTTCTCTCTGACTGGCCATCTGTTTTGGGATGGTAAGCAGAACAGAATTTCAACTGAGTGCTAAGGTTCTCCTGTATACTTCTCCAGAAATGTGAAGTAAACCTGGTGTCTCTATCTGAAACTATACTTACTGGTACCCCGTATTGACTGACAATCTGTTTCATATACATGTCTGCTAGTACTTCTGTTGTCTGCCCCACCCGGAATGGTAAAAATCGAGCTGATTTAGTAAGTCTATCTATGATAACCTATATATCATTATTACCCTTTTGTCTTAGGTAATCCTTTTACAAAATCCATTGTGATATGCTCCCATTTCCATTCGGGTATTGGTAAAGGTTGAAGAAGGCCTGCTATCCTTTGGTGTTCTGCTTTCACTTGCTGACAGACAAGACATCTGGATACAAATTTAGCAATCTCTCGTTTTATTCCATGCTACCAATTTTTTTGTTTTAAATCCTTATACATCTTAGTACTTCCTGGATGGATGAAATATTGAGAGTTATGAGCTTCTATCATGACCTCTGTTCTTAAATTTCCACTGGACACACAATCGATCCCCAAATCTCAACGATCCATCTGGATGCTTTCTCATTCTGGTCTGAAGTCCTTCTTCTGTTTGTTTCCATTCTTTCTGAAGTTTAGAATCTCTTTGTTGAGCTTCCTTGATTCTGTCTACTAGGGAGTACTGTACTTATAAATTTTCCCATAAACCTTCTGGTATTGGATATAACACTTCGATTCCCATCTTCCTTAAGTCTTCAAGAATTTCCGTTGGGGTACTTATAAAGAATGCCATTGGTCTTCTGCTCAAAGCATCCGCCACTTTATTTGCTTTACCCGGATGATATTCTAATTCCATATCAAAATCTTTAAGTAATTCCGACCATCTCCTTTGCCTCATATTAATTTCCTTCTGAGTAAACACATACTTCAGACTTTTGTGATCTGTATATATCTTGATTCTTTCTCCATATAAGTAATGTCACCATAATTTAAGTGCAAATACTACAGCTACGAGTTCCAAATCGTGAGTTGGATAATTTCTCTCATACTGCTTCAGTTGTCGAGAGGCATAGGCTATAACTCTTCCATGCTGCATTAATACACAACCTAGTCCTTTACCTGACGTATCACTATATATCTCGTATCCTCTTGATCCAGACGGTAATGCTAGTACGGGTGCCGAAATCAATCTTTCCTTTAGTTCATCAAAAGTTGCTTGGCATTTCTTCGTCCAATTGAACATTTCTTTTTTTCGGGTCAGTCGAGTTAATGGCTCTGCGATTCTTGAGAATTTTTTCACGAATCTTCTATAGTATCCAGCTAATCCCAAAAAACTTCGAATTTCTGCTACAGATTTTGGTGTTGGCCAGGATTTAACAGCTTCTAGCTTCTTTGGATCAACTGAAATACCTTCTCCACTGATAATGTGGCATAGAAATGATATATGATTTAACCAAAATTCACATTTACTGAGTTTAGCATATAATTGCTCCTGCCTTAGAGTTTGCAATATTACCCTCAGATGCTCTTCATGTTCTTCATTTTTTTGAATATATAAGAATGTCGTCAATGAATACAATCACAAATTTATCCAAATATTGATAAAATATTCGATTCATCATATCCATAAATATAGCAGGAGCATTAGTTACCCCAAATGGCATAACTAGAAACACGTAATGTCCATAATGAGTTCTAAAAGCTGTTTTTTGAACATCTTCCCTTTTGACCTTTACTTGATGATATCCAGATCTCAAATCAATCTTTGAGAATACCTTGGCTTCTCCTAATTGATCAAATAGTTCATCAATTCTGGACAAGGGGTATTTATTTTTGATTGTTACTTCATTTAATGCTTTATAATCAATTACCAGTCGTAGGGTCCCGTCTTTCTTTTTCACAAATAGCACTGGTGCACCCCACGGCGAAGCACTGGGCTGAATAAACCCTTTTGATAATAATTCTTTTATTTGCTTGTTTAACTTAGCCAATTTTTTTTTGTTCATGGGGTATATTTTCTTAGCTATAGGTGCTGATCCAGGTACCAAATTGATAGAAAATTCTACTGCTTTATCTGGTGGTAATCCTGGTAACTCTTCTGGAAATACATTCTTAAAATCTTCTACTATTCTTGGGAATTGTTCTTTCTCTAGTTCATGAAATCTTCTTCGAACTGGTTGTTCGAACTTTTCCAATTCCTCAGTATTAAATTCTTTCTGGTCTCGAACAAATTCATATATTTCTCCATTAGTAAGTTGGAATGAAACCTTCCCTTGGCCACAATCTATACTTGCTAATGTCTTGGTCAACCAATCCATTCCAAGTACTACATTATAATTATTCATTGGGAAGACTCATAATCTTATCCGAAAAGCTCCACCACCTAACTTAACTGGACATGCTTTATAAACCCGACTAACTTCTACTGTGCCATT
Source organism: Iris macrosiphon (assembly GCA_036927795.1). Lineage (NCBI taxonomy): Eukaryota > Viridiplantae > Streptophyta > Magnoliopsida > Asparagales > Iridaceae > Iris > Iris macrosiphon. The sequence goes on along the minus strand of JAYESA010000004.1, from coordinate 225,178,389 downwards.
ACCCGTAAGAATTTTTAATTTCTTAAGTAATGATTGTGATTCTATTTCATGAAGAGCTATAAATGCGGATGCTATAAATGAATGGGTTGCTCCAGAATCAAATAATACTGATGCTGGACAAGCTGAAACTAGGATAGTACCTATCACTACTTCTCCGGCTAGTTCCGTTTCATCAGCATCCATCATAAATGCCTGTCCTTGCTTCTTCTTCCTTCCATTCCGAAGCTGTCTTGCCTTCTGGGCCTGCTGGAATTGGTAGGCTTGGTGCGAAGGGTGGTCTTCGTTGGTTCCCATAAGTTAACATAGCTTGAGGTGGTGACGCTTGTATCAGAGGTCGAGAACTATATCCTTGAAGTACGGGCTGATATTATTCCCTCGGAACGTGGGTCGGGGTCCCTGCTGCGGGTTTGGCATTACTGGCCCTAAGGTTGATGGTTGTGGGCACTGACCAATCTGATGATTATCTGATCCGCACCTTAAACAAAGATCTAGGAGTTTTCTACAATTATTCCTCGTGTGTCCAGGTTTCTGACAGAAGTTACAAATAACTGGTCTTCCCAAGGTACCAGCTTGAGGGCGTTTGGATGGTCCTTGCCATGGGTTCCTTGAGGATGAAACTCCCATCTCCAATGTCCTCTTCTACGTTTGAGACCGAAATGGTTGCTCTTCATTCAGCATCCTTTCCTGTCTCCTTGTAGCTTCAGTCACTTCTGTATAGGTTTGGCACCGATATGCGGCGACTCTGCTTTTCAGTTGGCTCTCTAATCCTTCCAGCAATCTAGATACCTTGGTTTCCTCATCGGCTATCAGACTTGGAGCAAAACGACTTAGCCTGAAAAATTCTGCAACATACTCGTCTATCGTGAGCTTCCGAACTGTCGTTCTAACTCGATTTTAGCCGATTTCGGAAAGAATCTTCCTTCAAACTTCTTCTTGAACTCTCCCCAAGTTATTTTATCCTCCGAATCCTCTGAGTGTTCAGCACTTCACCAGTGCTCAGCAATATCTTCCAACTGGATTCGGATCGTAGATACCATGCCCTAATGACTAACTTTTGTCGCTTTTAACAGTCCTTCTATGGTTCTAATCCACTGTCCGGCTTCGATCGGACTTTCTGTTCCTTTAAACTTGGGATGATTAAGGTTTCTAAAATCCTTTAGCGAACCATCTCTAGGATTGACAGATGTCCGCATGTGTTCCAACACTGTGGCAGTTGTGGCTTGAGCCATATTCCCATGTTGGCTGTTAGATTCCAGGATCTGCTGGAATAATCTGTACATATACTTAATAGATGGTTCCGACTGAGTTTGTGATGATGAAGCATGGGATTGGTCGTGATTAGACATTGTCCTGAAAAAATTCAAATGCAATTTCTCAGGAATAGTCCTGAGATTCAAAGATAAGGAAAATGATCTTGAAATCATAAGAGTTTTGAGCAATAGTGGAACATATAGACATAAGGATAATGAAGAAACATATTTCATTCACTCATAACCAAAATGTGATACAAAATATGCTGCTAGGGGTACTAGTCATCTTACACATAGGCGTACATACATATTCAAACTATTTACATTCCCACACTTCCTTCCTTCCTAACTTACATATATACACATATGCTGTCTACAAAAGATACATAGTAGACAAAAGACCCTCTATGTACACATAAGATCCCTAGTCCAGTTTTTTCGTGATACGGGTCCACACCTGGGTAAGGATTGTAACTTCAGGATGCAGTTCTTGAAAGTCAGTCAACGTCCCTTCATATCCTTCTATTTTGTGATGATCATACTCATATTCTGGGTCCCGCACATAGATATTATAGGTCTCCCTCTCGTGATCCACTTCTGCACCATTTTCCAAATCTCTAATAACAGGACGCATCCAAATCTCTAATAACAGTACGCATAATTCCATAGTGTACTTCATAGAGGGGTATATGGTACCAGACTGGTAAATTCCATAGCTCCCTTACATATTGCTGGTAACTATATAAGGTGCGGTCACTTCCATCCTACCAGACACTTGGAAGAAGTAGATCCATATCCTATATTCAAAATATCTTTAATTAAGAAATCAATATGGCAATAACTATAAAAGCATCATAATACCATTGGTCCCTTCTTTCAATTACCGCTACTGCCTATCCTAAGGTATCTCCAAGTAATAGATAAGGAATCCGAGTTTCACCTATACAAGTTCCTGACCTATATCCTATGATATATTCTTTTATGTTACCTGGACTTGCATCTTATCCTAGGTTCTTCATCTTTCGGGACCTACATAGGTTTTCCAAAAGCATGACCTGCATAGGCCACCACTAAAAGACGTGTCACGTCCCGCTTTCCAAGATACAGTGAGCCGGGTACGTAACTACATCTCCAGGCTACGCCCCATACGAATACTACCATACCCGTATCAGCGATTGTCGCCTGTATAATTCTAGGATAAAATGCAAGTCATGCTAAAATACTTAATTAATACAAACTGTAATTATACAACACAGACTGAAGTACGATTGAATAAGTCTTTACAACAATATCTCTTTAATTTACATAGTTTCAGCTACAAAATGTTGTGTGCTGTACTTTCTGAAAATCACTTGAAGATTATTTCTCGACTTCGTCCACGTCATAAAGAGGTAACTTCTCTCCAAATACTTCGTCTTCCCCTAGTGAACAATACTAGGTCGTCATAACGACAGCAAGTCCTCGGCCAAGAACGGTAAGAAAATAAAATTATAATATGATACAGTAAGGCACGAAAAGGAATAAGTTCTGTATAGAAAGTAGGCGAGTGCATTTTATAATTATACCCATGACCCGAACAATTCCTGAACTAGTATTCTTTATTGTCTAACAATTCAAGCAATACTAATCCCTATGTCACTACCACAATACACAAACAATTTTCCTAAATGATGATGCAATTGGAGAACAACATTTTGAATAATCACAGTAACTAGTTTTCCGTCAATAATTCCGTAACCAGGGATCAAGCTGTGGCAGGCAGGGTGGCACGGTGCTTAGATTCCGGCCCTCTCACATTCAGTGAGTAAAACATGATATAATATTATTTTTTTCCTAATCGATCTTTTTAATCGAATAGATTTATAATTACAGGAAAACACAGGACATGTAAGTGAGCTAAGCCTCATACACTCAATTCGCAAGGCCTTACGAAAGAGCTTAATTGCTGATCAGCTTTTGTTATTATATTGCGGAATTTCGTAGGTGGAATTCAAGTTGTTCTCCCCCGTCCAATGCTTTCTAACCAAATCTACAACCACTCCTTGTTCTATTATCTTGCATTAAGTTTCTGCTCTGTATATCATGTTCACTATCAATATGCAAAAATGCACTTTTAAGATAAAACAAGATACGTGCTTTTTCATCTCATTCATAATCCAGGAGGCAGGTGTCAAAGTTTTTATCCCAACTCTATTTTGGGATAATCATAAATTTCAGAAAATATTATTTATACAGAGCAGATTGTCAGGAATCTAAATTTAGATTTTTGTTGTGTGACTTTGTCCTTGTCCTACGTATCCTGGACTCTTGCTAATCGTTCCCTAATTAAAATTGAATTAAAGTTGTCGGTGGTCCGTCGCTAATATATATATATATATATATATATATATATATATATATATATATATTAACTAAAGTTTAGGGTTAGGAATATCGGTAATATTTTCGGATATCGAAATTTGGTTAACTTTCGAAATTCTTAAAAATTTCGGCATGTCTCCTTTGTATTTCAGGCTCCAGAAATTTAACAGTTTAAATATTAGACCCGGAGCAACCCTCCGTAGAATTATCCTTTGGGTACGCCGACCCCTTCGGTGGAGCAACTCTCAACACCGGTACCCATACAGGTAAATATGTACAAAGTCCAAGTAAAAATTTCATTATTACCTTAACAAGCAAGCTTTTATCTTGGCTATTGCTATTGTCACAATGCTATATCAAACTCAAAGAAACACAACTATCAGTACTATAAGGAGAAATAATTCCATATATAGTTGCTAGGTTAAGTCAATGAAACATAACATATTACAAGACAGGATATCCAAGTTAAAAGTAAAAACAAGCTACATAATATGCATGGCTACATAAAATCCAAAGCAATCTAATCAAAATACCTATGATTAACTTGAGATATCGGACACGAAGATATTCATATTTCTTTACATATAGATAACTATAATTCGTTGACTTCCTTGGATCTAACTTTTGGTCTCATAGTCTATAAAGATTTGGTATATTTGAGAAAATCATTCTAATGACATCTATGATTCACTCTTCCTATACTGAAGTATAGGTAAGCATTTTTAAAATCACTAGGATAGTCGTGTATGTCCTAAAATATACTATCAAAATAGACTGTATCTTCAAAATTGAATTAACCTTTATGTTCAAAGGTCCGCAACCCCTTAATTTAGCTTGCCCTAATGTAGTTTTCTACCAATTAAGCTAAATTAAATTCCGGACATAATTAGTTATATATAAAATTAATATAAAAATCTAGTCTTACATAGACAAGACTAAACTAGATACAATCTATAATATATATCATGCTAAGGTCTTATCAAACCCATGATACCTAAATTAAACATATAGTATTTAACATATGAACTTCAATTTTAGAGACACTCCTTTATATGAGTAGATAAATTCACTCGATTGTCCATACATCCATTTCGTGTCTCAACCATGTATGGTCCTAAGGATAAATAAGTATTTTGAGAACAAAATAAAAGGGAATACTATGATCTTTAAAATTTTCACTAGGGATAACACACATAAAGTGGTAGAATTATGAATAGCCCTTCCTAAAATCAAAATTCACAAACAATTACTTGTGTCCATATATTCAAATTGTGTCCTAAACATTAGTCCAAAAATTATATACCCTAAATTTATACCATCTCCATACAAGTATAAAATTAAGATATAAATTCTGAAATTTGGAAAATAAATACACAAGTAATAATAGGAAATTTTGGAAGAGATTTAAGAAATTGGACGAGGACTTGCCTTGCTTGAGCAACCTAGGGTTCTTCCAAAAATTTCCAAATTGGTACTTGATTCCTCCCTATATTCCTATTCCATGGAGTTTTGAATTTAAACTATATTCTAAATTAAATTTGGAAGAAAAATTGAGGGAAGAAATGGGAAGTACCTAAGTTTGGGAAGAGGGAGGAGTTGTAGGAGTATGAGGGGAGGAGGCCGGCGGGGATGCGTGGTCCGGCAGCGGGCGGCGTCCGCCGGCGGGCGGCTCAGAGGACGGCGGCAGGTGGCGCGCCGGACGGCAGTGCAGCGGGCGGCGGCAGCAGCAATTGCAGTAGTAGCAGACACCGTAGCAACAGTAGCAGGAAATAGATGAAGAGAGATTGAGGTTGAGGAAGAGAATGGGTGCTGGTAATGGCATTTAATAGATGATGTTAGGTCTCTTGGGAAGGGAAGGAGAAGGGAAATGGAAACATGTGATCCATTGGAAATGAAGAAGAAGAGGGGTGAATACATGTGTAAAGAAGGGTGGTCAGTCAAGAAAGGTTACGGTGGTTGATGGTTTCTCCTCCCCTTGTTTGGGTTTTATGCATTAAGCCCCCTTCACAATCCAAGTATTTGATAAAGTCAAATTTGTAAATTGATATATATATATATATATATATATATATATATATATATCAAATAAAATAGAAATAATTAGTAAATAATAAAAAGTAAAATAGCAGTTATGACAATCTTTATTACTAACATAGTAGATAAGCCCCCTTCACAATCCAAGTATTTGATAAAGTCAAATTTGTAAATTGACATATATATATATATATATATATATATATATATATATATATATATAATAGAAATAATTAGTAAATAATAAAATATAAAATTGCAGTTATGACAATCTTTATTACTAACATAGTAGATAAGATCATTCCCTAACCAATAAATAAGAAATATAAATAATAGATAACTCGTTGTCCTCTCCTTGTATAGTTGAGCCCCTCAGGTCCACTCTTTGGGGCTTGAGAAATATTGATGTCATATTGAGAAAGAGAAGAATTTTGTACATTGACAACTCTTATTTGAAGGAAGTGGAAAAAAAAGCTTCAACAACGGGAATGAAGTTCAAAAAACTTTCTAGGAGACTCGCCAACGTTCTTCCTTCTTATTGCATCCAAATCCATCATTTTTATCTTCTTTTGTTGTCTTTTTGTCTGTGCATGATCTCATCTAGTCATGCAGTGACAAAGGAGAGCGTAAAAGTTGCCCGAAAATGGAAATGTATATTTTATTAGGGCTCTTGGCCAATATTTATAGGACAACAAAGCATGTGAGAAGACATCACTACCCCTAGCTAGAAATGAAAATACATAAAGCAATAAATATGTAAAATGAAGATAACTAATCTACTGCTCAACAGTAATCAATGTCCTATTAATTAGTGAACCTATAAGGAACGGGATGGGACTCCAATCTTTCATTCAAGTCATCAGGATGACGTATCGGAAGATCATACAAGAGTGACCATGAGGCAAGGGAACAAACTCACAAGCGTTGTTCGACCACGGATCATGCATCTCCTTATTCTTAGTAACTTGCCTCCTGGGTGCTGAAGCACCTCCTTTCCCAAAGTAGGAGAAATAGAGGAAAGAGAACAACAAACTTGGAGAGAGGAGGAAGTCGATGGTATGAAACAAAGTTCGTAATAGGATGCATAATACAAGTATGTTATTATGTGGATTGTTTACACTATCATGAAGATTGTTTTTAAAATGGAACTCCCATGTTCATGTAGCAAGTCCCTACTTGGTTGCTAGAGTTAAAATATCTTATTTAAAAGACAGAATTTTCAAAAGACAGAATTTTCAAAAGTAGGCATACCTTTGCTTTTTGATTGTTACCTGCTTTATTTGTTAACGAAATATACTGCTGCAGGATTGTTTTAGCTAGACTTTTACAAGTTCCAACTAGATTCAATTGGATTTAAACTCAAATAAGTGCAGAGAGTGCAGACTAAACTCAACTAAAACATTACTAATCCGGAGCTCGATGATGTCATGAACCCCACATTAGATCTCCCTTATGTGTTTTGAATATCACTTGACTTACACTGTAATGAAGATTGTTTTTAAACCTAGGGGACACACTTCCTTATAGCAAGTTCATACTTAGTTGATAGAGTTAGATTTCTTATTCGAAATACATATTTTTCTGCTGTCTGAATGTGTGACACCTTTGTTTTTTTGATGGTTACCTTCCTTTAGTTGATGCCAATTTTATTTCTTAACGATAAGTCTTATTTTTAAAATATATTGCTGTAGGGTTGTTTTAGCTAGACTTACAAGCTCCAAATAAAGCTTTTACTTTTACAGGTTACTAATAAACTCTTCCTACAAGGTGTGTATTGGGCCGGGCGGACCGGAACCTGGCCCTGAACAGGCTCGGTCATCGGACCTATCCGGCCTGGCCCACATGACACCTAGGTTCGGGCTGGGTCCGAAGAGGTGACCCGATAGCCCGGCCCGTCCTGTACTCCATACTAAGTCCGGGTTGGGTTTAGGTTTTTTTAGTCCCGCGACCCGGCCCGACCCAACCCTGGGTCTGATAAAAATTCGGTAAATGTAAATAAATACATATATTAAAAATCAAATTTGTATAAGAGATGTGAGCTTATTAATCTAGGATCTCCAATATTCCATCACTCCAGCTAACCACTAGACCCAATTTTGTGTTAGAGATACATATAAATATAGTATAAATACAAAACTTTAGTGTGTGTATATATATATATATATTAAATTTTTTTTTTAAAATTGGACAGCCTGCGGGCCGACTCGGATTTAGCCCGGACCCTGCACGAAGCTACCCGGGTCTGGGTCCGGGCTGGGTTTAGAGTTTATATTTAAAAGCTCGGCCCGACCCGACTTCTTTTCCGGGCTGACCCGTCCCGGCCCGAAATCGGTCAAACCCGGTCAACTTTGGGCCCGGGTCAGCCCAGGCCGGCCCGATTGACACCTCTACTCTTCCTTGCAAGAGTAGGGAGAATACTAGACTGGAACTATAGTATCAACTACTTCATTTCAATTATGGTTTTAGTCACTTCAAAAATTTGAAGGAAAACTTGGCTGTTTTAGAGCAAGGTTCACAGTAGTTCGGTATCAAAGTTTCAGACCCTTCTTTTGAGTATCAGTGTTTGTGGTTTCAATAGTCTTCGCGGTGTCAGTTTTCAGACTTCATGGTTTTGGGGAGAAAATCATAAGAAATTATTTAAAAGAACTAGAAAATATATGATACATTTAGGCATAATCTTCTGTATTTTTTATTGTTTCTCGTCAGTCTTGAATGCAGTTATCTTCAACATTGTTTCTCATCTTACTTGCTTTTTGCCTTTGGACACCCCCTCAATATATAGTTTTGAGTGGAGTGATATTAAGATGTACGAACATTGCGAATTTATAGTATACAACTTCGACAAATGGTACATTGTGTAATTATATCTACACACTGTAGCAGGTTGATCTTCGGCAAGATCGATTAATATACAACTTTGACATTGTTTTTTCCTTATTTTTCTGTCTTTTAAGTTTTAGTTCTTTTTTTTTTTGGCTAAAATGACCGGAAAGAGAGCCAAATATTTGGTATTGGTGGGGTATATATCGGATCAGACATGTTAAAATACAATAAGGCTGATACGTATCGGTATCGGCCGATAATGTGAACCTTGTTGTGGAGATCTCCTCGTATACATTAAGCCTCCTTTATTAGAAATCGAGATCAAGGACGAAGAGGATAAATAAAGCATTCGTCATACATGATCGTCGAACTTATTTTTGTAGAAATATTACCGACTCCACATGATATAGTACCTATTTTGCTTATTAAATTCTTATTACTTATGAGTAAATGCTTATCATAAGGTATTTTTTCTGATAGGTGCAATTGTAAAGTAAGGTAACCCTTGTATTGCTGGTCTTAACTTACCCCTTCATCTATGCTTTGTTAATGCCGATTCTCTTTCAGTAGAGCAAGTCGTTATTGAGCAGATGTCAGCTCCAAAAACGGAAGAGGAAGTGCATGAGCAGGAAGTGTATAACCCTTCTGATAATGAAGAGGCTTCTGCTGTCGTGGAGGAGGAAGTGCCAGTGGAAGAGGTCATCAATGAAGTTCCAAGTGGTACCGAGGAAGTGGTGGCTATTCCACTTCCAGTTACTGCTGTCAAGGAAGAGACACCAAAGAAGTCCTATGCTTCCATTGTAAGTTTCTGATTAGAAGAATGTGAATTGCTTCATGTAATGACAAACTAACATAAATTGAATTTGTCTTCTGGCTTTTGGCGAAGTTCATGATTCAGTTTTGCAGTATAATACTCATGTATGTATTCAACTGCCCTCAAAATTACTAGAAAAGAAAAAAAAAAAGAAAAAAGAAAAAGAAAAATCTCCCTTCAAGTGAGAAAAACTTAAGGGACGCCTACTCCTCTTAAAGTGAGAAAAACTTAAAAGAGTTTTTATGTCCTAATCTTTATTTTCGCAATTGTATTCTTTATTATTTATCTGTACCCAAATTTTTGTGGTTTGTCATGGCCCGATGATCCACTATACTTATTGTTGCTTCAGCCAATAGGATCAAGCTCGAGTAGAGTTTCTTTCAAGGTTCACAAATTCGGTATTGGTACCAGATCAGTTCTGAGTATTGGGATAGGAAAAAGTTTGGTTGTTTCGGCAGTTTTGAATCCCGAGTATTTTGAAATATTTGGTTTTGGCACTTTAGAAAAGTTAATTTTTTTTAGAATACATAAAAATTTAATAAATGAAATGTTGAAGATACATAAACTACTTTTCATCGGGTCTACTCCTCTGCCTGCACTTAGTCCACTAGAGTTTTTATGTCCTAATCTTTATTTTCGCAATTGTATTCTTTATTATTTATCTGTACCCAATTTTTTTGGTTTGTCAAGGCCCGATGACCCACTATACTTATTGTTGCTTCAGCCAATAGGATCAAGCTCGAGTAGAGTCTCTTTCAAGGTTCAAAAATTCGGTATTTGTACCAGATCCGTTCTGAGTATTGGGATAGGAAAAAGTTTGGTTGTTTTGGCGGTTTTGAATCCCGAGTATTTTGAAATATTTGGTTTTGGCACTTTAGAGAAGTTAATTTTTTTTAGAATACATAAAAATTTAATAAATGAAATGTTGAAGCTACATAAATTTATAACTTAGACTACTTTTCACTTAAATACCCGAACTATCACGTTTTTTTTACTTTAATACTCTGAATAATTTTTTTTATCAAGGACCTTACACTTTTTAAGTTTTTTCAAGTTAAACCCTCCATTAGTCATTCGTCCCCACTTTAACTGTCATGTGCATAACACGACTGGATATGACATTTTACCCCTAAAAATTTGCAACCCATAAAAAAAAGGAAAATAAAACTAATCTTAAAAAAAATACCTAACCCCCACCGGCGGCAATGGCCCGTCATCCTCTGTTATATTAAGCGTGAGGCAAGGCAAGGCGATGCGACGAAGCTGGCGTCTCGCTTAAGCACGCTTAAGCGCCGCTTAGCTAGCGCTTAGTTATCACTTCACCCATTTTTATCTTCGGAGCCTCCTATATGTAAAAGAGACTATATACACATAAAGTTTAATATTTTTCATACAATCCTACTAGTATATGCATGAATAACAATACCAATTATCAATCAAGTAAAGTAACAATATAAATACTATAATCAAAATGCAAAGTCATCAAAATAGTCATTAAAATACTATGGTCAAAATAGTCAACAAGCCACACAATGCATACATACTACATAATCATTAAAATACCATCAAACATAAAAGCTAAGTCTCCAAAGTTCCTACTTAAAGTTTTCTAACTATCCAGCTATGTAAATAACATCTAGAAATCTATATTTTTTTAGTTCGATTTTTTTTCTTTAAACCAAAGCACCTAACGCTAGGCGAGACGCTATTAAGCGCCGCCTAAGCGACAAATCGCTTTTCTGGGGCGAGATTTCCCTAAGCGAGGCGCCCAACTTCCAGTATTCGCTTAAGCGGCGCTTTTCACAACATTGCCGTCATCCTTGTGTGCTGCTGCTGCTGCAAATTTTGTGCAGTTGCACAGCTCCTCGACAATAGCAGGGGGGCATTGCCAACAGCTGCTGGGGGACAACAGGGAGGGAGGAGGGTTAGGTTGTTAAAGAAGATGAGTTTGTTAGGAAGGATATTTTGGTTTTATTCAATAGCTTAGGGTATTTAAGTGAAAACATAAGACCAGGGTATCAACTTGCTTAAAAATAGGTATATCAACTTGAAACAAATGTGGAGTTCAGGTCATTAAAGTGAAAATTAGACTATAAATTATTGATGTAGTGATAAAAATTGCAAACCAATCCTTCCGGTCTGCTGCGTGTTCCGCTTGACAGATTGCTTGCATCCTGGAGGATGCGGGTTCAAACCACGAAAAAACCTAATATATAAGAGTGAAAAACTGTGTACATCTGGAGTTTCCCCAAATCCTTCATAAGCAGACCCTCTTGGCACTTGTAAGCCCTTTTTATTAAAGTAGTTATGTCTTGGTTTTCATCAATAATTGCATGATTTATTATGAAGTTATAACATGGTAGGTTCATATTCTATTAGGTAACTTACCATGTTATGTGTTAAGAATTCTTCGGAAGTATGAGATGATCTTTATGCCGAAGTATATGTTCATCCAGTTTAGAGAAAAAATTGGTTCGTATTGGAAAAACACAGTTTGTTTTGGCCGATTTTGGATGATGTGCACAGTTTCCACCTTCTTTTACCAAATTAAGGCATATCTAAACCAAGTTCATCCTCTTTTGAGTTATGTCTTAAGTTTTATTCATTGAATTTTTGTATGTATTGGCCTGTTTATGCGAATTCAGTATGTTGGCCTGTTTTTAAGTCTTGAGCAAATTAAGCCTATTGATTGCCAAGATAGGTAAGTTTTGAATTGCACCAGCGTCTATTAGCCTTTTTTGCAAGTTTTGACCGGAACCCAGCCTATTTTCACCAATTATGGCCAACTTCTGGTCTGCTTTGACCCATGTCGGTCTTTTTTGCATGTTTTGACCATGTTTTAGCTTATTTCACCAATTTTAGCCAAACCTTTCTGTATCTGGATGTGTTGGCTTATTTTGTAAATCCTAATCAAATTTCAGTCTGTTGTTCAACAATGTTGGGAGAGTCGGAAACAGTCATACGTTGAGCTATATCGATCGGCCTGATACAATGTTATTTCGCTGATATTGGGGGTTTCTGCCAATACAAACATCTGTATGCAGTTTTGGATCGTCTGAACACTAGTCTCTTTATCATATAAATGAAGTTCCTTTCACCTTCATAATATGGGGTGGCCAAATTTTCGTATACATTTCTGTATATAAAGCATTTGTCATTGAAAAAAGCTTTTCAGTTTGGAACTGTTCTTTCCTTGTGCACATGTTTATGTTCATGCAAGCATTAGTTAATGTTCACTTCCTGATGTACCAAATTAACTAGAACAACAGCTGGAGTCGAAGATAAGCTCTAACTTCGGATAACTCTCATTTGTAGTATGCTTAATTGCTGAAAACCTGTTCCGAAGAGTTCAATAACATTATTTTTACAGTTTAAACAGTTCTATTGATCTCAAGGCTTTAACAAATGCAGGTTAAGGTTATGAAAGAGAATCCTGCTCCTTTAGCAGTTCCTAGGCCTGCTGTTAGGCCTCCACCTCCCCACCAAGAACAACAATCTGTCCCTGCTCCAGGATTGGTTCCTGCACCTGAGATTCCTGCTGCCAGTTCCATTGTTTCTGAAAGCAGCATCCAGGAGTCAGAAGGTTGTAAGAAATCCATGTCTACTATATCTTCATTTTGCCATACCATTTTGTCACTTTTATTAGTATATGTATTCATTGGTGTTGTATCTGGCCGTCGTTGCTGTTCAATTGTTTCAGCTGATGGTTACTCAATATACATAAAAGGCTTGCCACTGAACGCTACTGCCACTCAACTGGAAGAGGAATTTAAGAAATTCGGTCCTATTAAGCCTGGTGGCATACAAGTTAGGAGTCATAAGGTTCTTTTCTTCTACTACTACTACATCTTTTTACTCCTGTGGATAAACAAGTTTGGTACTATACATGTACTTTTTCTCTTTGATTTAGAGATGGATTTTTAAATGATTGCAGTTGCAAGGGTTTTGTTTTGGTTTTGTGGAATTCGAGGTGCCTAGTGCAGTCCAAAGTGCGATAGAGGTAATGTTGCAGATACAGTTTGTTGTGTATTTTTCATATTTTACAAGCTTGATAGGTACTAGAAATTGAGAGGCTGGATGAAAGTGATTCAGCCTTTGAAAAAGCTTCTTATCCTGGACTTCAATTCGAATATTCTGTCGCGTTAATATGATAGATTTGTCTGCTATAGCTTCTATATTATTTCAATCCATCTCAAGTCTTGAAGTAAAATGGGAAGAAGTAGATGGTCCGAAGCTGTAGAAAATATGTTAGCAGTATGAGTAAAGGTTATAATCTAAGTAGCACGGTTTACCCAAGACTGGTTTTGTTTCGTGTCCGTGTCGATTCTTATTGGATATGCCAAAACTAATGCCATGTCTGTATCATGTCTTATGTTATTAGTATCCGTTTAACATAAAAAACCATATCCTTCTTTACAGTCTCAATCCAAGTTTATTTAGGCTTACCCCTAGTTCTAGCAGCTACTTAAAACAAATATCATATAGCTCCTAGCCTGGTGCATCTATTTGTCTATGTTGCACATGTTCAGACCCGTTGAAATAGGTATCTCTAATCTTATCCTCGATTGGCGCGACATCTAACTTGTAGTAAGGTGTTTGCAGGACACTATGAATGTCTTAAAGAATGGAAGCCCAAGATTCCCTTGTAAAATACACACCTAAGAATTTGGATATTAGCATAACAGTATTTACCATGGAGAATTTTACAATCCGCTGGAAAGTTCATGTTAAATATGTTGGTAGGAGAAATGGCCCACGTTCCATAGAAAATTATGGTGTTTAATTGGGTTGCTTGTCAATATCCTAGTTGAGAAGTGGGAGTTAGATAACAAAGAATGAGAAGTGGGAGTTAGATAACAAAGAATGAGAAGTACGTGTTCATTCTCAACCTCATATATGTGTCTCGTTGTACAACATGTAACTTGAAATAATGTGTAGCAAAAATACTAGTGAATTCCATGCAATAGAATAGTTTTCTATAAAGTTGTTATCATATACATATATAATTCAAAAAGCAAATTATGTGCCATGGTAGCTGGTAGGTATGTATTTATTTTTCTGAACAAAAAGTTCTTATGGATAAGATTAAGCACGAGTGAAAAAAATTTGATAGCAGGTTCATATAGTAATTTTGCCGAGCCAGGATTCTTATGGATAATATTGGGATGAGTGAAACATCATATGCTCAGCAAGCAATCTTAATACTTATCCCACCAAGGAACTTCTGCAGAAACCCATTAAATAAGAGAAATTCAAAGGTTATATAGACATGGAAGAGCTTATCCATATTGAAGTTTGTTGAACCCATCAAAATTGGTGAGTGTAGCATAGCTTTATTGAGAAACTTCCTCATAATACTCTTCACGATGTAGGAGTAGAGTAGACTACATAGACTTACTAAATCTGACACTGCTCGTCAAGGTAAAGCATGAGAATCATGTCCAGCTTACATAAATTAGAAATAAGAAACTAGAGAGCTTAACATCATAGTAGAACCATAAGCATCAACAAATGACTTCAGCAAAGGTCGGCCACACAGCCCAAGATAATGGTTGTAGTGTAAACAGTCATCAAGATTGCAGATTGCAGGTAGAATGGAACCATAGACACTGCTGACATGCAGTAGTGGATAATAGTCAAAAGACTGCAGGTAGAGTAGATCGTAGTAGGCAATTATGCAGTTAAAGCGGTAGCAACTTTTTGATTAGTCGGGACTAGTCGTCAAAAAGCTTAAAAAGGCGGATCATATTATTTTAATATTAGTACTAATTCTACATAATAATTACCAATGTTCTAAACAACGGTAGGCGGGTGCGCGGTGGAAAGGGTCCGCCTACTACCTAGGACACCTAGGCGTCGCCTAGGTGCCGTCTAGACGTTTGATACATTTTGGATATTATTTTACTATTTTACCACTATTTTTGTATAATATGCATATTTTAAGGTTTTTTTATGCATAGCTAAGTTGTAGAACAAAGATTTATGAAGTTTAAGTCATATAAAATAGACTCATAGGTCCATAATGCTTGCAAAACTATTTTGCCAAAACATCTAGTCAGGTATTGCTCCGTCTAGGCGTTCGCCTACATCGCTGCCTAACTCATTCTACTACAAAATTTAAATTAGAATATACCGCGTGCCACGTACTCATCTCCGTCTATGCCGCCAAACCTCCGCTGGCCGTCTACTCCATCGCCAAGGCGCCAACGGCAAAAACGGTGCCGAGAGCTACCGCCTAGGCGCCTCCTAGGCGGGCACCATTTAGAACACTTACAATTAACCCCCCCCCCCCTCTCTCCCTCTATAATTTATTCTCTTCATTCTCATGTGTACACCCCATTTCCCACTATTTTTATAGGAAGCACAACCGACTTTGTCCAAGTATGTAGCACCGACTTTGTTACACTTTCTATATTTTGCTAGAAGCCGACTAAACCCATCCATATATGAAACCTAGCTACTTGGATTCAAATATGAATCCTACTTTACTATGACTAGGACCTACCAAATACAACTCTTAATAAATCTCAAATCTATTCATAATTTATGTAGGATATGGATTATATTTCCAACAAAGTAGTGAAAAAACTATGCACATTGCTTCATTATTTTTTCACCGGAAAACACTTCATTTCAAGACAAAACATCACTTGTGAAAGAATTTGGGGTACTTCCCTATTTTAAAATATTGGAAGGATGTAATTAACCTAATATTATATTATCAATACCTCGTACATCATACATCACAAGGTTGCAATAATAGAAGAAGCAACAATACTAGTGAGATAAGCTGTAGTAACAATTGCATCAATAGCAGTAGATCACCTCACGAAATAGAGTCACATAAATGAACTTGGAAGAAGATGGACATGAGTACTAGATAACAACATTAAATCAACTCATGGAGACAAGTAGTAGACATCCGTCCTCGAAGAACAATAATAGATGGCAACAATAGACAACTCAGTTACAAGGTTATGAAGAGAGATTGATAGGTTTGTTGAGGCCTAGAGCGGCTAGGGTTTTAGAGTTGTAACAAGCAGAAACAACATCAAACATATATTCATGATTAAAGATAGATATTTAGGATTTGGATTTGAATAAAGACGATATATTAGATTTGAACAAGGAAAAATATGGCCAGGGTTTGGAAGAGGAAGAATATGGTTAGGGTTTGGAAGAGGAAGAAAATAGGTGTTAGGATATAGGATTTTAGGGTTTGGGATATGGAGAGGATAGGATAATGGTTAGGGTTTTGGATGGTAGGTTTGGGTAGGGAAGATACGGTTCATGAACACTAAAGAAGATAGGATTAGGGTTAGTGTTTGGGAATGAGGAAGATGATAAAACATAGGGTTAAGGTTTGGTAAGGGGTTGCGGGAGGTTTGTTCGGAAGGGTCGGGAGAGCCGGAGGAGATGGGATGGTCCCAGGAGAAGAAGAGGGCATGATTGGGTGACCATGGCAAAGTGGTGGAGAAACTATTTGTGGAAGGTAGAGAGCTAGGTTTTGATTTAACCTTTGCTCTGATATCTTATTGGATTGACGCTAGCATAGCTTTGTTGAGATGGATTAGACATATATATTCATACTATTCTCAACATGGATTAAAGTAGACTACATAGAGTTACTAATTTTAACAAATATTTTTATCCAAGGCACAATACAAATTAAATACTGGGTGCAGATGAAAGCGCAATCAGAAGGTTCACAACCACAATGCTATTCCTAGAAGAAAAAGTGTAAAAATCCGATGGACCATGAAGATGAAGATTCAACAGTATCCACGTCCCGAAAATAGTATTAGTATGATTTACCAAAATTGACAGGACAGTAAGGAAATCTGCAAAAGATGTGAATAAATGTGCATCTTTCTACTGATTTTTTCCCCTCTTGCATCGTTTTTTCACAAAGAATTTAGTTGGGGTTGTTGATGTATCATCTTTTCACAATGTCAATATTTGTCTAAATTGTATCAAAAGTAGCAAAAGTAATTTTAAGAGTTTTAAAGGCAATGGACGGTTTTTGAAAGAATGTTTGTATTGGAATGAGGAAGTTTAATTAGGATAAAGAGTTACTTATGGAGATTGGAATAAATGTAAAAATACTGAATACTATTTAGAGATAATGAAGCAAAGGAAGCTATAAAGTAGTTACTAAAGCTAAAACTAAGGTCTATGATAATTTCTAGAAGAGATTAGAAATTGAGGGCGAAAACTGTATTTAAAGACTTGCTAAGAATAGGAAACCATCCAAATGGAGTTGTAGATACCTGGGTAATATTAAATGTATCAAGTGTGAAGACCAATCCTATTAATAAAAGAAACATAAATTTTCCTATAGAGCATTAAAGTTTGGTTAAATTACGCACATAGAATTTTTTTTGTTAAAATTACATGGAGAGAACAAAAATGTACTTAGTAAGGACGTTTTTGTTCTCTTCCTTTTTTTAATAATATACCCACACGAAAACGCCCTTAGTAAGGGCGATTTTCAAATTTTATTAATTTTTTTTAGTTTCGTCTATTAGAAAAACGAAACGAAAAATATTTAAAAATGAAAAAAACGAATTTTCAACTTTTTTTTAATTTTTTCAATTTTTGGGTCGAGAGAAAATTAACAAAAAAAACATTTAGTGAAAACGCCCCTAGTAGGAACGTCTTCCATTAAATTAGTTTTTTTAATTTTTAAAAAAAATTCGGACCAAAATGTGCATGGCATGGGTGTTTCTCATAAAATTTTCAGAAATAACAAAAAATAAAGTTGGAAACGGATGCACATAGCATGGGCATTTTAGTTTTTTTACACTATAGTTCCTATAATCTATTAGATTTGCAATGTGGTCCTTTAATCAAAGTATTACAAATTTAATGATCCCCTATAATCCATTATTTACAATATGGTCGTTTAATTAAAGTAGTAAAAAAAATTTGAAACGACACATTAACTCCCCTCTCTACAATAGCGCCCGCCCGCATTGTCTTCTCTGACTTTTTTTATTGTTCGTTAAAAAAACAAAAATGCCCTAAATAAATAAAAATAAAAAATTCCCTTGTTAAGGACATATTGGCCAAAAAAAAAAAAGTTCAATAAATATAAATTGTAAATGCTTTGAAAACTAATTTTTTTTTTTGAAAAACGCTCTTACTGCGGACGTTTTTGTTTTTAAAATATTAAAATATTATATTTGTTTTTCTAACACAAACTAAAAAAATAAATACATTTTGAAAACGTCCTTACTAAAGGCATTTTTGTGTGGGTATATTATTAATAAATGGGAGAGAACCAAAATGTCCTTACTAAGGACGTTTTTGTTCTCTCCATATAATTTTAACAAAAATTTCTCTCTGTACATAATTTAATCACACTTAATGCTCTGTAGGATTTTTTTTGTAAAAAAAAATAAGAGAAGAGAATGTAGGCGGGTGCTCTTGTAGGGAGGGGAGGTGTTAATGTGTCGTTTCAATTTTTTTTTTACTACTTTAATTAAAGGATCATATTGCAAATAATGGATTATCGGTGATCATTAAATTTGTAATACTTTGATTGAAGGACCATATTGCAAATCTAATAGATTATAGGGACTACTGCAAAAAAAAAAAACTAAAATGCCAATGCTATGTGCGTTTCCAAATTTATTTATTTATTTATTTTTTTGAAAATTTTATGAGAAACGTCCATGCTATGCATTTTGGTCCGAATTTTTTTTGAAAAATAAAAATAATAATTTAATGGAAGATGCTCCTACTAGGGGCGTTTTCATTATTTTTTTTTTGTTAATTTTCTCTCGACCCAAGAGTTAAAAAAAACTTGAAAACGCCTTTACTAGGGGCATTTTCGTTTTTTTAAAAAAAATATTTTTCTTTTTTTTTTCTAACAGACAAAACTAAAAAAATTAATAAAATTTGAAAATGTGTGGGCGTATTTTAAAAAAATGAGAGAACCAAAACACCCTTACTAAGGGCGTTTTTGTTCTCTCCATGTAATTTTAACAATTTTTTTTTTCTGTGCATAATTTAACCACACTTTAATGCTCTATATGAAAATTTCTGTAAAAGAAAATGATATTGATGAGAAGGGAATGAGGTGTTTTCGTGAGTTGTTTAACGAGAACAACCTAGAAATATTTAATGTAATCAAATTTGTTACTTTGGGAACGATCATATTTTCTGAATTTAAGCTTTAAATAATAAAAACTGAAAAAACTATATGGCATGATAATATTCCTATTGAGGTCTGTACATGTTTATGAGAGAGAAATTTAATATGCAACTAATTCGACCAAACCTTTTGAACTCGAAGATGTTCAGTGAGTAGTATTATTATAGTACCAGTATATACAAAGAAGGGAGATATACATAATTGTACCAACTATTTAGCTGTGTTTCACATGCACAAATTTGAGACGACAGGACAATGCCTATTTTGATATGTTCTGCTGTTTTTGCAGTGTCAATATCGTAGCTGATATGTGTCTGACATGGCAAGGACACTACATAGATTTTTGGATTGTGTGCGCTTCCTAGTTATCGTGGAATCAAGCTTAGAAGTCATACCCCGAAACCTTAGGAGGATAATTGAGCAAAGACTATAAAATGAAACCTGAACTTCAGAGATCCCATTTGGTTATATGCCGGACATATGTACTATCGAATTCATTTCTTTATAAGGAAGATCAATGGAATAGAGAGAGGAGATCTACATATGTTTTTATTGATGTAGAAAGTGCTTAAGATATAGTACCAAGGGAGATAATATGGTGGGTTTTGGAAAAAATAAGTTACTAGTAGTTATATTGAGATTATAATGGATGGGTACGACGGAGTTACGTTACCGTGTTGACTATTAGAGGAGATACCACACCATTTTCTATTACATTGGCTTACATCAAGGAATAATCCTTGATCTCCTTACATGTTTCTCATTATGGATGAAATACTAAGCATATTCATGATAAAATTTAGCGGTGTATGTTGTTTGTTGATTTTATACTAATTAATGAAATTTCAGAAGCTTTAGATTTTAAAATAGAATTTTTTGGGAGAAAATTTGAAATCTAAGGGTATTAGAATTAGTTGGATGAAAAATAGAGTTTATGAATGTAGCTCTAACCAAAGGTCACAAAGCAACGTTGAAGGAATACATTGATGATCAATATACACCTAGGAGTAACAATATTTAGTATTAAGGATGAATCACCCATCAAGTTGGAGAACTTGAGAATGATGTTCATAGAATAAAACATGATAGATGTAAGAGTGCTTTTGTAGTGCTTTCTGATCGTAATATATTCTCGAAGCTGAAAGGAAAGTTCTATAAGACAACTAGTCATCAACCATGCTTCATGGATCAAACTTTTGGACAATTAAAAAAATGTCCGAAAAATGAGCATAGTTGTACTGAGAATGATAAGATGGATGAGTAGAAAGATATTGAAAGGTTGGATAAAAAAATGAGTGTACTAGTAAGAAGTTGGAGATGTCATCAATTGAGGATAAGATAAGTAGAATAATAGATGCACCGGTTAGAAACGATACAATTTTAGTCTAAGGAGTTACTGGAACCAGAACCAGGGGTAGATCTAAACAAACTTGGGTTTATATGTAACAAAGGATATAGTTTTTGTTGATATTATAGAGGACCCTAGCCCTTAAAGGAGATGAATGAAAAATGATTTAAACAACCGACCCCAAATTTTTTGGATAAGGATTTGTTATTGTTGTTAATACTTTTGTATGCCTTTTATTATAATGGCAAACGCCCTCCAATTGAATGGTGCATATATGTAAGAATATATATCTATTTGGTTTTGTGTGATGCATTTAGATACATTACCTCATCATCAAAACCTTCTCCCATAAGAAATAGTCGTTATGGAGCATAAGAAGCTCCATAAAAGAATGGGTTCTTTAGTAATAGGGTCCCATATATATATATGGAAATTAGGATTTTGGTCTCCAAAGTGTCTGGTATTAGACTTTGGGTCTCAAAATCACTATTCACTAGCCTACATGAACAGTGATTTCGAGACCCAAAGTCTAATGTTGGACACTTTGGAGACCCAAACCCTAATTTCAACTATTATGTGAGACCCTATTACTAAATAACCTAAAGAAGTTTTTATGACTGGGTGTCAACCTAACGTCAATCATGTTGGTGTCAATCTCCTACCCAAGGTAACTAACCGTGCAACAAACCTAGAGTTCTAGACAACTAGTTGGTAGTTAGGTTGACCTACATTTTTGAGCTCATGCAACCAATAATTATTTATTCATATTTGAAAGATTTATGTCGTCCTAAAGAGGAAAAGGGGGGGGGGGGGGGGGGTTAGGATTACGATCGTTATTCAACCTTCGGCAAACGGCGACTATACGACTGACATGGAAGTTTATTCTGGGCCAGTTGGATGCAGGGAAGATATGTGAAGAGTTATAATTTCTGGTGCCAGCAAACAACAATAATTTTTCGGTGACTTACAAAGCGATCCTGAGAGCAAGGGGTCATATACAACCGCTGATATCCCGAAGGTTTGGTAGAGGAAGGAACACCCATTTATGGATGGACCCATGGCTTGATTGTCGGAGTATCATAGAAAGGATAGGTTGGCAGTCCTATATTCTGACCGGTCGTAACGAATCAGTTAGTGTGCTCATGAGGGGCGGTCAATGGCAGCTATCCGTGCACCCAATAGGCTGCCAGTTTGCCGAGTTAATCCGCAACATACCAATCGATCCCAGTATAGAATGGGATGAGTGGTGTTGGGATAGTTCGATGTCAGGTGAATTCGATTTCCATGCTACCCTACTATGGATAGCATGGAGTTCATCTGGGTGAAAAAGGTTGCTCAAAAGATGCAACTGCACATGCTTTCATCTGGGTGAAAAAGGTTGCTCAAAAGATGCAACTGCACATGCTAAAAGCTCTTAGAGGCCGGTTACTCACTATGGACCGCATGATGCGCTTTGGTATACAAGTTAACGATCAGAGATGCCACCTCTGTCGACTGAGTGCAGAGACATTCAGTCACTTGTTCTTTCATTGTGAGTTCTCATGGGTATTATGGATACAACAATGTAAGCTATTACACATCCAGGTCAATACATCCAGAGACATGGCTTGTCAGATACAAATGTTATCCCTTCAACGAGGACGAGGCAGCAAGTGGTTGCGAGAAGCGCATATTTGATTGGCCATGGCACATTTGGAAGTAACGAAATAAGCGGATCTTCGAAGACTTGCAAACATCCCAATTGGGTGTCCTGCATAATATTGAGTTTGATGTTAACGCCATGATGTAAAGAGTAGAGAATTGAGATGTAAATACTGATTATCATTCTTCCAAAAAAAAAAACATTTCACAGTTCACGTAGCATCCACCAAATTCAGGTACACTGTCTGAGTAGCCCAACTAATCTGATTAAATGGGTGGCCATTTAATAGAATTTTCTGATGGTTCCGTAACTGGGATTCTCTCTTTATGTTTTGGTATCCATCATCACTTTATTTAGTCTTGCTCCAGATACATTTTGGTTGATCCCTTATTGGCCTTTTCAGTAGCATCTTGACCATCCTTCTGACTTACCCATCAACCTCCATCATATATGTGCAAAATATCACCTATTCATGAGATTTCCCCCTCATCCATATCCTCAAATGAAACTGACTTATGCATGAACTTTACCATTTTCTGTTTTTTTTTTTTCTTTCATGTTTCTGTTCATGCATTTCAATTCTAACTTAGATACACATATTTGGTCATGTTTCCTAATTGCTTAACATTTTGATGGTAGGTGGCCTTGAGCCTTTTCTTGGTTTGTTTTGTTTGTATATTAAAACAGTGCGATCCTATATTTCTATACCACATAGATGTCCTACATGTATGCCTGCTTTTATATGATTCTGGGGAACAAGTACTTGATGTTATGAACAAATTATTACATGTGCTGAATGATCAAACCTTGCTTGTATTTTCAAAGACTGATGCTGTCAATTCTTCTCTCAGGCTTCACCCATAACTATAGGCAGTCGCCAAGCTTCAGTTGAGGAAAAGCGCACCACTGGGCCACGAGGCAAGTGTATAAGGATCCTCATTTCAGAGCTCTAATTTGACAGTTTAGATTTTCCAATGTTTTCACTATATCCTCCATTTCTTCTGGAATGACTGCTTGTCACCAATACATCATATCTTAACATCATCTTCCAACGTCATCAGAGTAACTACCTAACAAACCATTGTGTATTGATGCTCATACTTAGCAGAGTAGATTTGTCATTAGAGAACTAAAGACTAGATTTGTCATTAGAAAACTAAAGAACCATCGATGAAAGCACATACTCCAAAATTGGTGCACAGTGGACATGGACGTGCCAAAGTACGCTAGAAAATTTCCCCGCGCCCACGCCGTCATGTCTCAATGTGTCATGTTGCATTCTTGTGAAACGGCAATATTTTGATACAAGGGAATTCAGGAATTACTTAATTCCCATGAGAAAGAATTATGCCTAATTCCTGAAATTCTCAACTAATTCTTGCTAAACTCCAATTTGACAACCATGAGTTATGAGCTTTATTTAAATGCGCTCCATTGTGTTTAATTTGACAACCACCCCACCCACACCACCACCACCAACATACACCCCTCCCCACCACAAGAGTTGGGAACTAGCTGAAAGCGAAGAAGGTAAGGAATTAGGTAGGCTCGAGTGCAATTGACCAAAATTGTAATTCTTGGGTATGTTGTCAAAATTGTGTTTGGCAATTGTTGGAGATAAAATAGCTACTCTGTGAGATCTAGATCCAACCACTCCTCTTCTCTACCCATACCGAGTGCTTCCCATTATTAATTGATACCGGCCGCTTCCCATTATTAATTGACCTCGGCTCCCACTCCGAGTTATCTCGACCATATCAACCTCTCTGCCTCCACCCACTCATCAACCTCCTCATCGTCGGCCTACATCTAGAGAGCTGTCGCGCCTCTCCCATTCCTCATGCCTAGATCATTCTCGTGTAACCCTTGGTTAGCCTGTTCCTGGTACGTCTCCATATCTCCCGCCTCCACCTATGCAAAAAAAGACGGACATTTTTGTTTGAACCAACTTTGACCGAACTCATTTTGACTGGAGCCACTTTGATTGACCCATTTAACTATTAAGAGGAGATCTGTTTAACTTTCCAAACCCACTAGGGCACTTCTCCTTTCTTCTTATTCTATCTAAACCTGCTAGCCCACTATCTGCATACCCACTATTCCTGTACTACTTATAAACAATCCACTATTATTCTGCATGCTTCCAATTTACTACTTGATACTCTACTCATGACAAGGATGTTAACAAATCATATCTAGATGGTTGTAAGAGATCTTTGCACTTTTGGTTGTTAGGTTGTTTTGGATGATATGATTTATTATCATCCTTGGTCCTATTATTTTATTCTTATTTTCCTTTCCTATAAATAGCCTCTCTTTTCAAATCATCCAAGAATGTTTTGAATCGAATATTAATAAATATTTTGTTCTATAAGCTTTTTTGGTTTTCATAAGAGTTCATCTTCACCGTTGCAAGCATACAATCTTCATCTTCAGTATTTTCCTCTCCTACCTAATCTTTACCATTCTCAAACCCAAACCTTAGCAATCCACTATGGCTACTGATTTAGGGTAAATACTCGGTCTTCCAAGTCATATATGCTCCGACTTTCCAGTCGGCTAGCTACTCTAGTCGATAGATCGATTGTGGTTATCTTTGTTGTTCTTCTTCGTGCTGTTGATGCTGTTGCTGGGTGTTGTTCTCTTCTATTACTAAGTCTTCTATGTGGTAGTGTGTTTTAGTTTGTTCTCAGCTATATGGTGCCTACTCCAACATCATTTGTTGCTTCGTCTCTTCTTCTTTCTCAGTTCTCTAATGGCTCTCTCTTAGCAACCCTTCTTCGACTTTCACACATCTCTCTCACAAATTGGGTTGTGGTAACAATCACTTTTTAGTATTTATCCTCGGGCGATGGTCACATTGGTCGCCGAGGTGGTCATGACTCTGTTCTTTTTGTGCTCACACAACTTCCTTTCATGTACTGCTTTGTTCTGCTAGTCAGTTATCTTCTCCAGTTATTGTCTCGACTTCATCTTCCTTCGACCTCTCCTTCGTGCCTTCGAATCTGGCGCCCCCCACTCATATCACTCTTGACTGATCATTTTTTCCAATGCTAGTTTTCCAAATACATTGTTGTAGCTAATGGAGATACTGCACCGGTGGTTGGCTCTTGCACTGTACTGATTCATGCTTCAGTTTAATATCCATCTCCGCTTCGTCCTAGCGGTTGCCAACTCCGACTTTAATCTTATTTTGGTTTATCATCTTACTCGGAATTGCAAATTGCAATTGCTCTGTTGCCTTTTCTCCTTTGTTATGTGCGATCTCTACACTCAAGACTACAGATTGGCACTGTCGTCTTCGACATCCTCCCCCCTCCACACTTAGATTTATGCTTCAGAAATTGTCACTTTCAGATTTTACTTGTGAGGCATGTATTTATTATTCCTTTTTCCCTGTTTATGAGTGCAGTTACTCTTCTTTCTCTCTGGTACATTCATATATTTAGGATCCATAGAAATTGCAAAGTGTATATAGATTTTATTGTTTTGTTACGTCTATTGATGATTACTCCCAGATGACTCGAATATTATTATTTGGGATCCTTCCATAATTCTCTCCTCTTTCCGGATATTCATCAACAAAATCCGTACCCAATTCTCCACTCCTATTAAGACTCTTTGCACCGACTACTCGTGAATTTATAAGTCAAGATTTCTAGGTTCTCTGTGACACTCATGGGATTATTACCAATTCTTTCGTGCCTATATCCCTTAACAAAATGGTGTTGTCGAATGCAACGATCATATGAATGTTCCTCGTTTTTTTTGGAACTTTGCCTTGCTTACTATGTGTCATCTAATTAATCACGTCTTCTTCTCTGCTAAACCACTAGTCTCCCTTCTCTCTTCTTTTTCCTCTACAGAGTTGTTTTTGAGATTCCTAAAGTTTTTAGCTATAATGTTCATCATCTCAAACCGAGGTCTTACTCCTCTATTTGATAAACTATTTCAACGGGCATCTAAATTTATATATGCTAGATACTCAAACACATAAAGGTTAAGGATATATCTGCATCTCTCCCTCTATTTAGAAGATAGTCACATCGGCCAGTTTACCTTGCTTGAGCGATCCATATTTTCTGCCACTAAAATCTTCTCCACCTACCTTGATCACTTGTATTTTCCAATGAGCCTCCTCTTGTCCCCGCTTCAGTGTTTCCTTCTACTCCTACAGAGATTCGTATGTATATTTTATCTCATGTGCCCTCTATAGTTAGCTATTGATTAGAGTACTGGACAATTAAGAAATATGTCCAGAAAATTAGTGTAGCAGTAATGAGGATGCTAAAATATATGAGTGTAAAATTGGTAATATATTGAGATATAGGATAATAAAATGAGTCTATTCGTGAAAAGTTAGAGGTGAGACACTAGTTGGGGACAAGATGAGAGAGAATCGTTTAGATATGTGCAGTGCAACGTAGACTAACAGAGGCTCCAATAAGGATTTGTAAGCTAGTAGTTAGAGGAGCCTCTAGGACTAGATTTATGCCTAAATGAACTTGGATAGGGTTTTTTAAAGAAGGATATACGTTTTGTTAGTGTTACAAAGGACAGGGTCCTTAATAGAGCTGAATGGAAGAAAATGATTAAAACAACCAACCCAAAAAATATGGGATAAAAGTTTTTGTTGTTGGTTGTGGTGGTGTGCCCTCTAGCCAGCCTCGTCTAGATAGTGTGACACCCTCCCATTCCATCTACTCCTCTGAATGATCTTTCTATTGATTTGTGTAAAAATCCACATACTTGGACTATGCGTCATATTACAAACTTTGTTTCTTACTAACATCTTACTCTCTCCAAGTTGTTCTCTCTCTATTCTTTTACTTCGATAGAGGGCTCTACAACATCCATAGTGTCAGCCCACTATGGATGAGGAGATGCAGGCTATATGGTGTGAGGACACTTGGGATCTTGTTCCCTTACCTCATACCTCATTGTTGCTCTCGTGTTAGTTGTTGATGGGCATTTACTGTGAAACATAATCCTGATTTTCTTGAGATATTAAAAGCACATCTTGTTGATTAAGGATTTACCTAGTAGTATGGCATCGAGTATGTGGAGACGTTCTCACAGGTTGTCAAACTCGATATTGTTCATCATTGGTGGCAATTGAGTCAGTTGGATATTAAGAATGCTTTTCTCGTCGTCGTTCAGACAGAGTGTTTATATGCAACAGTCTATGAGAGTGTAGGGGCTTCTCTTGTTTGTCATTTTTGAGAATCTATCTATCGTCTCAAGCAGACTTTTCGTGCATGGTTCGATAAGTGTAGTGAGCTTGTAAGAAGATTGATTTTACTTATAGCGCCCGCTAACTCATTCACCGTCAAACTTAGGGCACAGTGGTTCTTGTCTAGGTTGATGATATTATCATTATTGGAGATGACTCGGCTCATATTTCCAAGGTTAAGTAACATCTATCTACTCACTTTTATACCAAAGACCTTGGACACTTGTGCAATTTCTTGGGCATTGAGGTTTCTCGCAAGGGTGATTCTCTTCTTTAAATATTGTTTGGACCTCTTGAAGGATTAAGGGTTCCTGAGCTACAAACCTGCCGATACTTGTGGAATAGAATGCGAAACACTTCAGTCTCGGCTCCTCCTCTTATGCTCTTCTTGCTTTTAGCTCCGTCAGCCTATATGTGCAACCACCACGGATCTCTTGTCTTCATGACATCTAGCTTATTCTTTGTTATCTGAATAAGCCTCCTGGTCATGGCCTGTCTATCAGCTGTCTCCCCGGCATATGTTGATAACGATTATGTTGATTTTGTGGATGGTCGTCACTCGACTAGTGGCCTATGTACGTTCTTTGGTGGTAAACTAGTCACATTGCACAACAAGAAACATATTGTATTGGCTTCTACCGAAGGCGAGCATCTCTCAGTAGCCCACACGATTTATAAGCTTAGATGGTTGCGAGTCTCCTCTCTAATCTTGGTGTCCTACTCTCCACCATGTCTATCAACCATCTCCCTCTTTCTGATGGCATATGCTGATGTTGATTATGCTGATTCTATAAACGGGCGTCTCTCGACTAGTGGCTTATGTGCGTTCTTTGGTGGGAAACATGGTAGTCACACTGCGCAACAAGGAACAAACTGTAGTAGCTCACTCTTCTACCAAAGACGAGTATCGCTTGGTAGTCCATACGATTACTGAGCTTAGATGATTGAAAAGCCTCCTCTCTAACCTTGGTGTCCTCTTTACCCTGCTGCAACTACTGTAATAATAAGGCTGCGGTTCACATTGTTGATAATCCATTCTTCCATTAGCACACTAAACAATTGAGATGAATTGTCACTTTATTCGGGATAAGGTCGAATGATGTGAGATTCCACTTCATCATGTTTCTGGTACTTCTCAGCTAGTAAACTGTAGACAATAATAAACTTCTCAAACTCTTTAGAGAGGGTTTGGACTCATATATATATATATATATATATATATATATATATATATATAGCAATAGAAATATCACATTTATATATAGGTCCATACTTATTGAGATATTACGTAATAATACTAATACTTAACACCCATCCTCAAGCTGGAGCATAGATGTCAATCATACCCAGTTTGTTACAAAGAAACCGTACACGAGGACCTTAAAGAGACTTCGTAAGGATATTTGCTATTTGATCTCCGGTTCTCATGTGGTGAAATCTTATCACCCTATTTTGGTATTCATCACGAACGAAGTGGACGCGATCTCAATATGTTTCGTCCGTTCATGAAATACTGGATTGGTAGCAATGTGGATGACTGACTGGTTATCACACCACATATCTGTTGCTTCCAATCCTGCTTCTTCTTCCAGCTCCTTTAGGAGATGTTGCAAATACATCTTTACTGTGCCATGAGCAATGACTCAATATTCCGCTTCTGAACTCGATCGTTAGACCGCACTCTGTTTCTTGATCTTTCATGACACTAAATTTCCTCCGATAAATACTGAATATTTGGATGTAAATCGTCATCTGTAAGACTCGCACCCCAGTCAACATCTGTAAAACACTCGAGACGAGTACGTCTTAGAATCTCCATACGAATTGTTTTCCTGAATTTTGAGCTAGATAGCGCAAGATCCTGAGAACCGTCTGCCAATACGGAACTCGTGTAGAAGTTATAAATCTACTCACTACAATAAGAACAAAAGAAATGTCTGGACAGGTCATATCTGCCAAGTAATTGAGTTTCTCAACCAACAGACGATATTGATCCGGATTGTTAACCAGTATCCTCTTATCGGAGAGTAACTTTACTCCTGGATTCATGAATGAGATTGCGCCCTTAGTCTACATCATCTTTGCTTCAGTTAGTATGTCAAGAACATACTTCCTATGAAACATTACAATGTCTTACTCGTTCCAAGAAGTACTTCAATGCTCCCATATTTTTGGTCTGAAACTGCTAGTCCAGAAACTTTTTTAGTTCGGCAATACCTTGGCCGTAATCACGATGTCAACAACATAAACCAAATTGTATCCGTCCGATTGATGTCCGTCGGTAAAATACTGAACGATCATTCTTCGATTGGTACAAGCCAAACTGGGTAACTACATGTGTAAATCGACCAAACCAAGCACAAGGAGATTGTTTGAGACCGTAAAGTGTCTTTCGCAGATGACACTTTATTCTCCCTTGCAACGAACCCAGGAGGTTGCACCACATACACTTCCTCTTCAAGGTTCCCATGGAGAAAGGCATTCTTCACATCCAACTGAAGTAAGGGCCAATCATATCGGACAACTAACGATAAGAGCAATCGCACAGAGGTCATCCTGGCAATAAGGAGGTCTCAAAATAATCTATATTATAAGTTCGAGAATACCCTTTTGCCACAAGACGAACCTTCAGGCGATCGAGAGTGCCATCTGATTTTACCTTGATAGTGAGCACTCATTTGCAACCTACCGTCTTTTTACCGAAAGACAAATCAATCAAGTCCCATATATGGTTCTTCCGTCGCGTCCGCATCTCTTCCATAGCGGAGCACCAACCAGGATGTTGGAGTCCCTCGACAGATTGTGGAATTTGAATCCCATCAATATTAGACACCAAGGACTGAGTATGACTCGCAAGCCCTTTGTAGTTGTCAACATATAATGGATGGTAACATGCACGACAGAGATAGTCGATCGATCAGGCGCTGGTGAATCTGTGGAGTTGGAGGACTCTGATGACGACACCGGCTCTATGTCTGGTAATTCCGAATCTGACGGAGCTGGTGTTCGCGAGTTGTGGAACGGTAAGACTGACTCGATAGAGAAGGACACCCTTATGGGCGACTGCTATGTTTGAATCGGATACAGAAAAGATTTAATCTGGATAAACTTTGGAGATATATTCTTTAACTGGAGAGGATGAGGGAAACTCAGCCTCGACAAAGGTAATATCCCGAGACACGATATACCTCCTTAAAGTCGGAGAAAAACAACGATACCCTTTTTAATCCTTAGGATACCTAAGAAAAATATTCTTGAGTGCATTCAGATCTAATTTAGAAAGAGTAGTGCGAGTATCACGAACGTAACACAAGCACCCAAAAATTTTGAAGGGTAGAGAAAATGGAGTGAGATTGGAATATAACCTAGAAAAAAGAGTAGTGCCATTGAAGACAACAAATGACATTCGATTGATTAGATAAAAAGTCGTAAGAACCACATTCGATCAAATTTTTTTGGGTGTACTGACATGAAGCATAAGTGTTCGAGTTGTTTCCAGGAGGTGACGATTCTTACGTTCCGCTACACCATTTTGTTGTGGTGTGTAGGGCCATGAAGTTTGGTGGATTATCCTATGTCTAGTAAGATGGGAAGTGAATTTTCGAGACACATACAATCATTGCCACTCTGAAGACACTTAATGGAACCTTAAATTGTGTTTTTATTTCAGTATAAAAGTTACACCAGATATCAAATAATTTGGAACAATTTTTTCTTAAGTAGACAAAAGTAACTCGTGAGTAGTCATCAACAATGAAACAAGATATTTGAATCCCAACACAGATTCAATAGTGCATGGACTCCATATATCAGAATGTGCTAAATCAAAAGGAGTTGAATCAACTTTATTTAAACTTACCGGATAAGGTGCACGATGATGTTTAGATAGACTACATGACTCAAAGTAAATGAAGCTCAAAGATCCTAGTGATGGACACATTTTTTGGAGAGCTAGATGACCTAGCCGACAGTGCACAACTCAAATGGGATGAGAGACGCCGGCACAGGCAACAGATGAATTCAATTCAAACAAGTACAAGCTTCCAGCCACATGTCCCCTACCAATAGTCTTTCCAATCTTCTGGTCCTGAAAAACACAATAATCAGAAAAGAATGTTACCGAGAAGTACAAGTCACAAGTAATCCGACTAATGGATAATAAATTGAATGGGCTTTCAGGTGTGTGTAAAAATGAATTGAGTGACAGGTTGATAGAGAGACGGGTACTCCCTTTTCTATGAACTTTTAGAGAACTGTCATTCGCAACAGCAATATCTGTCACATGATCCACAGAGACAATCATGCAAAAATACCTGCATCGTCTGTTATGTGATAGACACCTGAATCTATCACTCATTGCTTCGGCCTTACCACACGTCGTTGAGTATTCGCCTATGGATCGAGATGTATAGGCTCCACCATTCCGCTGAGCATTGAATTCAGCGAATTCCGCATAGGTCTTTGAAGGCATCTTTACGGATCGCTCTTCGTCATGAGCATCCGATGCAACGTTGGCGGTAAGTGCTTTGGTACACTGTCACTGAAAATGTCATAGTTGGCCACAATTGAAGCATGTGTGTAGTTGTCCTCCATCACGGTCGCCACTATCTCGTCCACCGTAACGGCCAGCATTTCGGCCACTACGTCTATAACGCGACCTCCGCAGAATCCACCACGAACATCTAAGGCAGATCGATCAGCAGGTGTAATGCTCGTATCACTCCCAACTACTTTTGCTGTCCATTTGATACGAAAGTAGGCTTCCATCAGGATTGAAACTTCAGCCCTTGTAATAATCTGAGACCGTGCAAAATCCACATTAGGACGAAGTGAGGCTAGGTATGCCAAAGATACCTAGAGCTGCTGGCGTTAAGTCATCGTCTCATTGAGATCCGTCGTCAAAGATAACACGCGATCCACCTCATCAGTCATGGCCTTAAAGTCTTGGAAGTGATCCTGATGTGACTTGCCCCCTTGATCAGCTCGGTAGATGCTGACAACTGCTGACAACCGAGTAATAAATACGAGACAAATTGCGCTTTCCATCATACGCGGCCGCTAGGACCTCCTATAATTCCTTCACTATCCGTGTTCTGAACCATATCCTCGACTGAAGGTTCCATCGAGTTCATCAACTGTGTGGACAGTCTGCTATCATCCGGCTCCTACTGCTCGTATGTGGGATCATCCACCTTCGGAGGATTGTCAGTGAGATGCTTTGACGACTGCATTTTCCTAAGCATCTTCTCGACCTTCTTGCGCCACGTGGAGTAGCCATTGGACCATCCAGCCTCCGATCGACAAGTCGAATCGATGAAACTGTCATACCAGTGCTTGGTGTTCCCGCCTCTGTGTTCCCGACGATGGTGGTGTAAGCATTGCTATTCACCTCAGTGCTCGACATCCTTTAGGTTCTTAATTTGACTATTGTTGCTCGGCACAACTCGATATTCACATCAACTCCGTCAATGTGCGATATTCATATCAAATCCGCCAACACTAGCTCGCGCATTCTTGACAGAGATTGAAGATGGATCACACAAGCTAGGATCAAAAATTCACGCAAAATTAGTTTGCTCTGTTAAATTCACGCACAAGCTAGGATAAAAAATTTACGCAAAATTATCATAGCAGTTTGCTCTCTGAAAAATTCAACTCCAACATATTTTTGTACATCAGTGGCTAGGGGGGCTGCGATGGCGGGATGGCGGCGAGGGGGTTGCGGCGGGTAGTTGGCGGCTGGATAGAGGCGGCAACGGTAGCGGTGGGCAGTAGGCGGCGGGATGGAGGCGGCAGTTGTGGTGGTGGCAGTTGTGGTGGTGGGAGGGGGAGACTGGCGGCTAGGGAGGAGAGACCGCTGGCTGGGGGTGGGGGCAGGAGAGGCCAGAGACTAGGATTGAGAGAGAGAGAGAGAGAGAGAGAGAGAGAGAGGGGGGGGGGGGGGGGGGGGGAACAGTGGCTAGGGTTAAGGATTTTGGTTCTGATACCATGTAGAAAATAATAAATCCCTCAAACTCTTTGGAGAGGATTTGTACTCATATATATAGCAATAGGAATATCACATTTACATATAAGTCTACACTTTTTGAGATATTACTTAATAATACTAATACTGAACAAAAACATTCTCACCAAGGCATGCCTCCTACCTTTACTTTCTCCATAAGTTGGCCATTCTTGACATATATGCTTCAACTTGTGGAGGAGTTTCGGAGGATGCAAATAACTCTCTTTTGTTACTAGTTTATATTTTATATTTGTTAGTATTTTCCTTATGTTTGGTACCACATCGGGAGGGGAACATACCCTCTCCTATATATATTGTATTCTATTTTTTTTTCCTAAGTGTAATTAAGTCTATTAGGTTGGGCCAACTTCTCAATAGCAGGAACTGACATGAAATAGACCCAAATTCTCTTCAGTATCCATGGTGTCCGAGTGTTTTGCTTTATGGGAATCGCACTGCTACGGGACGTAGATACATTATTGATATTATTCCTTTTATAACATTTCTTCATCTAATTGCACAGATACATTCATGATATTATTCCCTTTATAACATTTTTAGGTGTTAGCTGAAGTTACATTCATGATATTACACCCTTTATAACGTTTTTATTCTCTATCTGCAGTAAATAACAGGGGAAGGTTTGCACCCGGTAGAGGGGGTGGGTTTCGTGGTGATGGAATGAGAGGTCGTGGCAATCATGGAGGTGGGAGGGGTTATGGAAGAGGGGATTACAGTAACAGGGCAGAGTTCGGAAGTAGAGGTGGTGGTAGGGGAGGTTCTTCAAACCGAGGCGGCGATGTTGCGTATCAGAGGTTTGATCCAGCAAGTGCCAGTGGTGGCCGTGGAAGCCGCTCTGGATCCTTCATGGGCAATCCATCCACAGCTCGGGTGCCTGCTTCTGCTTGACACTTTTTAAGTAGAGAAGCTGTGATGTAGTTCTTAGGATTTTTTTTCTTTTGGTTTCTTCCAGAAGTTATTGCTGAGATTTGTATACTCCCTAGTTATTACCTCCTTTTGTTTCAAGGCTGAAGTCATGGAAGATGTTATAAGAAGAAGTCTTTTCGCGTCTCCCACCCAGTTAATTGCTTGGCAAAGTTATCTTGACCTTTGCCTCATGACCTATGTATGTCTTTGTAGAGTATGAATATTGTTCACAGCATAGCTCCACATTGATAGGTAGTTGATTCTTCTTTTAGAATTTTTTGGAATTTTCAGTTAGTTTTGTATTTTTCTTTACCATAAGACTTGAAATTTGGCGGACATTTCTATAAAAGATGAGTTGGGTGGAAGTGAGTGCATTCTAATAATATAAGTATATTTACGTATGTCATTAATTAGTCTTCTTGGACTTCAGTTTTTTGTTTATAAATATTTGCCTGCCATTCTTGCAGTTTCGCGGACATGCAGGTATAATATGCTTACCGTGGCTTAGGAATCTCCATGGAATGATATTGAGCTTTACAGTAAAAGTGATTTCTTTGTGCTAGATGATATCGATGATAAGGAAATGCACAATCGTGTGGGGGACTGGAGGACGTCTAGGGGAGATGTTGGGGTTGGGGTTTATTGAAATTATTCTCTAGAAATGGTCGTACATTTATGTGACAAATATTAATATAAGATTTATTTTTATTGTCTTGTACATATGGAGAGTGGTAGCCTATGTGGTTGGTATAGTGAAATATTTTATCATAGAGCAATGTTTAAGCTCTTCATGAAACACGTGTTTTAATCCATTTTTTGGGAACTTAATTTTTGGAGTTAGGTTCCGAAGGGGTCTAACGACTCGATCGAGGGCGGGAAGAAGGGCGCAAAGTGGCGTATTTTGCACTTCGTACGTACGCATCGGGTGTGAGATTACGTTTTTGCGCATTATTGCGTCGTTTTCGTGTGGGTTCGAGAGTTGCACGGGACTACGGTTTCATTGGAAGGGTGCTCCCGAGGAGTTGTGGTTCAAACATGATTGCTGCTCCCACGGAATTGATGTTCGCACGAGATGACTACTTCCGTGGAATTGTTGTTCTTGCAAAATGTTTGTGCGTAACTGTCAACTTACGGGGTTACGATTGTAATCGTACACTTAATAGGGAGTTATTCTCCGAATTTACTAGGGGGTTGGCTCTCCCATATAATCTCAAGTCTTTCCCTTTTGGAGATTAGACTTAGAGATTATTTTACTATGAGATGAGAGTTAGCAACTGTCAGCAGAAGTGACTGTGTCATCTCTCCGTCTACTCTGAGAGTCCAAGTTCTGATCGTGCGAGGGTGACAATGAGCGTTCCAAAAATTTATTTTTTAGCTTGCTGGTTCCTGGGAGTATATCGACAAAAAATGTCGAATTTTGCTTTGAGCAACGGTAATCTTCATCACCCCAACAACAATTTTTGTTTTGAGTTTCTGATTCTATTCCTTATTGTAGCAATTGTGTTGCAGAAGTTTTAAAGTCCTAAATTTCCATAAGCTTGTAATCTCATTCAATTCTTAGTTGTTGTAATCGTTATGTTTTGTTTTTTATGTACTTTTGTACGATCTTTGTAACTCGACAATAACAATTTCAAAGCAAGATTCGAGCAACAAAGATGAAAATCGTGTAAGTCTCCTCGACACAATTTTTCACAAACTCAAGAAATTTGATGAAGAACATTACAACAACTGGTTAGTCTTAATTTTTAACTTGTCAACATGATTACGTGTTGACGGATCCAGAACTTACCAACGTGATTACCTCACAGCAGAAATGGAGGAGAGAGAACAACCTGTGCAAGTTATTGATTCTCAACTCCTTGGATAATTCCATGGAAGAGTCGTACAACAAGAAAGTGTTTGCGAGAGACGTCTGAGAGTCTCTTGAAAGATATTACAAAGATGACAAAAATATGTCCAAGATTCATCTCGTCAACAAATTCATGAAAATGCAATTTGAAGATAACAAGACAATGTCACCACAAGTTAAAGAACTGCTGAAGTTGCAACAAAAGCTTGAGGAGGAGGATATACCTCAAGCAGATAAGTTGATGGTGGGGGCCATCGTCTCCAAGCTCCCTCCTGGATGGATAGGTTCACAATCAACATATACCGCAAGAAAATAGAGATCATGCTAGAAGACCTTCTACACTTTATTCGTATTGAAGATGAAGTGAGAAGACAAATCAAAATGGACACCATGTCCAAGCAGTTTGTAAGGAAAACATGGTGCCATATGAAGATTCCAAGAAGAAGCAGAAGGCTTCCTATAACAACAAAAAGAAAGAATCCAATCATCTAAAGGTGAAGTCAACGTTTTTCAATCCAAAGTCAAACAATGACGGAGCTTGCTTCAAGTGTGGCAAGAATGACCACTTCAAGAAGAACTGTAGGTCAAAGCCTAAACCAAAGCCAAAAATGCAAGTTGGGCTTAACTTGGTTGCTGTGATTGTGCATGTTGACTCATCTGGCATAGAAACAGCTTAGTGAATGGACACTGGTATATCTTGTCACGTGTGTTCAAAGGAATTGTGTTTCCATTACAAAAAGTGTATGAACTTTTTATAACATTTGATTCAGTACGAAAGAATCCTAAGAATACAAGAAATTCTAAGTACAATAAAAATCTAGGAAGTGTAGCGGTGGAGATCAAGCCTACGATCGACTTATCTACTCCGTTGACGATCTAAATGCAAAGACT
Organism: Iris macrosiphon; assembly: GCA_036927795.1. Classification (NCBI taxonomy): domain Eukaryota; kingdom Viridiplantae; phylum Streptophyta; class Magnoliopsida; order Asparagales; family Iridaceae; genus Iris; species Iris macrosiphon. Next base: position 225,141,051 of record JAYESA010000004.1, on the reverse strand, counting down.
ATAAAACTTGCTAACTCCGGCTCACGGGCACAAAAGGCAGCAAGGAGGCTCAACACTGAAACTTTCGATCTCACTGATTGTAAAAGATGATTTGGGAAGCAGATGTTCTAGCTATTTACAGACATTCACATTGAAACGACTATGCCTGCATAAAAGTTGAAAATATACTATTTTCTGCTTCTATACGCATAAGGACTGCATGCACATAGGGTTCTGCAATAACTCCAACGCATATAGTGGATTTGAACGTATGTGCGCATCACGGTCTACCCGACACGTGGCATGTGTTACAAAAATTCAAAAGTCCACATTAATATGACTGTTGTTATCTGAAATGTATATGCACATTTAATGCGCATTATTCCCTTGTATTCATAGCTGCTCAACTGTGCATGATGAGGAAAGAGAACTTCAAGGATTTGCTCACGCATGCATCCTTATGCGCTCTTGGCCGAGCGATTGTGCATAATGCCACGTGGCATCGATATGATGTATATAAATGAAACATAATGATTACACTGACGTAAGCACTGACGTTTCTGTGTAACTGTCGTCTGAACGAATTACGAAGCGGTACGACTTTTAATGAGCTCCCAGTACTCGCATGACCATATGTGCATAGGTTAGAGCGCATAATCCAAAGTTCACTGACTTTGGCACATGTCGCATAGGCTTTTGCCTATAGCATAAGAATCATTATCTTTTTTCCTTTGGCGCATAGTCATCCGTGCATAGCTAATTAGCGCATAGCATATGGGCTTCTGCATAAAGCTCCCAACGTTTACTGTCTTTAACGTTTAGCGCGCATAGAGTCGGTCTTCACTAAGCTAGTAGTTTCCACGCAAAGCTAACATGCGCATGCAAATTTTTATGCTTCTACAAGACCCCCTTCAAAGTTTTCGAAACTTAAACAAGTTCAAAAATACTTTGAAAGAAGTATGGAAGAAAAAATAAATCATGATCATTAAGAAGTTTGACGCATACACTAGTAATTAGGACATATGCGCATAGAATTTTGGCATATAGACTTCGTGATCCAGGCTACCAAATTTTGTGATCCTCCTCGATCTTCGTGCCGACAAATAATCTATTTGAATTTCGAAGCAACGCCGGCACATAGGCTTGACAATCGAGGCATCTCTTTAGCACATAATCAGCGCATATCGAGGCGTTGCTTGCGTGTGAACGCATCATTTGCACATGGACCGTCGTCATTAATGCGCATACAAACATCCACTGATGACGCATAGTCTTGGCTATAAATAGTTCCCTGAGAAGAGAGATAAAACTAGACTTGCTCTCTATTGTTCAAGCTAAAAAATTTATGAACTTTCTGTTCTTCAAACTCCATTTTCTCTCTAAATGGCCTAGAAGCTTCCTTCTCCGTCACCAAGAAGTCTAGCAAGGGCAAGGTCATTGAGCATGTCGTCGACCCATTGCCGCCGTCGACCGACTATCCTGACGTCCAAGCTCTGATCGAAGGTTGGAAAATGCCTTAGTCTTCATTTCTGCCACTAAAAGAAGAAGATGATGACTTTTATGCTCGTATGCTCTCAAACACATAGACACAAGTGTACAACCATGCACATGGATAAGCAATTATCGTGAACATGCACATGGTACTTATACCTGCTTATGCGCATGGGCGTTGCTGAAAAGCTTCGCCATGAATATGCGTAGACAACACAATTTCCAGTATGTGCATTGATGCAGTTGTCTTTGGACGCTCATCGTGAACATGTGTTGAAAATAAATGCGCGACTGCTCCATGCATGGATGTGGCCGTATTTCTGAGATGCTACATTATGAACATGCACAATAGTCATTTTGCGTATACGTCCAGAATACTTGTTTCTGCGAATGAGATAATCTGCGCATGAACAAGTTGTTTCAGACTTAGAAAATAGCTTAAAGTTGCGCGCATGGCTTCGTCTGTGCATGACCGTCTATGCGTATAGCTCCTTATGCGCATAGAGCTTTTCTCTTCAATTTTTTTTGAGTTTTTTTTAGACAATTCTAACAACTCTTTCATCTTCAATGTTGCAGTCTCATTGTCTGTGGCTCCATTGGGAGAGACGCTCCTGGGATCTGTAGAGGGAATGATCGACACGAACTATATCGACAACATGGTCGATTCTGCCATAGACCAGATCAACAAAGAGCAACCTGCAGGGTAACATGCTATGATAGCCCAATAGGATAATAGTTTTCTAGTGGCTCAGATGGACAATAAAAATCTTCATGGAGAAGGTTCTGAGACTTACAAGAAGCCAACCTTCTTATTTGGGGACGCATTGACTATAACAGCTTTTGAGTCCACTGCGCTAAAATAAAAGTGGACCTTCGAGTCCAATGACGTACTGATGCATATGCCAAATATTGAGCGTCACTACTCGCTGTCAATATACGCTCAAGTAACCTCCCAGAGAAAAAATAGACTAGGATCTCACCCCAAGTCTGTCGGGAGTATTGATTGGCAGAATTTGCCACAAGCACAACAGCGACAATAAGGACCTATTTGACTGCACGAAGGAGTTAATCTCTTACACCATGCGAGGACGGATGCCTGGCTCAATCGTCAGCAACGTAGGGACTAATCTCCACGCAGCTGGTATGTATACGTAGGATACTCCAATATATGGCACCCATGAATACTCACGTACGATGTATAATTAATATATCTCACAATATATATATATATATATATATATATATATATATATATATATATATATATATATATATATATATATAAAGTCAATGGGTTCACTATATCTCATCTACAGATAATAAAGGAAATAAACTAATCAATAGATCAAAATGATCAAGTCTGAAATAATCCAAGAAATAATAGTCGGGTGGAGACCAATCCACTACCAAGCGACTATATCAAAACAAAAATAACATGGAGTCCGACCTCCCAAGTAAAATAAAATAATAAAAAGAGAAGGTATCAACTAAATGATCCATCAACTAGAAGATATAAAAAAAAACTCAACTGATCTCGGAGGGTAAGACCTCCTCGGCTATTGGTAAAGAATCTGTCACGTCCAGTCCCAAAATACGTAGGACTAGGAATACGTAAGCATGATAGCCGTATGTATATGACAACTCTAATATATGAAAACCATAACACATACGTACGCTGTATAACAATTCACAAGTGGTATATATTGTCAACATAAGTCTCAGGGCATAACTAAATCTCATCCACAGAAATCATAAAGAAATAAATGATCAAATATGTCAATGAACCAAATATGAAATAGTCGAGAAGAACTAATAGTTGGGTGGAGACAAATTCACTACCAAACTAAGATATGAAAGAAAACATAATAAGTACATCATCTAATTATTAGAGAGGCTTGAAGGAAAGACCTCCTCGAAAGAGAATGAAGTAGCAAGTCCTGGTCCGTGCTCCTGCGAATAGTCATGATCATCTACACCTGAAAATGGACCAGGTCCTCAGAGGTACGTAACAAGATACATAAAAGCATGCATAAATGATCAAATATGTCAATGAACCAAATATGAAATAGTCGAGAAGAACTAATAGTTGGGTGAAGACAAATTCACTACCAAACTAAGATATGAAAGAAAACATAATAAGTACATCATCTAATGATTAGAGAGGCTTGAAGAGAAGACCTCCTCGAAAGAGAATAAAGTAGCAAGTCCTGGCCCGTGCTCCTGCGAATAGTCATGATCATCTACACCTGAAAATGGACCAGGTCCTCAGAGGTACGTAACAAGATACATAAAAGCATGCCATAATATACTGAAAATAAACATCCAAAAAGGTCTCATAACCGTTCTATATGAAATACACTTTTGAGGACGACATCCTAATGAGGAGCTCTCGACTCATACAGGTGCTCGACACACATAGGTCTCAACCGAGTCACTAGCGGCCAATCTAGAGAAAAAGTAAATAAATACAAGGCACACCTCCGTGGCCAACTAGAGAAAAAATAAATAACAATGAGAGCCCCTACGCTAACAACTATCCTCCCCACCCCATTCTCCTATACATGTCGCATCCACAACACAATCCAGCTACTACGTCGAGACAGAGTGCAAGTATCGGCGTCGTAACTTTGGTTCATAGCCTATCGTAGCAGAATAGCCCAACCCTACAACCAAACAAGGACAAGGATTGGACCACCATACCACGATAGTCCATGTTCCTGGACTACTAATAACTGCTAAGTCTTCTAACATGCATCTTTATTAGCAGTTATATCCTATCCGTCGCACGTCCTATACATACTAGTGGCCAGCCGAATACGCAAGTCCGTGTCCTACATGAGACTCACAACTCGTGTAAGAATGTGTCATGGTCAAATGAAACATAAACATGTCTCAAAATTATGGGGTAGTCTCTTAAATCAAGGTCAACATGTACAGTAAAAATAAAGGACAAATAACGACGCATACTGTCGTCGCACCCAAGTTTTCCTAGACGCGCAATTTAATAATATACACAAATAAGAAAACAAATGACATAAATAAGACATGCATATGTAGATGTAAATAAATAATAGTAGTGGTAATGTATACTTGCCTGTTATGTCCATGCTGAGTTGCGATCACAAAGTTTAACCAAGATCTATCCATGAACCAACAATCTTTGACCATCATGAATATCTACCAAGTCCAAAGAACATACAAATAAATATCATACACAAATATAATTACAAACAACCACTACTAACTAGGAAGGTGAGATTAATCTAAATCGTCTATCATCTATGTCACCTAAGTCATTTATTAGTTATAACATCTAGAACTAAGTCAAATGTGTCTTCTATAATCAATATTTATTATTAAAATTCTGAATTATAAGTTATACCTAAACATAAATCATGTTTTCAAGTTCAGGATTCGTGGCACACAAATCAAGGCATTCTGTTGACCAAAAAGTCAATCGAATCAAATCCTGGATTTGTGTATGGAATCCTATATATTTCAGCATTACATGAATGTTGGAATTGATGGTTTCACAAAATCACAAGTCTGTAAAGAGTTATAGCCAATATGGCATATGACAGTTTTTGGTGATTTTCTAGTAACTTCTAGGTTGCACAACTTTTTCAGAATAGTAAACTAGCATATTTAATTCTAGAAAAAATATATGTCGTGGTTCATCGTATCATCTTTTAGAAACTTCAAACGGATCATGATTCCAAGTTCGAAATCTCTCGAAATCTCGAAAACAACGAAACATGTTTGATTTTGGACAACTAAAATTCCACGAATTTTACAGAATTTTGTGTAAATAATTATTAAAATTAAATTATATATTCTGGAAGCTAACCTCAAGACGGTTCCAACGCAAGAAAGGGAAATACATTTGCAGTCCGGAGTAGGAGATATGGCTTTTCGAAGTTGAAGTAGACCCTAGATGAAAACCTCCACAAACCTCTCTCTCTCCTCTCTTAAATTTGGCGGAAATAAGAAACCATAAACATCTCTACACATATATATATGCTGCAGCTTACGGGTGGGCCAGGCAGGTAGGGTTAGGGCTGATTGTGTATGCTGACTGGGTATTTAAATAGGTTTTGATATACTGAAATTTATTTATTAAGCAGTTTTAACCTAATTAACTCCAAATGAATATGCAAAAATATTAAAAAATTTAGAAAAATTCAGAAAATGTACAATATCATTATATACCCTAAAAAAAAAAAAAAACTTGGGGCCATTTTCTGGTCATAGGCTTCTACAGTAAATTCTAAAAGTCCTAGAAAATTAGTTATTAGCCTATTTTAAAACCAAATAAAATTTGGAAATTATAAATAAATTAAAGAAAATAATTAATCCTAAAATAAATATTTGATAGATAAATATGCAAGTATGGTCTCACAGTAAATCATGGAAGCCCTAAAAAATTATGTTTTCTAGGTTTTAAATACCCAAAAATTCTAAAAAATTCTAAGAAATTCTAAAATAGCCTAAAAACGATTCTATATAATTATTTATATAATTAATTAAATCAAAGAAGTTATTTTCTAATTAACCAACAAAATAGCCAAAAAAATCTAATAATTTAATAAAAATATTAAAATTAGGGAATTTACATTCTACCCAACTTACAAAAATTTTATCCTCGAAATTAAAGCTAAAGCATAATTTAAGAGTAAGTGGATTTCATGCAGCAGAAAAGAGTCAAGTACGAAATATCGTGCCTCAACTTGGAAAGAAGAAAATATAAATCATGCATTCAATTCTACATGCCAGTCTAATCTGCTCTAAGTAAGGTAATATGGCATAAATAAGTTTTAGTACAAGGAGAACTTGCACATGGAATCGAGGATACGAAGAATACGATAGAGGAGATGAGTAACCCAAGGGAACGAGGTGTTAATAGGAAGAATAATACTACTAATGCTACTTATGTTATCTACCATTTTCATGGGTATATCATCTAGTTAAAAATTAACCTATCATTATAGCTTCTAAGTCACCCTATACATATATACAATTCTACATCTATCTATACTCCTAAATTTTGTTTCATAATGGGGTATATATCTAGTACTATCCATATGTCAAACTTTCGTCAAGCACGAGCGTTCGTATTTCCGAAATAGGGAAAGACGAAAAACAATAATAAGGAGTTCAAGGAAGACGTGGTCGAATACAAATACGAGGTTCAAAGGCGATTGAAGAATTCAAAAGAGAGTTGTCAAGGTAGTTGTGGATTGAGGTCATATTTTGGTAAATTCCCTTTCGTAGGCTCATATTAGTACACCTACATACCCAATATGATATGCTCGGACCTATCTAGAGGGCAAGTATGTTCGTCTAATAAGCTAAGTCAACTATATCTCAATCCACGTAAAATAGTCATATGAAGAGCGAATCAAGTGCACTAAGGTTGATCAGACCGTAATACACAGATTCTAATTAGACAATATATTAGTGGACGTCATCAATAACACATATGTCATGAATAAGCTCGATAAAAGAATAAGCTTACAAAATTAGGCTATAATAGCAGATTCAGTCAAGATAGTCAAATATATATATATATATATATATATATATATATATATATATATATATATATATATATATATATATATATAAGTACGGGGGATTATAATGAATGAAAGTACAAATATTTTAAGTTCATCAAGAATCTAAGACTCGTCCGGTGTTTGTGCCTCTACTGTTGTCATACTAACTTCTTGTCTAAGTCTATGGTCGACCAAATGGGGTATGGACCTCTAAAACTCTATAGTCTAGGTAACCACTTTATTCTTACACTAGCATATATTCAGTGATTCACTAATACTTCATTAATGGGTCATAAGGACAATGCGATGCGAGGTTGTGAGGCATGCTACCCAACTTACAAGAACTTAACTAATAGTGTAATTGACCAATAGAGCATATATACCTAGTACAAGTCACCTTCCTAACCCCTATCAAGCATGAAAGAGAAGATAAGAGTTACGTTGTAAAATGATCAAACAAGATTCAATTCAAGCAGTCAAAAGAGAGTTCGAAAAGGAATTCAAATGAGGTGATTAAATAAGTGGATGAGATCCTATACTCTAATCCTATTTGCAGGCTTGCTCGGTACAGTAACGTAACCGAAATAATATGCTCTCGACCTACATGGGCCACCACAAAAATATGTCAAGCCCAGTCCCAAAATACGTATGACTAGGAATACGTAAGCATGCCAGCCATATGTATATGGTAACTCCAATATATGGAAATAATAACACATACATACACTGTATAATAATTCACAAGTGGTATATATTGTCAACATAAGTCCCAGGGCATCACTAAATCTCATCCACAGAAATCATAAAGAAATAAATGATCAAATATGTCAATGAACCAAATATGAAATAGTCGAGAAGAACTAATAGTTGGGTGGAGACAAATACACTACCAAACTAAGATATGAAAGAAAACATAATAAGTACATCGTCTAATTGAAGGACCGTAAAGCAACTCTAGGGGGGAGGGGGTGAATAGAGTGCAGCAGAATAATCTACCTAATAAAGATTATTAGAATGAAGGCAGTTGCTAACTAACAGTGTATATAAAGACAGTAAAATAAAGTAGTAAAGTAGAAAGAGAAAGCAAATGCAAACACCAAGATGTATATACTGGTTTTCCTCTGAGAGGACTAGTCCAGTCCTGAGAACGCAAGTTCAGAGTTTATCCACTATAATCATCAATAGTAAATCATAAGCTTTGATTTGAAGGCTTGCCACTTCTTTACACCACGAGGTTTGATCCGAAGTCTCACAAATTCACAGCTAGAGAGAGAGTAACTGATGAAACCAAGCTCTTTATAACTCTGAAGACTTCTAGACCGAGATCGCACTTGGCACTAGGAAGGCTAGGGAGTTGCGCTTGGAGATGGGAAAGTTAAGGCTTAGATGTTTGCTTACAATAGGATAGAAGATTAAGAATCGTTGAGTGAGTAGGAATATAGAATTCAAATACTATTTATAGTGTGTAGGCAGACAGAATTCGGCCTGAATTCGGATGGGGTTTAATTCAAATTTCCAACCGCTGGGTCAAGAAATCAGGAGCTAATTGAACTTGTTGATTTCATACCAAAAGGATAACCGAGTTCGGTCCGAGTTCGGCATGAGTTCGGCCCGAGTTCGATTTCTAAGTATGGTAGACTTTGTTAATGAATGTGGCCTGATTTGGTGGATAGGTTCTTTGGTTTATTTAAGTGGTCTAGGTATCTGGGTATAGGTACTTGATTTGCCAGTGCGATTCAGCTTACATCAATCCTAGACTCAAATAAATAAAAGATTATATTTGAATAGATGCAATACAAACGACATGTAATAGCAGTATTGGGGCTTTAGATCGCGATATATCAATGCATGATTTAGTTAACTATCAAAATCAAGTTGACTGAGACCAGATGGGCCAACAATCTCCTCCATTTTGATAATTGACAAACTATAAATGATACTGCAAGTCTTTGATATGCAAGGTTCCCCCGTAACTGTGGAGTAGTTGATATGCTGAAGGCAACGTCTGTCAAATATTATCTTGTATGCTAGTATCATGTATGTCTTTCTCTTCCGTTATCATTTGATCGAAATGACATGCTCCCCCAAAATCGGTGAGATGACAAGAAAAAAGAGAGAGTAAAGTATATACATGATAATATATAAGGACAAAAGAAAATTTCTTTAAACTTTATTCATTTGAAAATAAAACATACAAAAGCAGATGTGTAGTTGAAACATCATAGTAGAGCATCTAAAAGTAAACTTTTTAAACATTCAAATCCCTTGAGTAACTAGTTGTCATTTTTTTTATCTTCATCATCAGGTTCAACTATTCTGTTTGGATCAAAGAAGGCATCAGCTAGATCCAAATATCGCTGAATATAGGGGTGATCAATACAAAATCCTTGTTGATTCAGATTCTGGGTCGTAACAAGTTCTTCAATAGAATATTTGAATATTATTGGTGTAAATATTTGTACGGGTAGTAACAAGTTCTTCAAGTTGGAGTTTTTGAAGAATAGGTAGATAGTCTTTGTATTGGAAAAAAAAATAAGATGGCCAAGACATATGTGTTTCTTAGAGAAGTAATTAAACCAATCATTTAAAATTTCGAGGCTTCAAAAAGTGAAATCGTCGAATTCTCATATGTTTGGCATAACGGGACAGAAAAGAGAGTCGGAAAAGGAATCTATTTTCCTTTTAGGGGCCATTTGGAGAGGATGTAGGAGGAAAAACTAAGTTTATTTTTGGAGGGGGTGATAATTTTTGTTGGTCTGAATGAATAAGCAACAAAAAGATCAATAAATAGAGTAGCAGAAACCTAAATTAGGAAGAAGATTAATGACATAGCATGACATTTATTTCCAGAATCTTAATGTAACTTTAATCAATATTATGCCTTTCTTGACTTGATATAAATACAGAATAATAAGTGCTGAACTTAAATCGTACATTTTCGAGAGTTTAAATCATATCGGAGTAGCTGTAGGGGCCGGATCCTAGCTAGTGGTGGTCCGAAGACACTTAAATACCGTATCGCTTAAGGTTATTTAACCGTTTGACAGAAGGGCCCTTTCGGCTTGTATCCAAAATTTTCAAAATATTTTAAAAAGTGTGATAAAAAATTTGTAAAGCATCTTATGATTCTTATATTTTATCAGAATCCAAAGGACCTAATTCTCGACGGATAAAGTTGAATCAAACTTTAGCTAAAGGTTTAGTAAAGATGTCTGCTAATTTATGTTTCGTGTCCACACACTCTAAACAAATATCTCAGTGTAATTGATGATCCCTTAGAAAGTGATATCTGATTTCTATGTGCTTAGTGCATGCGTGGCATACTGAATTTTTGGTGAGATTAATGGTGCTAGTGTTATCACAGAAAATAGGAATATTCTTATAGTGCAGATTAAAGTCTTCTAGGGTTTGCTTCATCCATAAAATTTGATCACAACAACGTCCTGCGGTGATATACTCAGCCTTAGTTGTTGATAATGCAAAAAAAATTTATTTCTTGCTAAACCATGAGACTAGAGACTTTACTAGGAAAATGACAGGTGCCGTTAGTGCTTTTTTGATCAACTTTGCATCCAGCAAAATCATCATCAAGTAACCAGCGAGATCAAAGGACGTGGTTTTGGGATACCATAAGCCTGCCGATAAAGTTTCTTTAAGGTATCTAAAGATACGCTTAACTGTGCACAAATGTGATTCCTTAGGATTAGCCTGATATCCAGTACAAAAATATACATCAAACATAATGCCTGGGCGACTAGCAGTTAGATATAACAAATTACCAATCATACCTTGTCACTACCATATTTTATAGGAAAGGGTATTTTAGTAATTTCATAATTAATTAAATATTATGCATGATAAATAATTATTTGTTGTATTATTTAATTGTTGTTAGATGTTAGTGGACCTAACTAGTTTAGTTTAGACTCATGGACCAACATATATTAATTGTTAGAATTGAGCCCATTTAGAAAGCCCATTGATTAGGAGGATAATTAAAATTAATGAAACCATTAGACTAGAAGCTTTCCTCCTTAATTATTTCTTCATGAGAGGCCCCAAGGGGTATAATAGATATTACATAATAGCTTGAGGAAGGGGTAAGGGGACGGCCTTTTAAAGAGGGGGGGGGGGGAATATTTCTCTCCTCTTTTCATTTGAAAACTAGATCTAGAATTTTCCTCAACCAAATTTCTTCATTCCCACTTCATTTCCCTACCAAATTTTATCCCAATTCCTTCCCAAATCACCATTGGAGGCTAGTGGAGCAAGGATCTAGAAGGAGGAAGCAAGGATCTACAAAAAGGAGCAATGATCTACAAGTTGGAGGCCAATTTTATCACATTTGGAGGTTGCATTGGGAATCCATCTTCCAGTAGGTACAATTTAGTTTTTTCCCTTAATTTAGGTTATAAATCTGAGATTTAACTATGAGGAATCAACCCATATGCATAGGCTACCCATAGGATTTGGTTTTGTGTTCATATGAGGCATATTGAGAAAGTTATAGTGCTTTTTGTGTCAATTTTGGAAAAATTTCGAGATTGACAATTGTTGTGTGTGCCAATTGGTCCTATAGATCAATTTGGCATGTGCTTGTGTGTTTGGGGCTAGTGTCGTATCCACAATTGGGCACGTGTAGGTCGTATCCCAACAATTTGGTGATACATGTTGATTTGGGGGTTTTTTCTCCGATACGGAACTTTGAGCATGTCATATTTTGATACGGACATGTAGATTTGTGTTTGACTCTTCATATTGTTCATAAATAATATTTTAGACTTGCTCGTGTCCTTCGGGGTACGTTTGGATGTGTGGTGGACTCGTGTCGCAAGCGTATCCTAGATCTAGTCAGATACGAGGTGATACGTTCCATGTGTTTGTACAATTTAATTTTAGATCAAAATTCTCTTTTGCTCTTAAACTTGGTGATATGTAATTATACATATGCATATATATATATATATATATATATATATATAGAGAGAGAGAGAGAGAGAGAGAGAGAGAGAGAGAGAGAGAGAGAGAGAGGGAAAGAGAGAGAATAAGGGAGGTGAGATGGCACCTCACCCTAAAAACAAAGGTGGCGGTGACGTGGCACAATCTCAACCACACAAACGAGGGGAGAGGGTTAAGTGCAAATTGCCAATTATGAAATGTGTGGTTGAGATTGTGCCACGTCACCGCCACCCTTGTTTTTAGAGTGAGGTGCGATCTCACCTCCCTTATTCTCTCTCTCTCTCTCTCTCTCTCTCTATATATATATATATATATATATATATATATATATATATATATATATATATATATTGTTGTGTATATATATTTTTGTATTTATGTGTATGTATTGTTATGTAGCTATTCTTCTACATGTAAGATATATTTATATATTGTAGTATGTATATATATGTATATGTTAAGTGGATATTTATATGTTGTTATATATATATATATATATATATATATATATATATATATATATATATATATATATATGATATATTTATATATTGTGTATGATTATATATACGTATACGTATGTGTATTGTTATATATATGTGTATGTTACTATATATATATATATATATATATATATATATATATATATATATATATGTGAGGAGTATGTGTGTATGTATATTTATTAGTTGTAGTTATATACATATATTTTAGTACATATATATTGTGTATATATATATATAAGAGAGAGGGAGAACATGAGTTTTAGCAACGAATTATAGCGACATCAGCTAACTAACAGCAGCAGCAGCAAGAGCATTAACAGCAGCAGCAACAAGAGCATTAGCGACAGCAGCATTGGCGACACCAGGGAATTAGCAACATCAGCCGCAGCAGCAATAGCAATAGCAGCAGCAGTAGCGACGGTTGCAGCAGCAACAGCGACAGCAGCAGGATTTTGTCGCAAATAACAGCAGTATCAGCCGCAGTATCAGCAGCTATAGCGACAGTCAGCAGGGTATTTAATGACAGTTATACGATTTTGAATAAATATTAGATATTTAAATATATTAGATATATATATATATATATATATATATATATATATATATATATATATATATATATATATATATATATATATATGTAAATATGTTCATAATTGCTAATTGTGTTTTAGTATACTATATGTATAATATTTAGTTATTAGCATATATTTATTATTGGTAGTTAGTATAAACAAGGTATTGGATATTGCCTTGAGATACCAAGGTAAGTATCAAGGTATTTTAGGATACCCATTGATTTAGTGTTGGCTAGTTAGTATAAACAAGGTTACATAGTATAAACAAGGTATCAATATATATATATATATATATATATATATATATATATATATATATATATATATATATATAAAACTAATTATTATACACACGCACGCACACGCATACTAGTTACTGGGTTCACCAACACAGGGTCACACAACGCACATCAACTAAACTATCATGAAGCAACACGCTAGCCCTAATTACTATTCACATATGCACACACATAAAATCACGAAGGAAGAGGGGATAGGTACGAACCTTGGCAGGCACGCACGGGGTTGACGATGACGACGATGACGATGACGATGACGACGACGATGGTGAAGGTGATGATGATGATGATAATCGGTGATGATGATGATGGTGATGATGATGATGATGATGATGATGATGATGGTTATGATGAAGGTGATGATGATGGTTATGATGAAGGTGATGATGAAGGTGATGATGATAGTGATGAAGAAGATGATGGCTGCTGGAGTTCGGTGGCTCAGGCGAGGAGGAGGATAGGGATGGAGGTGCTGTCGAGGGGGAGGAGATGAGGGCAGGTCTTGGAGGATGGGAGAGCAAGGAGGAGAGGTGGTGGTGGTGCGGGGAGGTCCGGTTGCTGCTGCTCCGGCGCTCGGGGAGGTGCCCAGGCGATCAGGGATGAAGTCCGGTGGGTGTAGTCGTGAGGTAAAGGGGCTCGTGGTTCAGTCAGTCGGGGAAGTTCACCGGAGATGGGAGGAGGAGAAGAAGTCGGGAAGGAGACTGACAGCGGGGCTCGGGGTCGGGGACGATGACCTGCTGCTCAGGGTGGAGAAGGTGGTGCAGGAGGTCAGGATGGCCGGAGGGGATGGCCGGGGAAGTCTGGTTGTGAGGGAGGTCGGCTCACCGGGCCCCGGCGGGATTGCTCCGGTCGGCGGGAAGGGGATGAACAGGAGATGTGATGGGGGTGTCGGCTGGATTAGTTTAGGTTATGGTGAAGATGAATAAAAATATAAAGGAAGGGATATATATACATGTAGAAAAGTAGGGTTGGTTGTTGACCTAGGAAGTTGGGCCTGGTCAACATCCTCCTTGGAGTGGGCTTGGCTTTTTCATGTAGGAATTCAAAGGCTAGGATTTGGTTTGTTTCAAAATGGAGGGCCACGGTTTAAAGAGGGTTGATGTTGAGTGTTACACACTCCAAAATTATGGAAAAAAAATACATGACCGGTCAATGAAAGAAAATGGGATTTAGTTTGGTGTTGGGTCTAGTTTTGGATCAAGTTGGGTCCTTACATTAATTTAATTAAAATTAATGTAAATAGTGTTCTAAAATTAATTGGAAGTACATGAGATTAAAATTAGGTGGGACACAAGTGTCATGGATGTAGAAGACTCAGAATAGAATATTATCATAATTTGGGTTGCACAAAATGGGTTAAGATTGTGTCTCCAATTTCGATTGGAACACACAAGGATACAAAGTTGAATTTATTTGGAATTAAAAATAAACGTCTGCGATGAATATTATGCGACTAAAATGAAGCACAAGAGAGCATATTTATGAGTTACACAAAGGTCAGGATAGAAGACGGACACGTCTAGGACAAGGTTGTGAAGTTTGTTGGAAGGCAAAGACTAGGGTAGCGCTCCAAATATCGAAGCAACGATAAGGCACAACAATTAAATAAAATCACAATAATAAATTATAACCTCAATATTTAATTCTCCAAAATGCTAATTAAATCCATAACCCTATAATTTGGTCAGGGGTTCATCTAGTAGGCTTCTAGGTCTAGTCTACTAACCCATACATTAATGAACACTATATATAATATATAAAATATAACATACAATATATAAAATAAAATATACACAATACTTATAATATATATAAAATGATAAAATTACCCCAATTTCAGGATGTGGTAGTGACAGTATGAGGATGTATCTCTGAGGAGCATCAGAGCTCAGGTGAGAGCATGATTGGAGGATGATTTCACCATTGTCGATGATGGTTCTTTGCGGCATAGAGTTAGGTTGTGTGTGCCTAGTGGGGAGCTGCATGAGGAGGTGTTGCAGGAAGCGCATCGCTCTCAGTATTCCCTACATCCAGGTGCCAACAAGATGTATCAGGATATGCAAGAGAGTGTGTGGTGGTATGGCATGAAGAAGGAAGTAGAACATTTTGTATCCAGATGCTTAGTGTGTCAGCAGGTAAAAACTGAGAGGCAGAGGCCAGGAGGTTTACTTTAGCTATTACCCATTCCAAAGTGAAAGTGGGAGCACATTACTATGGATTTTGTGTCCGGACTTCCACGATCTCCAGGAGGGAAAGACGCAATTTGGGTCATCGTTGACAGGTTGACCAAGTCGGCCCACTTTTTGTCTTTCAAGGTGGATTTGTCTACGGAGAAGCTGGCAGAGATGTTTGTGAGGCAGATCGTCAGGATACATGGAGTTTCCGTCAGCATAGTCTCGGATCGGGATAGTCGTTTCACTTCTCATTTCTGGAGGTGTTTACAGGAGAGTTTGGGCACTCAGCTCAAGTTTAATACTGCATATCATCCCCAAATAGATGGGCAGTCAGAGAGGACTATTTAGACTCTCGAGGATATGTTGCGCACTTGTGTACTAGATTTCGGGGGTTCTTGGGAGGACCATCTCCATTTGGTAGAGTTTGCCTACAACAACAATTACCAGGCTAGTATAGAGATGTCACCTTTTGAAGCTCTGTACGGTCGGAGATGTCGTACTCCCTTGTCATGGGACGATATTGGAGAGAGTTTTGTTTGGGCCAGAGATGGTTGTAGATGCAGCGGAGAAGGTTTAGTTGATCAGAGACAGACTTCGTGTGGCGCAGGACAGACAGCGGCATTGGGTCGATAGCCACCAGCGACCTTTGGAGTTTGAGGTATAGTTTAGATTTTTGTTTTTTGCTTGTTATTGGTTGTTTGTTATAGATTAAGTTCTTAAGGTTGTGTTTTGTTCTAGGTGGGTGGTTTGGTGTTTCTGAGGATTTCTCGGATTTCTCCGACACGAGGCACGATTCGCTTCGGTGGAGGAGGAAAGCATAGTCCACGATTCATCGGACCTTTCACTATTCTAGAGAGGGTCGGTGCAGTTGCTTATAGACTAGACTTACCACCTGCCTTGGAGGAAGTGCACAACGTATTTCACGTTTCTCAGTTGAGATGGTACGTGGCAGATTCTAGTCATGTATTGGATCACTCGGAGATAGAGGTGGGCCCTACTCTTAGCTATCCAGAGCAGCCAGTTAAGATTCTGGATCAGAGAGAGAAGGTACTGAGGAACCAGACTATTCCTTTAGTACACGTCGCATGGAGGCATCACTCTCCGGGGGAGTCTACCTGGGAGAGAGAGAGGATGAAATGCAAGAGCGTTATCCATATTTGTTTGTGCCTTGAGGTACGTTCTTTGCTAATTAGTTATGTTCTTTAGTTCTGTCATTTGCTATGTTCTGTTATTTTCTGGGGGTAGTTTTCGTCTTTGAATTTCGAGGACGAAATTATTTTAAGGAGGGTAGACTTGTCACTACCATATTTTCTAAGAAATGGTATTTTAGTAATTTTATAATTTCATAATTAATTAAATATTATGCATGATAAATAATTATTTATTATATTATTTAATTATTGTTAGATGTTAGTGGACCTAACTAGTTTAGTTTAGACTCATGGACCAACATGTATTAATTGTTAGAATTGAGCCCATTTAGAAAGTCCATTGATTAGGAGGATGATTAAAATTAATTAAACTATTAGACTAGAAGCTTCCCTCCTTAATTATTTTTTAATGAGAGGCCCAAAGGGGTATAATGGATATTATATAGTAGCTTGAGGAAGGAGTAAGTGTCTGGCCTATTAAAGAGGGGGGGGGATATTTCTCTCTCCTCTTTTCATTTGAAAACTGGATCTAGAATTTTCCTCAACCAAAATTCTTCATTCCCACTTTATTTTCCTCCCAAATTTCATCCAAATTCCTTTCAAAATCACCATTGGAGGCTAGTGGAGCAAGGATCTAGAAGGAGAAAGCAAGGATCTACAAAGAGGAGCAAGGATCTACAAGTTGGAGGCCAATTTTATCACATTTGGAGGTTGTATTGGGAATCCATCTCCCAATAGGTATAATTCAGTTTTTCCCCTTAATTTAGGTTCTAAATCTGAGATTTAACCATGAGAAATCAACCCATATGCATAGGCTACCCATAGGATTTGGTTTTGTGTTTATATGAGGCATATTGAGGAAGTTATGGTACTTTTTGTGTCAATTTTGGAGGAATTCCGAGATTGACAATTGTTGTGAGTGTCAATTGGTCCTATAGATCAATTTGGCATATGCTTGTGTGTTTGGGGCTAGTGTCGTGTCCACAATTGGGTACGTGTAGGTTGTATCCCAATAATTTGGTAATACGTGTTGATTTGGGAGTTTTTTCTCCGACACGGGACTTTGAGCATGTCACATTTTGACACGGACACGTAGATTTGTGTTTGACTCTTCGTATTATTCATAAATAATATTTTAGACTTGCTCGTGTCCTTCGGGGTACGTTTGGATGTGTGGTGAACTTGTGTCGCAAGCGTATCCTAGATCTAGTGGGATACGGGGTGATACGTTCCATGTGTTTATGCAATTTAATTTTAGATCTAAATTCTCTTTTGCTCTTAAACTTGGTGATGTGTAATTATACATATGTGTATATATATATTGTTATGTATATATTTTTTGTATTTATGCGTCATAGATCTATGTATATACTATATGTGTATGTATTGTTATGTAGCTATTCTTCTATATGTAAGATATATTTATATATTATAGTATGTATATATATGTATATGTTAAGTGAATATTTATATGTTATTATTATATATATATATATATATATATATATATATATATATATATATATATATATATATATATATATATATATATATATATATGTTATATATATATATGTTATATATATACATGTTATATATATATATATATTTATATGATATATGTTATATATTGTGTATGATTATATATACGTATACGTATGTGTGTTGTTATATATATGTGTATGTTACTATATAGTTATTATGTACATATATATGTATGTGAGGATTATGTGTGTATGTATATTTATTAGTTGTAGTTATATACATATATTTTAGTACATATATATTATGTGTATATATATATATATATATATATATATATATATATATATATATATATATATATAAAAGAGAGGGAGAACATGAGTTTTAGCAACGAATTATAGCGACAACAGCCAACTAACAACAACAGCAGCAAGAGCATTAATAGCAGCTGCAGCAGCATTGGCGACATCAGGGAATTAGCAACATCAGTCGTAGTAGCAATAGCAACAGCAACAGCAACAGCAACAGCAGTAGCGACGGCTGCAGCAGCAACAGAGACAGCAACGGTTCAACAACAGCGACAACAATAGGATTTTATCGTAAATAACAGTAGTATCAGCCGTAGTATCAACAGCTATAGCGACAGTCAGCAGGGTATTTAATGACAGTTATGCGGTTTTGAATAAATATTAGATATTTAAATATATTAGATATATATATGTATATATATATGGTATTAATATATATGTAAATATGTTCCTAATTGCTAATTGTGTTTTAGTATACTATATATATAATATTTAGTTGTTAGCATATATTTATTATTGGGTAGTTAGTATAAACAAGGTATTAGATATTACCTTGATATACCAAGGTAAGTATCAAGGTATTTTAGGATACCCAAGGTATTGGGTTTGGGTATCTAGATTATGGTTTAGTGTTGTAATACCAAGTTGGTTCAAAACTAAGGTATCTATTTAATATTTATAATTAGGATTTTATATAATTAATACTTGTTTGATATGTGATGTTTTACCTATTGATTTACATATCCGGAGATACGGTATCCTAGTATCCTAAGATGTAGCTTTATGACCTAGACTCTAGTGTTTGAACCCAAAATCTTTGTGTTAGACTTGTGCAACCTAGAAATAGGTAATTTGATATAGTTGACCATAGTTTGACTATAGTTGACCATAGTTGACTTAGAGTTGACATAGTTTGACTTTTGACTTAGAATTGACTTAGAAGTTGACTAGTTTAACTTATTTTCTTTTCGGAACCTTGTATTGATGTTATATTCCATATCTAGCTCTTCGAGGCACCGTATTAGACATCTATGAGACTATTCTTTGGACTTCAGGCGAGTACATTCTCTGATAGTTTCTCATTTATGATATCCTCTATGTTCATTGTATCTAGTATAGATATCCATGTCTTCTTGACACGATGGTTACACGAATTGGTATATCCAAATCTCGTCATGAGATGTTATTTCTTAGTATATGGTGTATCTTGTGCAAGCCTTGTTTCATTGATTATCTTGTACATGTACAGACACTGATTCTCGGGAAGACTAGCTATCTTCTTGGGGAATCTCGTGCCATAGTGTACCATGGTTGGATCTATTATACCAGTCGAGGGTGGGAAGTATTTTAGTATAGATATGTGATCATACCCTCCTTGTATCAAGTCTTGCTCTTGAATAGTATTAATCATACACCGCACGTATGATTAGCCAGGCCATAAATCTTGTATCATGTTCCCAAGTCGATCACATGTTAAAGCTAGTACTCACACACTTAGTCATTAGTATTCTTGTTCATTGTCATATTGCTCATTATTATATTTATTCTAGTATTTTCTTATTGTATATCTCTCATTATATCTATTGTGCATCTTGTATATTCACATCTATTTACTGTTACATAGTCTTTATCATTGATTAGAACTGCTGTTAGAGATGTACTCTGCTCCTTTCCTGACTGGATATATTTTTTTCAGATAACACTGAGGACTGGTACCCTATACATTATGGACCTCAAGATGTTGTGGGTTTAGAGTCAGAGACCCTGGATCAGGAGAGACTTATCCCAACTGAGGCAGATGACCCATATTTAGTAGCTTCTTAGTATTCTTGTACTGGATTTGTCTCCAGCTTATTTTTGTAGTATTCTTTAGACTCATTGATGTTGTTATTTGACTCATGAGTTGTATGTGACTATTCTATTATTTGTCATATTCGTGCTCATTTTCATCTTAGATCTGTGATTGAGTATATTGTTATTGTTGGTGGTTCATTATATTGTTAGATAGATTATCCAGACAGCGTTCTACCGCCAATTCTACGGTGTAGGCTGGACGTTGTTCCCGACTTGCATTCCTACATCGGGTGCGGGTCATGACATATCTCGATACTTACACCTGTCTATTGGTTTACTGCTTTCATCAAGGTCAACTTTAGTGGATGTTGCCATTGGAGTTCCGATAGGCTTTGCATCGTCCATGTCGAACTTTTTGAGTAAATTCTTCGTGTGCTTAGCCTGATGGATAAAAGTTCCTTGTGAGTCTTGCTTGATTAGTAATCACCTTTTGATACATTACCTATTACCAAGTCCTTAGGATGATCGGTGGAGAACTTTAGTCTCCTTGGCAGACTTTTCGGATGACTTGTACTGTTTGTATCTTCAGATGTCTTATTGGTTGCGGGTTGAATACCTTCATCGTCGTTGTTGTTTAGTACTTGATTATTGTATTCATCAAATATAACATTGATTGATTCTTCAACAGTCAATGAGTTCTTGTTGAATACCCTGAATCCTTTACTTTTGGCGGCATAACCTAGAAAAATACCTTCTTCGGCCTTGGAGTCAAACTTTTATAGATTATCTTTAGTATTAAGAATAAAATATTTGTAGCCAAAAACCTTAAAGTAACTAATTATGGGGATTCTACCAAACCAAAGTTCATAGGAGGTTTTCTTCGATATAGGTCGAATAAGCACCCTATTTAAAACATGGCATGAAGTACTTACAGCTTTAGCCCAAAAGTAATTCGGAAGGTTATACTGATTTAACATAACTCTAGCCATATCGCTAAGAGTTCTATTCTTCCGCTCTACAACACCATTTTGTTGTGGAGTTCTAGGACAAGAAAATTTATGATAAAAACCATTTTTATTGCAAAATCTTTTGAAATCACTGTTTTCGAATTCGTCTCCATGATCACTTCGGATACGAGTAATCATGAAACCTTTTTCGTTTTGAACATTTTTTTGCAAAAAGTGACAAATTCAAAAAATGCTTCATTTTTATTTACAAGAAAATAAACCCATGTGTATCTAGAAAAATTATCAACAATAACATAAGCATAAAGCTTACCACCAAGACTGACGACTCTACTAGGTCCAAACAAGTCCATATGCAAGAGTTGTAGAGGTCTAAAGGTACTTACAAAGTTGATTGATTTAAAGAAAGATTTAGTAGCTTTATTCTTTTCACAATCTGCACATACCATATCTTTCTTGAAAGTAATCTCTGGTAAGCCTCTTACGAGTTTTTTTATGGATAGTCTTATAATTATGTCCTTGTTTGCGTGTCGTAGAAGCATATGCCATAGCCATCTGTCATCTTTGTTGGCGTATAGACATTTGCCTGCATTGTCAGTGTCTTTTGCAAGATAGAAAATATATATATTGTCTTTCCTGATCCCTTCAAAGATAACCTTACCAGTGGATCTTTTATAATAGAACATTTATTTTTAACGAAGTTAATACTATAACCATGGTCAGCTAGATGACTGATGCTAAGTATGTTATGTTTTAATTATGTTACTAGACAAACGTCTTTAATGACAGGATTGGGAGGAACACCTATATTACCATTACCAATAATATATCCTCTGAGGTTATTGCCAAAGAAGACATAACATTCTTTCTTCATCGATAGCGTTGCGAATAGGTTAGCATCACTAGTCATATGTCATGAGCAACCACTATCAAGAATTCACTTGCTTCTAGCATGAGAGGGTTGGTCCACTTACAAAACGAGTTGTAGATGTAACCCTTGGTACCCATTTCTTTAAGGGTCCTACCGTGTTAGTTTTTGGTACCCATACATAAACATTCATATCTACTAACTTTTTTGTTATACAGAATCTAGATATATATCCTTTCTTACCACAGTAGTGACATATAGCTGTGTGATTGGTGCTTGGTGCAGCATGATAGATATAATTGTGTGAAGCAATTTTTTTGGTATATGTGGATAGAATGCATGATTGCGTGGAATATTTATTTGTGGTCTTCGTGGATATTTATAATAGAATACATGATTATGTTTGGTTCTAAAAAAAATATATGTCATGGTTCATCGTGTCATCTTTTCAAAACTTCAAACGGATCATGATTCCGAGTTCAAAATCTCCCGAAATATCGAAAATACCGAAATATGTTAAATTTTGGACAACCGACACTCCACGAATTTTACAGAATTTTGTGTACATAATTATTGAAGCAGTGTGATTAGTGCTTAGTGCAGCATGATAGATATGATTGTATGAAACAGTTCTTTGTGGTCTATGTGGATAAAATGCATGATTGTGTGGGACATTTTTTTTGTGGTCTTCGTGGATATTTATAATAGAACGTATGATTATGTTTGGTTCTATGTGTACGATGTGTTCTGAACATATGATTGCATGAACTGTTATGCATGTAGGTAGGAGCATAGATGTGAGTGTTCTTTTGTCTTGCTACGTGTCTTGTGTTAGGTTGGGTGGAGGTTTGTTCGACCTGTTT